>CM026319.1:17639015-18134015 GCA_014843725.1 Amphicarpaea edgeworthii
TCTTTTTATTTTTCCAGATTTTTTAATATTTGAACATTGATGCCAAATTAACTCAACGCTCTTTCTCTTGATTGATGATATATGAATGATTAAAGATTTAATGTAAATAATGTTTTAAAAAATTTAAGTCCACGTGTGTTTATTGCGGAGTCTATTAAAATAAATAAACAAATACTAACCAGTGTCTGTCGTGATTAATAAGGAAGTAAATTTTTAAAAAAGATAAGTATTTTATTGAGATGTGCAAAACTACGCTCCAATATGATTTCCAATAAAAACTGATATGAACTGAAACTATTCGTTTAAATTTGAACTTTATAGTTCATACCAGTTAATAATAAGAAATGACAGAGATATTCCACTAAATATAGCTAGCTAGAAATTAATTAATTTTTTAATTTTGCTACCTCCCGGCGTGTATTGAAAGAACGCTCATACGTTGAACTAATGTTGATTCGTCATGGAGAGAATCTCTATGTACAAGCATCAGCATCGTTATTTATATACAAGCACCAGATTTTGATTTGCTTACAGTGCATTAATTGTGTTAGCTTTAATTAACATAATATAATATAAAACTCAGCGAAACATATATTGAAACGTATATCGCATATAGTACATAACCCTAAACACTAAGCATCGTATTTACTTTTGTGTGTGTACTAGTAGGCAGCTTTTGTCATGAAAGAGTCCAAGAGACCAAAATAATCTTAACTAATTATATGATTATATGAACGACTGAGATTAATTACTTTTAATTAGCTAAATTTAATCTTAACTAAGTTTAATAAAAGCTCATTAATTAATTTGTACTTCTAAACATAAATGTTTTGATGCCAAAGCCTTTTCCCTTAGCGGAGTCGACAAGAATGAAGAATATATTATTATGTGCGCCAACTGATAAGAAAAAAGAATAAAGAAAAATATTTGGTATCTCAGTACCAATTTGAGTGTCTGTTTTTTTCCTGTTAAAGGCTTAAACCTATAGGGAGGTAGCTAGGTATGACAACTTGGTTAGAGAGGGAAAGTATATATGATATTTGCATCAGAATCCATATGTAAATGCATGTTCTTTAGTCTTTTTTTTTTTTTTTTTTTCAATGGAGAATCTTTGACAAAGTATATATATATATATGTACGTCACATCCTTTTGGACTTAATTAATTGAAGCCTAAGGTTAGCCATGCTTTCAAATTGTTTCACCATAAATTTATCATCTTTAATAATAGGAACCTTTATTGGGAATGACAAGAGAATCCAGTTCATCGCTTAAACAAGCAAGGACGACACAAAGTTGAAAATTTTCCCCCACCCACCTTTTTGACCATGTGTGAATGTCCGTCCATCACCCTTTTAATAATTCTTGTTTGTTTAAGCCCTCTCCTTTTCAACTTATAACAAAATAGTGAGATTGCTAGCTACGTAAACCATGCAAACATGTCAATCAACTAATGGTCATTGATAATCAAATTGCTATAATTGCATAAGTACATCGAGCCCTTAAAGATTAATTATGTTTACAGACAGTGAGTGACTAGCACTGCACAACAGATCAGCTATTCATCATTTCTTACTGATTAAACCTCATCAGCTAGGTAGAACACATGCATCATTAATTAGTACAGTACATGTTACTTCTAATATCATCTTAGTATTCTAGAACGTGGTTCGTTGAGAGTTCCTGCATTTGAGCTTTCATATATATATATATATATATATACACACACACGAGCCAATTACACTTTACCACTAGCTAGTTCAAATTGATCACCTAGTCGTAATAATGTCTTAAAAGCTGGTGCGATATATAGGATATGGTTGGCTAGTTCAATGTATACGTGTATGGAACAACACTAAGCTGTATAGTACGTAAGGTGTTATTATTAATTAAAAGCTTATAGCACTGATCAATTTCAAAGGATCGGAATATCTGTGCTATGCTGCATTGCAAGCTGGCTATACAGCAGCTTTACATGCATATCTCTAACAATTCGCACACAACTGCCAAATATTCATATCCTTAAACATTATCATAGTTCGAATAACCCATCGATCACTTTTTTTTTTTTTTTTGTCACAAAAGCACCTATTTGCTTTGCTCAGTACAGCATCTTTCCTGAAGTTTCGCATCTGGTCGCTATAATTATGCACACATGCACAGTAATTAAGCGGAACGTGTTATTCTTATATATTTATATATCCTTTTGACCTTCTTAATTGCTGCTTCTTTTGCAGTGCAGACAATACTCATTCATATTGCAATTAATGTGCGTCGCGGCGCAACCAACAGTTTGGATTTTCAATTTTTAATTCTGAAAAAGGGAGAAGAGATGGGGAAAAGTTTAAACATATTTAAGTGAATCCAATTCTGTGGGTACGTCTTTTTTTATCTTTAGGTATATATTGAGGGGATAGCTAAATTTACCCTCAATTTTGTATCACTGGATTTCGTACAATTATTAACAAATTCAACATAGCTAGCTGCATGCGCACTGGGGCCAATGTTATTCTAATTTCTGAAATAGGAATGGATTCTCCTATACATATATCACACCAACTTTATAATTTTATTTTTTTTTGTGCGCGCGCGCGCCTATTTCACTCTTAAAAATCACTTTTACTTAATTTATTATTTATTAAAAAGAATACAAAATTTCAATATATAGTCTTATTATATTAAAATTTGACATATATATGAAGCTAGATTAATTTATTTTCTTTAAATGACAGAAATTGTTAGTATAAGCACACAACAAATATTGTTCGAAAAAATATATTCTGGTGGGACAGAATTGAAAAGGATTACATCCACATCTAATTATAAACACTAAAAGATGTATATTACTTTTTATATAATTCATATATTACATCTACATTTACAAAAATGTCACATATTTCATAATTTTATACACCTTACAGTTCAATAAAAATCTAGTATATAATATTGTTCATACACGTGTCTTAATCTCCTCATTCTCAAATGCTTACCGTTGAAATTGAATAATATATCATATACCGTGATTATAAATTAATTTACAGTAAATTGAATTTCTAAAAAGGTTGGGTATTCAACACATTTATAATTTGTTAAGTATTTACATGCAATACTGATTATTGATTTTTTTTTCATTAATGGTTCAGATTAATTGTTACCTCATATTTTTATTTAAGTTAGTCACTTTTAAAAAGTCGAATCCATAAACTAAATGACGTCCATGATGTTCATCATAGACCCACGATCTATATGTAATTTTCCTGGAAAAGTAAAGCCTTTACCCAATATTTACCTAATCCGAAGGGAAGAGGATTTATGAATTCTGATTATGGAAAGTAATTAACATCCCACTAAAGTTCATCTTACCTTAGATCATACCTTTTAGAAATAAGAAGAAGGCCCATTAATATACTAATGCTCAACGGAAGATGAAGTCATGAACTCAATTCTTATATATTGTCCGTGAAAATGACTACGCAAACTCTCTCCACGAATATGTGTAGGTTGATGTCATACGTATCTTGTTTCTAAGAAGTCATAATCTCATAAGCAACAAAATCAGCCGACTCACGCATGGATATTTTATGAACATTGTTTTATATTAATATATATCATATATGCTTTTTTTTTTCCCTGTTAAAGTTAGAATGTAAAAGACACATGTATATTTACGTGGATGCGTAGATAATATTAATAGATGTTTTTTATACAATTAAAAAAACAATGTTAGTTTTGAATTTTTTTAAAATATATTTGTATACACTGTTGAATGAGTAAATTGAGTTTTCCAGTTAAAAAACCACACTCAAATCAACCTTAAAACAATCATGCCCCTCAAAAGAAAAAATTGAATACATTGATGAAGTTAATCTAATGCATGTGACGTGCTAATGTGCCAGTTAGGAATTGCGCTGACGAGGACAGCAATTTAACGACTGCCACTATCGAGTATCAACCAATGTTCTGCAACGTACAACTGCATGCAAGCATTGGACATAGCTAATTAAGCATCTTTTTTTTTTCTGATGTTTAAAATATTTTAGGAGGATTAATTAAATTAATTGTCATATCATGATGATATATACTGAATTGTTGAGGCATCAGCAAACGTAATGGTTAAGTTAAGAGACAAAGAAACCATATATACGGGCACACGGCATATTTTTTTTTTTTATATTTAAATATATTTATAGTTTTTTAAATAAATTTTTTTTTTTTTTCAGCTCCTTAAAATTAAAAAATATTTTTTTAATCATTTCTATAATAGGTGTCAACTAGAAAATAAAATAATAAAAAATTTATAATTTGTAACATTTTTAACTTTGATAAATATATAAAAATATTATAAATTAAATTACGACAGCTAAAAAGTAATAAAAAATTATAAATCTCTAAAGAAATAAAAAAAATATTTTTAGATATTAGAGATTAAAAAACATTATTTTTCATTTGGCAAGGAAAAAAATATCAACTTTGAGAAATAAAAACATATGTTTATTGTTTTGGATGAGAATTTTACTTTGTATTCTATGTGACGCCATTGCTGGGCCGAATGAGGAGGAGGTTGGAATTTTTAGAATTTGATTGGCTGAATTGGAAAAACAATTAATGAGGATTGCACGCCAGCATTTGTGGCTGGTGAATGAGGCTACATTTTGGGTTGGACACGCACGCTCTTGAATACCCATTTACGTTGGGCTGAGAGTTGGTCCATCTTTCTTAGTTTGAAAATGATTGAAATCAGGTGGTACTACATATTAGAAAGAGAGTGTGAAAAGCAATAATAATATTTAAAAATGTGAAAATACTAGTAAGCAAAATGGAGTTCCCAAAACCCTCTTCATCGAAGGTCCTAGGAATGGGGAAGAAGAACAAGAAGCATGCCGAGGTGGTGGAACCAGAACTCAACGCCAACAATGGCGGCGAAATCGATGATTCTCCCAATAAGAAGAAGAAACATAAGAAAAAGAATAAGAAGAACAAAATACCCACAGTTACCTTAGCCGTGCCTGCTTCCATCATCGACAACGTTCCAACTCTCGAGCTGGCTACCCGGGTTTCAATTCAATACCCATTTTCTCATTCCCTCTTCATTCTCAGTATTCCCTTCTTCTTTTTAATATTATTCCCCCCTTTTCAGTTGGCTGGTCAAATCGCTCGCGCCGCAACTATTTTCCGTATCAACGAGGTTGCTAAAGCTTCCGTGCTCTCTACATTTTCACATCTTGCTTATTATTGCTAGCTTTAATTAAAAAAAAAAAAACTGATAATAGCGACTAAAACGTAATATATATATTTTTTGCTTGTATAGAGACTAAATGATTAATTAAACCTTATTATTATTATTGGCATTGAGAATTTTTGGCTGATATAGATAATTTGTTGTTTGTATACATAGGTGGTTGTGTTTGACAATAAAAGTAACCCAGATAATGATTCCATGCTGGATAATTCGGATGATGAAAGTTGTGCTGCTTTTCTGGTGCGAATCCTGCAGTACCTTGAGACACCTCAGTATTTGAGGAAGGCTCTCTTTCCAATGCATAACAGCCTAAGATTTGTGGTTGGAACAATTCACTAACTTTCTTCTTTCCTTGCATTTCTGAAGTTTGTTAGTTTTGTTGACTGTTAGTGTTAGTCCGTGCTTGACTTTAGTTGTTTGCATTGCAGGGCCTGCTGCCACCCCTTGATGCTCCACACCATTTGCGCAAACACGAATGGGGTCTGTATCGTGAAGGTAAGCCTTCACATTCCACTATAATTTCTAATGTCATTTCTTGTAGTGGATGAAAAAATTACTTTTATTTTTTTTTTAGAAGAAATTTTGCTGAAGATTCTTTAGTTTCCATACCTGTGTGGGTTGGATTTTGTAATGTAGATCGTAACTCATCACATGTGCATTAGTAATGGATAGAACTGATTGGAAATGCTAATATAGAACCTTTATATTTGGGACAAAGTGTTTCTTCCATTTAATATTCCATATGGTCCTGTTGCTCCACTTTTTAGATTGCCATTTGGATTTTTTTTTTTTTATTTTAAATGAATCTGTTGAGATATGGTTAAGCTCTTCCATTTATTTTTTAGATTGCCATGATTTGGATTTAATATTAATTTTTTTTTTTGTAAAAGCCGAAACATTTTTAGCATTGGCATTGCTGTTACATGTTTGTTATTTTGCTCCATTGTTACTATGGTCAGGTTTTGATATATTGCAATAACTTCATAGGTGTCACAGTAAAAGAAAGAGACTCAAACTCTGGCGCAACACTAGTTGATGTTGGGTTAGTGAAGGTATGGACATACATGTTGTAGATACTTGGCCTGAAGCTTAATTTATTTTTTAATAGTTTTGTTATTAGTTAGGGGAGGGGCGGGAAAATTAGTCCCTTTCAATTCTCTTGTTTCCTTCATTTTTCTTATGACATTCTCCCTGAAGACATATCCTTTTATCTGTATTTTCATTCATGTTTGGCACAAAGTTGTTTGCATTTTTGGCATTTGACCACAGGTTCAATAATTATGTCTAGAAATACCATCACGACATATCTTTATTCTCTTACCTTTTCCTTTCCTTATCTTTCATTTTAATTTGCAAGTTGTAATGTTTGTTGGTTGTTAGTTTTATTTTGTAGATTAAATCATCTTGGCCAGTTTCTGTTTTTTTAATATGGTTATTAAGTAGGCTTTAGTTTCTATGTATGATCTGATAGTACACAACATATGCAGAATGTTATAGTTGATCAAGTATTTGAACCAGGAAGAAGAGTTACTATTGCCATGGGTACCAACCGCAATTTGGATTCTGGTAATAAATTGATCTTTGCTTGTCTTTTTTATTTAGTCCTGCATAAGATGTTTGATGATCTTTTCTTGATGAAAATTATGAACCTAAAAAGAATCACTTCACCTTGATTACATATTAAACTAATAATGAAGCAATGACATTTACAAGTGCCAAATGCATTCAACATCTTCAATATATGTTAAGCTGATTTGCAATGTTCTACTTCATCTAGATTTGCCACGCCAGGTCGTCTCATCATCTAAGCCTAGGGAAGAAGGAACATATTGGGGATATCAAGTGCGTTATGCACATAATATTAGCTCAGTATTTAAGGATTGTGCATACAAGGTACCCTCCCCTCCTAAACAGACAAATATGCCTTATAATATCCCTATTCTAATATTTGTTGTTCCACCCTAACTCTACTGACGAGCCCTTCTATTGATTTATTATTGTGACAGGGTGGCTATGATTTTATAATTGGTACCTCTGAGCATGGTCAGATTATTAAGTCATCTGATCTTGAAATACCTTCTTTCAGGTATTGTTATAACATCAGCTGCAAAATAATTAATGTTAGATTGCTTAGGTGCTGATTTTAACTTTTCATTCTGTTGCTGTTTAAAGTGAAAGAGCTTATAATTCTAAGATATGGGTCCCTTCCTACAAATTGATTTTCTTTTTGTTCATTATATATTTCTAAAATGATAATATTCCAAATGAGCAAGGACTGGAAACTATGGCTTTCTCCTAAGTTACATGGTAATAAAGTTATTTTAAGTCAACAATTCAATAACAGCCTTCAACCACTTTGTTTCTTCTGTAAAAATTCATTGAAACAGGAATCTGGATCAATATGATCTGGAAATGCTACACAGCTGTGTTGGGACAGGGTTCTTTGATAATTTGTGAAAATGGCTTAATGACATCTTATTATCATAATATTGAATTTGCAATTATTAATTTGGCTGATGTATGAAGGGGTTTTTCTTATCTGTGTAACTTCCTACTTGTATTGAGCTTCACCAACTGACTAGATTTGAAATATAAAGTTTAAAAGAATTATGTCTGATGATGCAAGGTTTCTTTATTTGAATTGATTTATAAATTGCTTGTTTCTCTAAATTGGTAGACATTTATTGATTGCCTTCGGTGGACTGGCTGGGTTGGAAGAGAGTATTGAAGAAGATGATAACTTAAAGGTATTGCATAGTTTTTTAGTAATTTATACATGGTTGTACTTGTACTTGTGAGACTGCTGCCAATCAGAGATTCCATAAATTTGCCAGAATCTTTGAATACATGCCTTTTGTTGTTACACTTCTGTTTTATTTACTAAAAAGAAGTGGAAAATTTTATAGGTCATAATCCTGAATATCATCAAGAGTTGTGCGTTTCCTTCTACATATTCAGGCTCTTCTTTCAATGAGATGCTTGTCTTTCTTAGGTTCTAGTGCCATGATTTATGTACTAATTTCATTCTAATTCAGCATTAAGAAACTTGTACATGGATTGTAATATTGAGTAATATTGGATATCATCATAATGTATGTAATCTTTTTAGAGTTTACATAGGAAAGAAGAAGAACTATGGTATTGAACATAAATTTTCTTGCTGCTCTACTCCCTAAAATATCCAGGGAAAAAAGGCACAGGATGCATTCGACTTATATTTAAATACATGTCCACATCAGGGGAGCCGAACAATTCGAACAGAGGTACTATCTGTCAAATTCTTTCCCTAGTCAATTTGCTTATATTAAATTATTGTCTATCCAGTTTTAAGTCACTGCTTAATTTTCATCTTTTGAATAGGAAGCTATTCTCATCTCTCTTCAATACTTCCAAGAACCAATCAGCCGAGCAATGCAGGGTTGAATATTGTTGTAGTCTTAAAATTCATACAGTTAAGGCATTGATTCTCAAATTATGGCTGAAACTGAGACGAAGGCAATTAGAAATTTGTCCCTCTGCCTCATCCCAAACTGGCCGTTATCTGGCAGGATTTTTCTTCCAGACTCTTTTGGAAGTTGTAACACTATCTGTTGTTTACCTTGAGTGTAAAACTTGCAAATAGAATAGTGTTCCATCTATACATGTAACTGAGAAATGTGAATTGCTATTGAATCTATTGGATAACTTTTATTGCATAGGAAGGAAAAGATGTTAACGTTATGTACGGTTGTGTTAAGCTTCACGATCACTCTGCGTTTTTTTGTTTTTTTTTTTCTGTTGTTTGGAGCCTTGTAAAGATAGTTCAAACTTAAATGGGTTTATACGAACATCAAGTAGTGTCAATATAACAGTAGAGTGAGATGCAAGTAATATAAGCATTTTTTTTTCAGCTTATATTTTATCAACATTAAATGTATGAGAAATAAAGTTAAACGATGGAAATTTCCTGGACTTAATGTCCTGTACAACTTTGTTTGTGGAGGCCTAAACTTATGATAAAAAAATTGCTTTATCACAAGTTTGGAGAAATCCCAAAGAATAATTATTTGAATCTTATTTCAAATTTTAGGATATACACGACAAGACAAATCAAACATAACTTTACATGGGGATACAATTTCTAATCGTTATTTCATTGATTAAATAAGTTAGAATATTTTTGGGTTTTAAAAAAACTGTTTTTCTGATGGAAATCTATTTTTTTATATTTTAATATTTTTTTAGCGTGTTTGCTTAATCTTTTGAAAAATAAAAGAAATTTGAAAAATAAAATCTTGTGTTTATTTTGAGAAACTAATTATATTTTCTGCAATGCTTTTTTGTTTTTACGAAAAAAATATAGGAAATCCACGAATTAATCATGTGGATTGTGGACTAGTATCTTATTTTTAAATAAATTTTAATTAAAAAATTAAGAGGGTAAAACTCGGTTTGACGAAAAACAAAAAGCCTAGTCGAACTTTACGAAAATCGTTTTGTAGTTATTGGTATTTTCCTTTATTTGTGGTTTATTTTTGGTCTAAAACCACAAATATATTCCCCTAAAGTATTTTTGTTCGAGTTAATAATATCTTCCTTTATTAATTCGTGTTAATTAATAATATCATAACATGACACTAATTTTTTTAATAAGTCTTTTTTTGTTTTTTTTTGTTTTGTTTTATGTTTGAACTATGATACGGTAATACCTTTCTTAATGCAAATTAGACATGTATTAGTATCTCATAATTTTTTTTCTTAAAAAAAGACATCTATCACATAAATTAACTAACCATTAATAAATTGTTTTCATTTTGAGTACCTTTTGGGAAAAAAAAGCTATAACTATAAATAAATCTATCTCTAGTGAAGTATATACATGTAGTTTTAAATATAAAAAAATTATAAACACATTCTAAAATAAAAAATATTCTTTATAATTACAACTAAACAATAAAGACTTGGTATAGTTTCCTTGAATAAAATCTCCAAAAATTAAATCACTTATATACATTTTTAAAAGAACACACGGATTCCAAGTTTTAATTTGTTTTAATAAAAACAAAGTTGAAGTTCGAAAATAAAAGGAGGGCCGTTTTATTACTAGTATAAAAGAGGAGAGGGCTAAAAGGTCTTTTCGGTGAAATATAGAGGCGCGTTTGGAGTAATGGAAAAAAGGAGTGCCCCGTATATAACATAATTCGTCCCCAAATACGTTCATACCCAAACCAAAGAAGGGGAAGAGAGGGGTTTTGTCTCGCGGCGTGAGAGAGTGCGTGTTTTGTCTGTGTTGTGAGTGAGAGTCACAGAGTAATTGGGAATTTTCAAATATTGGTTAAGAAAAAAGAATAAGGGACCGTTGGGGCTCGCTCGCGCCATGGAGAAGGAGAAGGAGAAGGAGAACGAGCATGACGCAAAGACACTCATCTGTGCCCTCAACCTTCTCTCGCGCGACCTACCTCTCCCTCCTCACATCCTCAACTCCGTTTCTTCCATCTACCGCAACAACAACCATGTACCTCTTCTTCTTCTTTCATTCTCTCTTCGTTTCTCGCCGATTCCGTTAGATTTCTCCGTTTGTTTTTTTCCTATGCGATTTCAATTTGATGCACTCGCCAGCTTCGTTGCAACTCGTTTACTCACTGCATGACGTTGATTTTCTTTTTGGATTCAACTCCAATTAGTGCTGTTGTTTAGTGTTTTTACCTAACTGCGGACTCCTGTTGATGTTGTTTGGTTCTAGATTGTTCGAATAAGTTAGTTGCACTGTTAGCCACTACAATTTACTAGCTCTTATTGAAATTGTGCGGTGATGATGATGCTTCCGTTGTTTGTTAATCGTTGTGCAGGGCGATGGAGGGAATTCTGGAGAGGATTTGATAACGGATCTTGAAGATGCACTGTCCAAGCAGCGTCCGAGTTGTGTGTCTGGTTTCAAATTGGAGAAAGCAAGGGATAATCGGTATAGGAGTCAGATTCAGCATAGGTTAAATGAGCTTGAAGGTCAATGATTCTAGTTAGAATGTTAATATTTTTTTTTCTGTTTTGATTTGGTGTGGAATATGGATTTAATTTGTGCATAGTGATTGTTTTGTTTACCGGTAGGGGAGAAATTTTTTCATGCCCGGTAATCATGATTCCTGGGTATCATGATTCTTGGGAATGATAAAATATGTTTGGTTGGTCATAAATATTCTTGGAAATATTTATATAAGTTTCCTGGGAAGAGAAAAGAGTCATGTGATATTTCTACCGGTTACTTTAATTATTTATCATATTAAATCAAATAATCTAATAAAAGTAATAAACTGTAGGGTATAGTTTAAAAATGTTTATGGCTTGAAATTCAAGTTTGATATTGCTAAACCATAAGTACCTCACTGTTCATATTTGGTTCAGATTGCTTTAGATTATATACTCATTGCCTATTGAGTGTTTTAAGAGAATAAAATTGAGTCAACTTGCCAAATTTGGATGATGCGGTTGTATCGGTTGCATCATCATATCAGCTGCATCAAGGAGAATAGTCTGATTCACTTCTGTATCGAACAACCCACTACACCTCAGCACCTAGGAAGACACATCAACCACTTCATAGCAACACTTAAATTTCTCCTTATATTTTGATAAGCTTGCTAGATAGGGTTAATAGAATAAAGTATCCTTGTGAAATAAAGTTATGCCTTGAAGCTTCATTGAAGTGTTTCCAAGTGGCTTTAAGATATTTCTGAACACGTCACTTCATATGACCATATATCCATTAACTGGGAGTGGTCTCTAAGTTGGAGTTCAGACAATTTTACTGAAGAACTGTGTTACTGTGTTGATCCAGAATTGCCTTCAAGCAGGGGAGACGACCTGCAGACAAAGTGCTTGCTTGAACTTTATGGATTAAAGGTAAAATTGATTCTGGAATCTTTCTTCAATCCGTAGTTAGTGAGTTATGTCTAATGTTAATGCTTATTGCATGCCTTGTCTAACTTTCACAAATTGATTGCAAAATTGTTTATAGTATAAGTACGACACGTAATTGTCCTTTACTTATTGCAAGTCATGACATGTCTACTTTTGTAAATAAGTTTCTTTCTTTTATTAGAAGCTAGACAAAATTGTTCTGTTTGAGATATGAGACAAAAAAAATTCCTTCTGTTTCTCCCCCCTCTCTTTCTGTAGTTCTGTCACCCCTTAAGTGTGACCAAGTTTGACTAGTATAATAAGGCAAAAATATGCAACACCTTGATAGCTTACTCATTATTATAATGAAGGGAACAGCTGAAAATAATTTATAGTGAGGAAATTAGTTGATTTTTTACATTTGTTTGCTATCAACTGCAACCGAGAAATGACAATAAGCGTGTCCTTGTTGGCAAGGACTTCTTTTCTGGCAGCTGGCAGAGTTGCAGATGAGGGTTCGGTCTGATGTGAGTTCTGAATACTGGCTCAATGCTAAGTGTGCATATCCTGACAGGCAATTGTTTGATTGGGGCATGATGAGGTTGCGACGTCCATTGTATGGTGTTGGAGATCCATTTGCCATGGATGCTGATGATCAATTAAGGAAGAAACGGGAGGCTGAGGTAATTTTCTTTTCTTTTTCAGTATAAGTATTCCCCCTCTCCCCTTTTGTGGGTTTGAACTTGGTTTCCATATCATGAATATCAAATTATAGTTACATCTGCAGATGTTAAGGCTTCATTGATGCAACGAATTTATATTCACTTGTTCACTGATTCCTTTACTTGGTACAAGCCTCCTTTGTTGTTTTCTCTTATGCTTTGGCTAGAAATAACCATTAGTATCTGATTGTAAATATAAGATCATCATAAACATTGTCATCTGGGATGCAGCTGTCTTTCTTCAATTAAAAACGTTGTAACTTGTAAGTTATTTATCAATTCTTTCTCCAAATAAACAATAACTGTGTGACTAACATGTTGAATAGACAGACTAACACATGCAAACACATTCACTTATCCATGCATATGGAGAGAAAAGGAAATATAAATTTATCTGGAATTTCAACTGTTATAGATGATCTGCCATACTTATACTAATATAGGCATGTAGTGTAGTGATTCAGTTTCTATATCCTGATGTATGCATGGTTTTCCAGTATCTGAACATGAAATGAAACTACTCTATACTGCTCACCTCATATAGATCCTGAAATGCAGAGACTGTCAAGATTAGAAGAAAAGGAGAAGAGTCATATAGAGACTAGAACAAGGAAATTTTTTGCAGAAATACTCAATACTGTCCGTGAGTTCCAATTACAAATTCAAGCTTCTGTGAAGAGGAGAAAACAGAGGAATGATGCTGTCCAGGTACACTATTTCTTCTCTTATTTTTCATTTATTATAAAATATAAATCATATACAATGGATTGGTTCTCCCTTTATTTTTGTCAATAATAAGGAAATAATTTAAATAATAAGTAAATATGGAAATAATCTTAATATATAATTGAGATAGAATTGGATGTTTTTCATTTATTCAAACATTATGTATAGATTTCATGAGCCTTGTATTAACTTTCACCTAGTGAAATTTTATTCCACAAGTGCTAGTTGCATATTTGACTTCTCTCTCTTTCTGAATTTCTCCTAAACTGTTTTGTTTTCTTGTTGGGCTTCAATTCTGGATCAAGTGGATATTGAAGTTTTTCTGAATTTTGCAGGCATGGCATGGAAGGCAAAGACAACGTGCAACTCGGGCAGAGAAATTGAGATTCCAAGCCTTGAAGGCTGATGATCAAGAAGCCTACATGAGAATGGTGAAAGAGAGCAAGAATGAGAGATTAACTTTGCTTCTTGAAGAAACAAATAAGCTACTAGTAAATTTAGGAGCAGCTGTTCAACGTCAAAAGGACAACAAATATTCAAATGGTATTGAACCACCCTTGGAGGATTCTGAAGCTGATTTACTGGAGTCAGATGCTTCAAAGAATGGAGTTTCTAAGGAATCACCTCTTGATGAAGATATAGATATGATAGATTCTGATCACAATGGTGATTCTAGTGATTTACTTGAAGGTCAGCGGCAATACAACTCTGCCATTCATTCAATTCAAGAAAAGGTAAGTATCCGTGAATCACTTTATTGAACCTCTTGGAGAAAAAATGCGATGAAGTTTTTCTACACAATTTGTAGGCTCTGTTAAAATTATTCCTTATTAAATGGTTTACCATAAGAGCTGATTTGGGAAATTAGACGTTTCGCTTCTATTTGTTGTAAAGCATTCTGTCTGTCAAGGGGATTTCCTTTCCACATATGTTGAGAAAATGACAGCCTTGCTCCATTGATATCTTTTATTTTCTTTGTTGTTTTGGTCTTATGTTTAGGAGGATTCCTTATCCTCCAAATGCATTGTATTATTTTCTCTGTTTTTGAGGTTCTGATTTTATCGAGGAAGATAAAATAAAAAAGTCACTCCTTAATTCCTTATTAGTTGTTTCTGAATAAAAGTTGTAGCCAACTGGAAATATAACCAACTTAGTTGTTTACAGGTAACTGAGCAACCATCTATGCTTCAAGGTGGAGAACTAAGACCATACCAGATAGAGGGGCTCCAATGGATGCTTTCTTTGTTTAATAACAACTTAAATGGAATTTTGGCTGATGAAATGGGGCTTGGGAAGACAATACAAACAATTTCGCTGGTAGCACATCTTATGGAATACAAGGGTGTTACTGGTCCCCACTTGATTGTTGCTCCAAAGGCTGTTCTGCCAAATTGGGTCAGTGAATTCACAACATGGGCTCCCAGGTATGCCCAGAGCAGACATTGTAACTTATTTCGTCTCCTTCTCCCCTTGTGGGGAAAGGGGATATAAATCCTGTTTGTGAATTCTGCACATCATATTCACTTTTAATTTTCAATCACGTGTGCCTTTTCTTTCTGATTCAGCATCACAGCTATTCTTTATGATGGGCGGTTGGATGAGAGGAAAGCGATGAAGGAAGAGTTGTCAGGGGAGGGGAAATTTAATGTTCTATTAACGCACTATGATCTTATAATGAGAGATAAAGCATTTCTCAAGAAAATTCATTGGCAATACTTAATTGTGGATGAAGGGCATCGGTTGAAAAATCATGAGTCTGCTCTGGCAAGAACCTTGGACAATGGGTATGATTCTACCCAATATATATTGATGACACAGATTAACTAATTTGTTTACATCCCTAAATTCTTGGTTATGATATCCATTTATTTTATTTAGAACAACTCTAAACAGCCTGACAGCTGTACTGAACTAAAGAAAAGGATATAATGAAGAAAAGTTGATAGCTTTCAAAAACATATAGCATGGCCAAAGTATTCAATGGTTAACACAATTCATTACATGAAAGTGTGGTGCCACACTCAGGTGGCTTAGATCTTCTCTTCTCTAATTCTTAATTTTTTTGTGTGCAGTTATCACATCAAACGAAGACTTCTGTTGACTGGTACCCCAATTCAGAACAGTTTGCAGGAGTTGTGGTCTTTGCTTAATTTTCTCCTCCCAGGCATTTTTAACTCAGTTCAGAATTTTGAGGACTGGTTTAACGCCCCCTTTGCAGACCGGGTTGATGTCTCTCTCACAGATGAGGAACAACTATTGATCATCCGGCGTCTGCATCAGGTGTGTTTCTCTCTTCTAGTTTCTAATTCTCTTGCTCATTTCAACTTCTTTCTGATGTGTTTCATTCCATCTTTAGGTAATAAGGCCCTTCATATTAAGAAGGAAAAAAGATGAGGTGGAAAAATTTCTTCCTGGGAAATCTCAGGTCATACTCAAATGTGACATGTCAGCCTGGCAGAAAGTATATTATCAACAAGTTACTGATGTAGGCAGAGTTGGGTTGGACAATGGTTAGTGTCTATTTCTTGTTTTCCAATATTTCCTAACCCACTTCTCCTTTTAACCACATAAAAATGTAACTTTTTTTGTCAAATACTTTCTTTGGTCTTGAGAATATTGATATTCTGAAGGTATTCATTTATTCCCATCTTGCACTGTTGTTGCCTTGTTCACTGGTTCTCAACCCATGAATTAAGTTGTATTTTCAATATGCTTGTGAATATGTTAAGCCCATCTTTTGGGAAGTAAGTCGTGGGCCTACCCCCCCCAGTTGCATATATACCCCTTATGGATGTTTTTACTAGTTGCAACTTTTGTTATGAATTGGTGAAATGCGACTATTTGTTACTTCAGCATAAATGTGGCTTGCAATCGCCTGTTATTTGTGTGTTGCTGTTTTCCTTTTTATTAAAAGAAAGTACCTCTAGCCTTGTAACATTACTTGTTTTAGATCCCTGTATGATTGCTTGATTAGAACTTGCTAACAATTTTTTTTTTATACCAAATATGGTCATTTTACAGGTTCTGGAAAATCAAAAAGTCTACAAAACTTAACAATGCAACTCAGAAAGTGTTGTAACCATCCCTACCTCTTCGTGTTAGATTATGACATGTATAGACGTAAGGAGGAGATTGTCAGAGCATCAGGTAAGTTTGAACTTCTTGACCGTTTGCTCCCAAAACTTCGCAGAGCTGGTCACAGAGTCCTCCTTTTCTCACAAATGACTCGACTTATGGACACTCTCGAAGTCTATTTGCGACTTCATGATTTTAAGTATCTTAGACTTGATGGTTCAACTAAAACTGAGGAAAGAGGCAATCTTCTACGTAAATTTAATGCTCCTGACTCCCCATACTTCATGTTTCTTTTGAGCACCCGTGCTGGAGGTCTTGGTTTGAATTTACAAACAGCAGATACTGTTATAATCTTTGATAGTGATTGGAACCCACAAATGGATCAACAAGCCGAGGACCGAGCACATCGCATTGGACAAAAAAAGGAAGTCAGGGTTTTTGTGTTGGTTAGTGTAGGATCAATTGAAGAGGTGATTTTAGAGCGTGCAAAACAAAAGATGGGCATTGATGCCAAAGTCATCCAGGCAGGACTTTTCAACACAACTTCAACAGGTTTGTAGTTTTTTGATACTTGTGCCTTGTCCTGGGAATATCTATCTATAAATCAAATCCAGGCGGAGGTTTGTTTTTTCACCGCTTTCAGAAGAAGCATTATATTTATGCCAGCAAATTGCTGCCTTATACTTTATAAGTATGCTTTTACGTGCCAAACTGTCACTAGAGCAATGAGCTAATTATATGGATAAGTGCTCCTTAATCTTTTATTCTATTTATTTGAAAATCCCATTTATTACACGTCAAAAGTTAGAAGATTTAAAATTTTAATTTGAATGTTAAATTATTCCACGCCACTGTTTTCTTACCCTGTCCATGCTCCTTGGCTCTTATTACTAAATAATAGAGACTATTTGAATTGTCGTATTTTGATTTGTGCAGCCCAGGACAGAAGAGAAATGTTAGAAGAGATTATGCGTAGAGGTTCAAGCTCACTTGGGACAGATGTGCCTAGTGAGAGAGAAATTAACCGCCTTGCTGCTCGATCAGATGAGGAATTTTGGCTGTTTGAGAAAATGGATGAAGAGAGAAGACAAAAGGAAAATTACAGATCTCGTCTCATGGAAGAGCATGAATTGCCAGATTGGGTGTATTCTCCAATGAACAAGGATGATAAGTCCAAAGATTTCAACAGTGGTGTTACTGGAAAGCGGAAAAGAAAAGAAGTGGTATATGCAGATACATTAAGTGATCTGCAATGGATGAAGGCTGTGGAGAATGGGGTAGACATATCAAAGTTTTCAGGTAAGGGAAAAAGAAGAGACCACCACTCATCTGACAGCATTCCACAAGCCAGTGATAATACAGGAGCTGAAGAAAGTTTAGAGTTGAGGATTGAAAGTGTTCCCATCGAAAATGAGCGAACAAGTGAAGATAGTTTCCATGTGACCCCTCCCACAAAGAGATTCAAGCCTGAAGGAACAAATTTCCTGAAACATACACAGGAGGATGTTGGAAGTGGTTTGAATTTGTTATCATGGAATACTCACAAAAAGAAAAGGTCAAGCTTTCTTGGCCAAGGTTCATTATCTGATACTAGAGGGCATTCCTCAAATGGAAGATCAAACTGGAATTGATTTTAGTTTAGCTAGTCATGGCCTGTGGGTGCCCGAATTTTGCCCAACTATTGAATGTGATTCTGTGAAGCTCTTCTAACAAAAAAATGATACGAAAACTTTCATGTATTATGCTAGTCTTCGCTTAAGTATGCATATTTAACGTAAAAAAATATTAATGAAAGAAAATATTCAAGGTTAAGCTATACTATACTATATTTTCTTGTTAGATGTTTAAATTACACTGTTTTCCCTTGAGAAAATAGACTATGCAATTGTCATTAAATTGCAAAAAAAAAAGTGCTTTATTATTTTCATTATTCTTAAATAGAGTTTAAAAATATCATTTACAAAATAATATTCAAATTCAGCATAAACTATTGGCTTTTAGTTCACATTTTGCCTCTTCATTAACATGATTTTACTTTATTTCGTATGATTGGTTTTTGGTTAAAATGTTTTCTTTTTCTATAAAATTGAAAATGTTTGGATTTAACCTTTATAAAAAAATTTAGGTCCTTCCAAGATGATTTATTGTTTTTAATTCTTAATTTTTTAAAAATTGAAACCAATTTTGAGTTTTAACTTGTTTTTAATTTTTAAAAAGTTACAAATTAAAAACAATTAAAATACATAGTGATAGTAGTTGTGGTGGTAACGGTCGATAGTAGTGAAATAATACATAGTGATAGTAGTTGTGGTGGTAACGGTCGATAGTAGTGAAATAGTAATTGTGATGACTATGGTGGTAGAATGATGGTTACAATAATAATAGTGATGAGAATATATTTTTTGAAATTAAAAACTAAATTCACCAAACTTTTTTTTTTATTATTTTTGAAAATAATGTAAAATTATTTTGAGATTAAGTTAAAAACCAATTAAACTTATTTTTTTACCAAACATAATTTACTCTGAAATTACATTCCAAAACTGAAAACTCTTACGCAAACACCCCGGACCTTAAAAACTAAAAACTTAGTTATCCCAATAACTAGCCAGGTCAAATGAAATTTTGAAAGGAAACATTGAAAACAAAATTTCGATAAACATTGCAGACATTGTGTCCCCTCAATGATTGACTGATGTCAATTGATGCGTCTTAATAGTTTACATAAACGGCTAGGATAAAATGGTCTAGAAACCCTCTTCTATTACTGTCATAAAAATGAAAGTAGATTACAACTGCTTCAGTTCAATCAACTACAAGGTTCTTCATTTTGGATTCAAGTTCATCTGCACCACCTTCCTCATCAGATTCTCCATCATTGTCTTCTCCATCGGGGTCATTTTCGTCTAATGGACCAAGCATGTCTGGAGAATTTTTAAATATATCCACCAACTTGTCGATGCCTTCATCCGAGATGAAGTTTCCATTGATGTTCAGATGTTTGAAATCAGCCTTTTGCACCACAGTCACAGCCAGTTGTTGAGTCCCAGCCCTGGTTATTTGGTTGGTACTTAGATCAATTTCCTTTAACTGGACATGGCCTTCTATGGCCTTGGTTATCAAGTTGGCACCTTCATCCTTGAGTTCATTCTCAGAGAGGTTCAACTTAGACAGAAACTGCTTTGCTTCTAGGAATGCTGCAATTGCAGGAGCAGCATCAGCTGTGATGTCATTTCCACTCATCTCTAAAACTTCAAGGTGAGGAGCTGATTCTTTAAGAGCATTAAGGATAGCAATTGCACCATCATCTTCCAAGTTCAAGTAGCTCAGGTAAACCTCTCTTAGCTCTGCGTGCTTGGCAAGAGCTTTACTCAGAGAAACCCCGCCCTCAGCACCAAACATGTTGTCACGCAAATCAAGCTTCTTCAGATGAGCACAATTCCCCAAAGCATCACACAAGGCAACTCCACCTTCAGCGCCTATCCTTGTGGAGGAACAGCGAAAATCCTCCAGTGAAGGAGACCGCTTCACAACCTCGGCTATAGCTAGTGCCCCTTCATCTCCAGTCATATTATTATGGAAATGAAGAACTTTGAGTTTATCTGTGAAAGGAATCAACTCACAAACTGCTCGAGCAGCTTCCTTTGAGACTCCATCGTTCATCAGATAAAGCTGCTCCAAGCATTTCTGCGATTTCAAGAGTGCTCCAAATGCTTGAACACCCTTTTCACCCAATGCATTGTCAGAGAGGGTTAGAGATCTCAAGACACTTCCTTCTAGGGCAGTTGAGAATATCTTCATGACATCAAGGGCTTCTGCTTCTGGTCTTCCAGCAATGAAATCTGATAAATCTACTTCTTTCAACTGGTCCTTGATGGAAGCAAGGATGGGCTCGGCAACTTGAGCCGCTCCTAACCCAAAGCTCCTGTTGCTAAAGCATATTTTGGTGAAAGAATTTTCCGGCTCCTTTAATGGGCTTAAAAGTACCTGAGCCTCATCTGCTTCAATGAATGCCCTTTGGCCTTTAGATATATCAAAAACAGATTCCTGAGGTGCAGTGGTATTAACAGATGTCACCACTTCTTCATCATCCTTTTTACCAGGTCCTCTTTTGAGAACATCTAGGAGAAGCTTACTACATTCTTTGGCATAAAGCTGGACCGCAGAACCTCCATCACCATCTGGCTCTTTCTCATAGTGTAGGTTTGCTGTTGCAAAAGCCACATTCTCAATCCTCTTAGCATTCTCTTCAGCCTCTTCCTTATCCAAAGTTCCATACTTCTGTGTGAAAAGAGATTTAGTAGACAGATTGTTGGTCATCCTCTCCACAAGGGTCTGTCTAGTGTTCTCACTAGGAGGCCATAATTTGATTGAAAATGGTCTCTGCTGTGAATTCAGCTCCATGGCAATGAAACCTACAATAATTGCAAGTGCAAGTATATAAATGGAATATCTTAGGATACATAACAAGTATGAAATTTTAGTTCATGCAACCTTGTTAGAGAAAACAATTGCCAAACAGGTCAGTTAATAGGAGCAGAAGCAAAAGAAATCCCCTCCAAGAAATAATTGTTAAAACAAATAGTATCATATATACGCAACATTGATTGCAATAATAAAGTAAAAGTAGGGCATGTTTCTTTCCATTCCAATCATATCCTGATAATGAAACTAATCAAAACTTCAAAACATGATGAAAAATGAAAAGAGCATGGGAGTTTATAAAGGAAACGTGGCAAAACATATCATAAATGTACGTACGAGGTTATTTTCTCGGAAGAGAAGAGAAGAGAAAAGTCACAAAACCGTCGACAGTAATAAGTAACCGACAAACAATTTGGTTCGGTTGACCCACAAATCAAACCCATCCTAATAAAAATATTAGCTAGCCCGAAATGCAACAGATCTGATACTATGCAAAGATGCAAACTTTAAACACAAATTTGAAAACCTTGGAGAAAGCGGAATGAACTGGGAACAGGATAAACTGAAAGAGAGAGAGAGAGAGAGACAGGTTTAACAAACTGCAAAGTGAGAAACAAAAATCCTATAAATGAGAAAAGGGTACCTCTTTTTTTTCGTTGATCTGAGGATTAGTTAGCCCACTACTGCGGTTTACTCTGCAGAGTTCACACAATCTCTAATTTGAATGGTACAGCCGTTTAGAGAGAGGAGAGAGAGTGAGGAGGGAAAACGTTAATGATGCTAACAAAAAGGATCAAAGAGAGAGAACATTTGTGTTTTGTTTTGTTTTTTTTTTTTTTTTTTCAGAGAAGAGAGAACATTTGTTAGCACAACAACAAAAGTGTTGTTTTTGAAAGTGGCATGCCAATTTGTGGTCATTATTATAGCCAGTTAGCCACAACCCTAAAAGCATCAATTATTTTAGGCTTTTTTTTTATTTTTTATTGTTAGAATTTTAGAGATGACAAAATAAATGATTCGGTGTTACTGACTCTCAATATAAAAAAATAAGAAGGATCGGATTCATACATATTTCATATAATTTTTTTTTATAACTAGATAATAATCCATCATGTGATTCATATTTGTTTATTTTATTTTTTTAATTTATATATATATAGTTATTTGAACTAATTCTATTTATATCTAACATTTTTTAGTTTAATCAATCACATTTACGCAGGTCAATAATCCGCTACATTTTTTCATCTTTACATGGCTATGGCACGAGAGATTTATCATAAATTACCTAAAATGACCGGTTAAAGCAGATCCTTTTAACTGGCCTGTTTAAGTTTTTATATTTATTATTTGATCCTTCGTCTTTAAGTTTTCTTTGTTTTAATCCATAAATAGAAAACCAACCAGGCCCAATGGCCCAACCGAGGAATTGAATTTGAAACTCCAAAAATTGTATAGAAAAAGGCTATTTTTTTAGAATACACTATTATTTTATTAGTTAAAATTTATGTAAGTCACACTCTTATTTAATGAGATTAAGACAAATTTCACTCAATTGTAAATGTTGAAAACGGTGCTAGAATTAGGGATGGCAATATGGACCTAGACCCTACGGGCACTCGCAAAAATACCCATACGCGGGTAGGGTAATTACCCGCATATTGGGGATGGGGATGGGGATGGGTCTTTACCCGTAAAATCTCATGGGGATGGGTGCGGGTATGGGTACTATAGTACCCACCCCGCCCCACCCCGCACCTTTTATAATTATAATAATTAATTTATATATATATATATATATATATATATATATATATATAAAATTTAAATATCATTTAACCATAAAATATTTAAAAGATCATAACTCTTATAATTATAATAATTAATATATATATATATATATATATATATATATATATATATATATACACTTTAAATTCAAATTTAAATATCATTTAATCATAAAATATTTAAAAGATCCTAACCCTTATAATTATAATTATAATAATTAATATATATATATATATATAGGGTGTGACTCGTGCATTTTATGTGAAAATGAGAATAAACATTTTTGTTCGTTGGATTAAATTAGACAATAAGAATTAACACAATCTTTTAAAAATTAACATACACCTATTTTATTTGATCTCTCTTCATCCAAAATTTAAAAAATAAAAAAATAAAAAAACTTCTCATTTCCCTCTTTAGTGCACCAAAATTAAATAATAATAATAATAAAATTCAAACTCACACCCTCATAAACCTTGTTTCATAGCCTCTCATAATCCTGTTTCATAAAAAGCATGCATATTGTGTATGCACCTTTAAATCTTTTTAACAAATCATGCATATAACAAAAATACAAAAATAAAGTAATAGGACACTTTTTGAGAATTATAAGGGTTAGGATCTTTTAAATATTTTATATTTAAATGAGATTTGAATTTGAATTTAAAGTGATTTTAATATATATATATATACTAGGATCTTTTAAATATTTTATGGTTAAATGAGATTTGAATTTGAATTTAAAATGACTTTAATCTAACGGTTGAGATTAATAATTTATTTTTTATTAAAAATAATCATTTAATTTAACAGTTGAGATTTGGTGTCAATTGATCATAACCTTAATTATAATTATAATTTTATTATTTACTAAATAAATATTATAACCTAAGAAATAAAGTGAAACCCTAAAGTTGCTTTGACTACAGACATGTGGACAGCTAGCAATCAAAAGAAAGGATATATGGCCATCACTGGTCATTTCATTGATGATAATTGGGAAATGCAAAGTCGCATTTTAAGGTATAAATTTAATTATTATTTTTAAATTTCAATTACAAATGACATTTTGCATTGCATTGTTATTTAATTTATTATTTTGCATGATAGGTTTGTCTATGTACCATGTCCACATACTGCTTGAAGTTCTTTCTACGATGTTGTATCGAGTGCATTATGGAATGGAATATTGATTTGAAGTTGTCCACTATTACCTTAGATAATTGCAGTACTAATGACTCTTTTGTTGGATTTTTGTTAAATCAAATTGATTGTTCTTCTCTTATACTTGATGGTCAATTGTTTCACATGAGGTGTTGTGCACATATTCTGAATTTAGTTGCTCAAGATGGATTAAGTGTTCTTGGAGAGGGCATAGAGAAGGTTAGAAATAGTGTTGCATTTTGGACAGCTACACTTAAAAGAGAACAAACTTTTAAGGAAACCGCACGTCTCATAAAAGTTTCCATCACAAAGAAACTCATTCTTGATTGCAAAACTAGATGGAATTTTACTTATCGTATGCTTGTTATTGCATTGGCTTACAAAGATGTTTTTAATCGGTTGAAAACAAAAGAGCAATTATATACCTGTTTTCCTTCATTAGATGAGTGGGAAATTGCAAGAGAGATTTGTAGTAGGTTGGAAGTGTTTAATCGTGTAATCAAAATTTTTTTTCGAACACTATATCCAACTACTAATATATTCTTCCCTTTGATATGTGAAATTAAGCTCTCTTTACATCAATGGAAAAATTGTCCAATTGTGGCTATTAGAACTATGGCTTCAAAAATGGTTATCAAATTTGAGAAATATTGGTTTGTTATTCATGGAATTATGGGGATTGTTATTGTCTTAGATCCAAGATACAAATTGAAGTTGTTGGAGTACTTTTTTCCTAAGCTTTATGGAAGTTCATCATCAATTGAAATTCAGAATATCAAGAAATTGTGTTACTCATTGTTTGACGACTATCAAGCTAAAACTAAAGGAACAATGGAATATTCAACTTCACATGCAAATGCTAATAACTCAAGCTTTGATAGTTTCAATGTTACCAATTTCCTTAGTGATTATGATTCATTTGTGAATGAAACAATTGAGATACAAAAAAAGACTGAATTGGATCTCTACTTGGAAGAGAGTGTTTTGCCTAGGAGTGCTACTTTTGACATTCTTGGTTGGTGGAAAACAAATGGGATCAAGTATCCAATTATGCGAGAAAATTGCTAAGGATATTTTGGCAATTCCAATTTCAATCATTGCATCGTGAATCCGCTTTTAGCACGAGGTGGTAGATTGTTGAGTCCTCATCGTTCTAGGCTTCATGAGTTTACTTTGAAGGCACTTATGTGTGCACAAAGTTGGTTGAAACATAAGCAACAAGGTAATATTTTATTATTTTAATTATTCAATTAGAGTTTTAATTATTGTATTATATATGCTAATCTTGGTCTTCTTGTCATGTTGTAGTTTCTACTGGTATTAGTGGACCAAAACAATATATAGACTTAGGAGATACACGTTTGCAAAGATATGGAGAAGTCGATTCGAGAAGATGAGGTCAAAATATTATATTTATGTGTTTTATTTTTTTAATTTATAATATATAATTATAAACTAATTAGTTTAAATATATTATTTTTTTACGTGTTTTGGAGAGTACCATACCACTTTAATGTTTAAGTTTAATTAGAATTTTGGAAGTTTAATTCGAGTTTTTATTAAAATTAGAACAATTTGTAATCTTTATGTTGGATAATTATTTTCGTAATGTTATTTATTTATGACTTGTATTTGGATGGATCAATGTTTGTCAATTTTTAATATTATATATGAATGTTTTTAATGATTTTTAATCTTATATATAAGTAAAGTGCGGGTTGCGGGTGCGGGTATGGGTATATAGGTACCCAGAGGGTATGGGGATGGGGATCAAAGTTGCTACCCGCACGGGGATGGGACTGGGGATGGGTACTTTTTTTAAACGCGGATATGGGGACGGGTATTATACTACCCTACCCATTGCCATCCCTAGCTAGAATGAATATGATAAATATATCTAGAGAAAACATTCGAAACATTTGATCCAGAAATTCGTCTCATTCATTAAGAAAAGAAAAGAAAAAAAAAAAAAGGAAAAAGTTGTCCAATTTGTTCCCACTCAAGTATTTTTCCACGGATTCAAAGTTGGTGTTCAAACAAGGAAAGAAGCAATGCGAGCGATGAGGCCTTTAGAATTGTGAGTTTCTGGATGGTAGATCTGAAAGCAATGTTCCTCTCCCTCGACACGAACCAGTTCCGCATCCCCTTTCCACCCACTCTTCTTAACAGCATCATAGTACCAAACCCCTCTGTCCCTAAGATCATCCTTCCCCGCCACGAAAATCACCATCTTGGGGCACCCAATAGTAGCCAAACTAGGTGCCCCAGAAGCCAAAGGATTCATCAAAGGGTTATCAATGCCACCTACCGCATCAGGGTACACAAATTTCCACACTTTCATCGCCGAACTCTCCTCAAACCCCTCAACCGGTTCGGTTAAAACCGGTTCCGAACTCCAAAACAACGGAAAAGCAAGAACCACACCAGCAATTTTCACACCCCATAAAGTCTCATTCTCAACACCCACGCGAAGAACCGCGTTGTGTGCAATATTGGCACCAGAAGTGTCACCCCCAATGTAAAACCTGTTAAAATCACCATGTTCAACCAACCATGGTTCACTTTTGTTGGTGGTGGAATGGGAAGTTACCCATTTGAGAGCTTCCCAGCTATCTTCGTACGCTGCGGGAAGAGGGTTCTCTGGAGCGAGCCTGTACTCGACGGAAACTACGAGGACGTTGGCTTCGGAAGCTACGATGTTGAGGTAGCGGTGGTGGAGGAAAGAGAACGCAGACTCGAGGCAGAACGCGCCGCCGTGGAAGTAAACGAAGATCGGAAGCTTTTGTTGGGAATTGTTGATTTTGGGGAGGTACACGCGCGCGGAGATGGAGGGGGTTTCGGAGATGACGATGTCTTTCGAGGAGACTAATGTTTCGGGGTCTACGAGGGAGGGTGGCACGTGCGGTGAGCCTAGGAAGCGTTCAACAGTTCCGTCGTTGTAGACGCGGAGGAGAGGAGGGAGCTCTCTCGCGATCTCTTTAGAAGCCATTTGAGACTTGAGAGAGAGATGAGTCACCACACTATGTTGGATTGGGACTTCAGTAATGCATGCAGATCATGATCACTTCAATTCAAATATGGTCAAGAACGAAACTTGGGTACTTGCTGCTTCGTCGTGTCGTGTACCACACTACCCACCTACCCACCTACCCATTTTTTATGTGATACTGCATATTGCATGTAAGTAACAACACATGGCGTGTCCCAACCTTCGACATTCCATTCCATTAAGAAATAGACCTACAGATTAGATTAGTAGTGTGTGTTTAATTTAATTAAAAAAAATAATTTGTTTTGATAGTTCATAATGGACATTAAATTTATAAGCAAAACATCCCCTATTGATATTTGTAGTTGTACTGCATCTACTAAAGTTTGAAATTTATGATTTGGACAGAAGTTTTTCTCATAAATTGTTTTATTTTTAGATTCTCAAGTGAATCTAAAGATGTACTTGCTTCTTCTGAATCACAAATGAATAGAATGATGAAACAAAGAACCAAGGAGGATGTCAAACGGATTGTACATGTCAAAAAATTCTTCTTGATTGAAGGATGTTCAACGGAAAAGGTACCAAATGTAATATTCTCTAATAAGCTTACTACAGAAAAAGGTCGGGGTACAAAAAATGAAAGAAAAATCTGTTGAGACCCAAAGTTACCCAAGTTCGTTTGGTAGAGTTGAATTTGTAATTCCAGAAAAACAATTCAAGAGTCTTTGAAGTTCAAGACCTTTTTATTTGACTATGTTCAAGACCAGATAAAAGGACCAAGTAGCTAGCACACAACTGAAGGACTTCTACACACGATTGTGATCAAAGAGCAAAGAGTATCTACATCAAACATGTGTAAATTTTACATAAGAGGAAAGTAAAACTCAAACAGCAACAAAAACTGGAACAGATGAAGAGAAGTGAGAACACCACCAGAAGAAGGGACACAAAATCACAATACAATATTCAGATCACATGACAGAGGAAGCATTTCATGGTTGTTATTCATAATATAATACCAGTACAACAGGACAGAGACCAAGCAAAGAAGACATTTGTTCTACTCATGCAGAAACAAACCCAAGCGTTTGATCAACTTGGTGGCTTTCTCAGATTCTGGATGGAAGATATGATAAACATGATCCTCACCATTCTCCTCAAACAGCTCCAGTTCCCCTTGCCACCCACTCTTCTTAACAGATTCATAGTACCAAACCCCTCTATCCCTTAGTTTATCCTCGCTAGCCACACACACAACAATCTTAGAACACGCAAGACCAGCCAAACTAGGCGCCCCGGGAGCCACGGGATTAACCATAGGGTTATCAATGCCATCAGGGGCAGAAGGGTAAACAAAATCCCAAACTAAATAGGGTAAGCCCTGTTCATGCCCTGTAACAGGTTCTGACCCAATTGGGTATGAACTGTACAAGTAAGGGTGCGAGAAAATAGCTCCTAGTAATTTAACACCACAGGGTAAGGGTTCAGTTCCAGCACGCATAGCAACGTTGTGAACGATGTTGCCACCTGCACTGTCACCCCCAATGAAGATTCTTCCAAAATCACCATATTGAATCAACCATGGCTCTGTGTCAGTGGTGGCATTTTCACTGGAATGGGACGCCACCCATTTGAGAGCGTCCCAACAATCGTGGTAACATGCAGGGAGAGGGTGCTCCGGGGCGAGCCTGTACTCCACGGAAACTACTATGCAGTTAGTTTGGGAAACGAAGGTGTTGAAGTGGCGGTGGTAGAGTTCGGAGAAAGCGGATTCGAAGAAGAAGCCACCGCCGTGAAAGTAGGCCAAGATGGGAATAACGTCGTTGGATGTGGTGCTGAGTTTTGGAAGGTAGATTCTAGCGGAGACTAAGGGGTTTTGTGAGATGACGACGTCTTTGGATGAGATTCCTGTGTTAATGTCATCAATTGAAGGTGGCACAAAAGGTGTCTCTCTTGGCCTTTCCACTGTGCCGTCGCTGAAGACTCTGATATAGGTAGGAATCTCTGCAACGATCTCTTTTGTGGAAGTCATTTTTGAAGTGAAGGGACACGAACAGAGTAGTTAGAACAGAGGAGTTTGGTTTTTTCTTTCCTTTTTGTTTTTTGTCAACAACCATTGGGCTGAGATTTTGCATATATTGGCTACATGATTATTTGGCTTGAGATAATTCTCACTCTGTGATATGATATAGCTGGAGAGATTCTGCCAACGTTGCCTTCACCTAAGTAGGTCCACTACATGATATGATATGGAAAAAAAAGGTTACATGATATGATAAATATAATAAAAATTAAATATATTACAAGAAAAAGTTTAATGTTATGCATCGCATTATTTGACACTGCATTTTTTTCTCTTAAAGAAGAGGTTAATACTCATGCATTAGTGATTTAAAATGATTTAAAATAATTTTACATGATCACTTAATTAAAATCCACGATTTAAATAATTTTTAAAATAACTTTATAAAAGTTAAATTAGTTACCATAAATGGAAGATTTTAATTGATTGACTATATAAAATTATTTTACAATGTATAACCTTTTTTTAAAATATATAAATAGGCTTAAATAAGTTTTTATTCCTAAAAAATACTTCTTTTTTTTTAATTTGAGACCCTCAATTTTTTTTTGCATTGTCATGGGTCCTTTTAAATTTTTAATTTTAATTTGATTCTCTATCGATGACATATGTTAAGATGGTGTCACACCATCATCTCATCCTAAATAAATGAGGTTTCGTTTAAGAAACCTTAAATATTTATGGCTTCAATTTACGAATTCATTTATCAACACTCTAAATATTTGAGAGCTTATTTATAAAACTCTAAATATATGTGAATTCAATGTATTGTTTCATTTATGAAACCCTATGTATTTAGGGTTTAATTTTAATTTAGGATGAAATTTATGGTTTAATTAAAGTAATCATAAATATTTAGGTTTTATAAATATAACATTAAATTAAAACCCTAAATATTTAGAATTTCATAAAGAAACCTCTAAATATTTAAGATTTTGATAAATGAAACCCTAAATTGCAACCATAAATATTTAGTGTTGTAATTTAATGTTTCATTTTTGAAATCCAAAATATTTATGGTATTATTTATGAAATCCTGAATATTTAGTGTATTATTTTTTAAACTCTAAATATCTAGGGTTTCAATTTAAGATTTAATAAATGAAATCTTAAATATTTAGTTTTCAATTTAGAATGAAATCCTAAATATTTAGGATTTTATTTACGAAACCTTAAATATTCAGGGTTTTAATTTAGATTAAGTTTTAGTGTTTCATTAATGAATCCCTAAATAATTAGGGTTTTGATTTAGTGTTTCATTTATGAAGTACAAGTTATTAATGGCTTTAATTAAGTGTTTTATTTATCATAACCTAAATATTTAAGGTTTAAATTTACAATTTTATTTATGAAACTATAATTATTTAAGATTTCAATTAAGATTATCATTGATAAAACTTTAATTATTTAAGGTTTCAATTTAGATTGTCACTAATGAAACCTTAAATAATTGATGTTTTGTTTATGAAACCCTAAATGTTTATGGTAGCAACTTAGAATTTCATTTATCAAAACCCTAAATATTTAGGAATTTCTTTATGAAACACTAAATATTTTGTGTTTCAATTTATGGTTCCAATAATGAAACCATAAATAATTAGGATTTCGATTTAATGTTTCATATATGAAACCCTAAATATTTAAGGTATTATTTATGAAACCTTAAATATTTAGGATTTTAATTTTGGATAAAATTTAGGATTCAATCAATGAAACCTTAAATATTTATGTTTTGAGTTTAAAAGAAAATCTTAAATATTTAGGATTTTGTTTACGAAACCTTAAATATTTAAGATTTCAATTTAGAGTGGGTTTTAAGACTTCTTTAATAAAACCTTAAATTTAGGTTTTCATTAAAGTAACCTTAAATAATGAGGGTTTAGATTTATTTTTTCATTTATGAAACACAAATTCTTAATGGTTTCAATTAAGGGTTTTATTTATAAATCCTTAAATATTTAGGATTTTTATTTATGAAACCCTTATTATTTAGGGTGTTAATTTAGGTTATCATTAATGAAACTTTAATTAGTTAGGGTTTCAATTTAAGTTGTCATTAATGAATCCCTAAATAATTAAACTTTTGTTTATGAAACCCTAAATAATTATGCATGTAATTTAGACTCTCATTTATCAAAATCTTAAATATTTAAAGGTTACTTTATGAAACCTTAATATTTTGGATTTCAATTTATAGTTCCAATAATGAAACCTTGAATCATTAGGGTTTCATTAATGCAACCCTAAATATTTAGTGTTATGATTTAATGTTTCACTTATGAAACCCTAAATATTTAAGATATTATTTATGAAATCTTAAATATTTAAGGTTTCAATTTATGATGAAATTTAGGGTTTAATCAATGAAACCTAAATATTTTTTTGAATTTAGGATTTTGTTTACAAAACCTTAAATATTTAGGGTAAGTTTTAGGGTTTCATTTATAAAACACAAATTATTAATGGTTTCAATTAAAAGTTTTATTTATTTATCCTTAAATATTTAGGATTTAAATTTAATGTTTTATTTATGAAACCTTAATTATTTAGGGTTTCAATTTAGGTTATCATTAATTAAACCCTAAATAATTGAGATTTCATTTATGAAACCTTAAATATTTATGATTCCAATTTATACTTTCATTTATGAAAACCCTAAATATTTGTGAGTTTATTTGTAAAACCCTAAATTGTTTATGGTTTTATTTGTGAAAACATAAATTATTGAGGTTTCATTTGTGAAACCCAAAATCAATTTGGGTTTCATTTGAGAAGCCTTGAATCATTTAAGATTTTATTTTTCAAACCCTTAATCTTTTAGAGATTCATTTATTTTTTAAAAATTTTCAAAACATTCCTCTTATTTTTTAATATATTTTTTTTTAAATAATTTTTTCAAATTTTCAATACATAATCATGTTTTTTCATATTTTAAAAAATTTCATCTATTTTCAAAATTTCAAAACTACTTCTTATTTTTTTAAATTTTCACTTAAAAAAATCAAGACATTTTTTTTTCGTATTTTTAAATTTTTAATTTTTTCTAAATTTTTAAACAATCCTTTTGATTTTTAATATTTTTAAAATTTTCCATTTTTTCGAACTCTTGTTTTTTCTTTCTTTTTTTTCAAAATTTCAAGAATTCCTCTTGTTTTTTAAATTTTTAATTTTTTTTATGTAAGTTTTCAATACCTTATCCTTCTTTTCTTCGTATTTTTAAAATTTTCGTATCTTTTCCAATTTCATAACATTATTTTTTAGATAGTATATAGGAGGTCAAGGAGGATGAAAAATAACTTATTCACTCCATGACAATAAAAGAAACTATAAGAAAGAAGAAAATAAACTACCAAAAATAAAAGTTTAACTTTTCTCATGAAAAAAGATAAACTTGAAAGAGATAATTGAAAAGAATAAATTTTATGCATTTAAACACTAAAAGTGTGCAGGAATATTTCTATTTGCCTTAATACATTATCTAATCATACCATTGAAATTCAATAACACACCAATAACACACTTTATTTTATTTATTAGTTCGTTAAATAACATAAATTATAATTTAAATATTCTTATATCTTAAATCAACACTTTTTACACGTTATAAAAAATTATAGTGTTATACTTGACAACAATTTCTCTCTCATTTTCTACTTTTTCTTATATAATTGATTCATTTGAATAAATATTTTTTATAATATTAAATCAATACATGAAAATAACTGCTAGATAATTGTTTTTAAAAAATGATAAAAAAAAAAAAAAAGATTTTACTTTTATGTAGCATATTCATTTCTGTTTGAAAGCCGTATATTTTCCTCAATGCAAATATAATGAAATTATCATTTACCTATAAAAAAAAATTTAAAAATTAAAGAGTTGTTCCTGCAAGCATGCATGACAATGTTGTGAACTATGTTTAAGTACAGTTAATGTTTTGTTTGGTTAGAGAATGAGAATGAAAATGGAGAAGATGGAAACAAAGTGGCTCATTACATGTTTTTTATTGGTATTGTTGTAATAATACAAAGAAATTATGTATCCCAGCTTTCTACTGAACGACAGCACAATTCCCGCGTTTAAGGGAACTTAAAGTCGACACAAACACACCTTAATTAATAATGAAACAATGTAGACCAAATAAGTGATGTCAGAGTGTCATCAGACCTTTAGCATTGTTGTTTATCACGTAGTACTGCTCTCTTTTGCAGAAAGAATAATATTCCGTGATCCTAAAGTTTCACATTTAGTTAAACAACAAAGCCAAAAGTAAAAACAAATAGACTATTATCCCTTCACGTTACCGGCAAAACAAAACAACAAAGCTTATTGCCATTTGAGATACATCAAATATTCAATATTCCGAGTATTATTCAAATAGTATTATTTATTACTTCAATCATCACCTAAAAGAGAGAATAATACTCATTAGATAGTGATCTAATCATCGTCTAGTTGAGGAGAAAAGAAACCATGAGGTTGATCAATTTATCAGCAGTATGAGCATCTTGATCGAGTGCAGGTTTGAGCAAATGATAATCATGATCCTCCTCCTTCTCTTCAAACAGTTGAATCTCCCCTTTCCACCCACTCTTCTTGACGGCCTCATAGTACCAAACACCTCTGTCCCTTAACCCATCCTTGCCAGCAACACACACCAACATTCTACGACAACCTAGTTCAGCCAAGCTAGGAGCCCCGGGAACCAAAGGGTTAATGAAAGGGTTATCAATCCCGCCGGGCGCGGAAGGATACACCAATTTCCAAACCTCATTGAAGAAATTCTGGTCCGGTTCAGACCCAACAGGCCGTGAGCTGTAGAAATAAGGATGGGCCAGAATAGAGCCCAGTATTTGAACATCACCAGGTAAAGGCTCAGGCCCAACACGAAAGGCGAGAATGTTGTGAACAATGTTGGCACCGGCGCTGTCTCCTCCTATGAATACTCTGTTGAAGTCAGCGTGGTCAACCAACCATGGCTCGGTGTGAGTGGTGGGGTCTTTAGTAGAATGTGATGCGACCCATTTGAGAGCGTCCCAGCAATCATCGTAAGCTGCAGGGAGTGGGTGCTCTGGGGCGAGTCTGTACTCCACGGAAACGACTAAGACTTTGGCTTCAGAGACCAACTTGAGAAAATGATCATTGAAGAGTTTGGAATAAGCGGATTCGAAGAAGAAGCCACCGCCATGAAAGTAGACGTAGATGGGAAGCTTCTGAGCCTCGGAGTTGGTGATGTTTGGGAGGTAAATGCGTGCAGAGATTGGTTTTGGGGGGGTTTCTGAGATAGTGATGTCTTTGGATGAGACTCTTCCTCCTCCTCCGGTGAGCGTGGGTGGCACGATTGGAAAATCGCGTGGGCGTTCCACGGTGCCATCTTTGAAGACGCGGATCCACTCGGGAATCTCTGTAACGATTTCATTGCCGTTGGTGGAACTCATTTCAATTGAAGCACACCAAAACAGTGGTGTGTATGAATGACTTATTCAGAAAGACGTGAAGCTTCGTATCGCTTGCAAGTTGCATGCATTTGCTTCGTATCCTCTTACATTTTATAGCGGCTACAGCGAGTAGCTCCTCGCAATAAATGATTAGCCTTGTCGTTAGTGGTGCACCATTAAATGCTTCGTTAACACAGATACAGATACTCGTGACGAAAGAAAAAATGTTTTAAGAACCCTAAATAAATAAAAAATTATAAAAACTTATTTAAGTCAAGAAAAAATTATAAACATATCTACCTGTCTATGTACGATAATTAGGTAGCTCATTATATTTGGAGTAAATATCGCTGTAGACTTTTTTGATTGTATAGTGCATGTCGGCACTTACACTACTTATTTTATAAAATTTTCAGTTCCGTGGCTGATTTTTATAATAGAGCATTTTGTTTTGTTTTATTTTATTTATAGTCATTTTATATAAAGAAACTCTTAAAATAAAATTTTAATTTCATGAAAATATTATTAACTTCCAACTAGTTCTGTCCAATTTCTTTCAGCACAAGGATCATCTAGCTTCTGCATTTCAATACACAACCTTCACAAGTTAGCCTTTTTTTGTAAAATACATACGCTCCACCTTCTCCCGTGAAAGGCATCATAGGATTATTTCTACTTGGTTATGAAACCACTAAACATCTCTATTAGCCTTTGTCGGGAGCTAACTGTATATATGTATATGGCATTTACAGTTTCTGCCATTAATGAATCATTTCTTCTCGGTCATAAATCAAGAACATTATTTACAGTTGCTGGACGGGATGCATAATGCCTTCGACATACGAATATTTGAATGAAGTATTTGCAACAATAATTTACAACACATTTAATGGTGTCTGGCAGAAGTAACCCCAGCGGCACAATTTCCTTGCAGAAAACCTTTTGTTCATATATACATTGGGGAAACAATATTTACAACTATAATCATAAACTCAACAATGGTAATTCCCTGAACGTAGCCATCTGAGAGAAGAACTGTTAAGTCATACCGTCACATTGAATGAGGAAAAAACAATGTTCGTGAAGGTCATGTTTGCTATACCTATGATAATGACGTTACAGACAGAAAAGGGGCTTACACCTCATTTAAAAAGAAGAAGCATGACTCTGGGCGTTAGATATTCTTTTACGGGCTGTATAACATACATGAGACTGCTTCCTGGTACAACAAAAGGAATAACATCTACTACATTCTGTACAACACAATCGGTTAGAGGTCAAGAATAAAATGGGTGCATGCTACAGTCGGTTATTATGAGAGTTGGCCTTTGTAAGAGCTTTAACAAAGTAATTGCGGATCTCTGGTATTATGCGCTGAATCAGAAGAGAGTGCCTGCAAATAGTTGGTGCAGACAGAAATATAAGATGAAGAATTAGACACATTGATAAGTGTGAATTTCTATCATCATATCCATATTTTAAGTATGATGGCAACCTCCAGGAACTGCACTTAAGCATCTCCTAAAACTGAACCATCCCGTTTATTTCAAACCAAAGGTGACATCATTTTTGTCAAAAGCAAGTAGAACTAAGAAGATAACAACTTTGCAAAAAAGAAAATAAACAGCAAATGCCAAGCTATAGAAAACCTCGTCTACCACAAATTTGTGAGCATGATAAATTTATGATTCCCAAAAATTAGTCCTTATTTATATTTGGATACAATACAATGTATATTTTTTTTACTTACACCAGTGACATTAATCAAGTCTCAAGATCCAAATTAATTTTAAGAATTTAAGTCAGCATGCTTCACCAAACAACATGCACAACCTGCTAAACTCAATGACCAAGTTCATTATACTCGGCTATTAAGATATTGTAGAGGTAAAAAATCACCCACAAGAATTAAACACAGGATTGAGGGATTTAGATCAATACCCTGGCCTTGCACTCAATTTATCAAATTGCTCCAAGATAAAAAGGATGCATGCATGCCTCAATGATATTGCATTGAAGGCTTCTGAAAGTTCATACATACTTGACACATTCTCTAGCAATATATCCTGTGACAAAAACATGGGGTAATGAGGAGCTCACTTTCAGTATAGTATTTAGTACAGAGATACATCCATATATACATATACATAGATAAACCAATTTTCCTAGCTCACCTGTGCGATTGTGTACTCACAGAGTCTCTTAAGTCCTTCCAAAAGATATTGATCGGCTGCTCGAAGAAGATCTTGAGCAATATCCAGAGTGACATCAACTGATCCACAATATACAAATCTGGATAAAGATCAAATAAAAAACAAGATATAAGTTGTTCAGAAATTAGTAGAAGCATTCACAGTACAACTTCAATAAAATACATGACTGCAGAATTTACTAGACCTCATCATCAACTCAAAAACCTCCCATCTAATATTTGGAATCTCTATGTCCCTTGCCTCCTTCTCCTGCCATGCAATAAAACACATTTTTACATCACTCACATTAACTATCACTTATTTCTTCAAATTAAAACACAACTTTTGATAGTTAAGTATTTAAATTCACCATTCAAATCAACAGCCAAAATCATAGGCGATAAATAATATACCTCATGAAACCAAGTGGAGTCAATAAAGCAGTTCTTTTTATGACCAGCAAACTTTTTTTACTAATAATGTAATGGAATTAAAAAAAATTGCTTTATGGGCATGCTTATTCATTGGAGGGGCTTTAGGGGTGGGGAGGAATGAGAAAGATGATTCATTGGTGAAGCTCAATATAGACTCACCCTGTAACCACCATCAAACATTGCACGAAATGCATCTGAAGATGCAAGTAGACAAATTCTATGAGCATAAAATCGTTTGCCTGCAATGAATGACAAAGATCACCCAGTTAATTTCACATGCCAACTGAAGCTACAACACCACATTTCAGGGAAAGTAGTTTTCAAATAACAGTTTTAAGAATGAAACAATGTGGACAAAAAGCATCAACCTTCAACCAAAAATGTAACGTCAGACAATGTAGCATTGTTCACATATTGCTCTCCTAAATAGACCTGCAAGAAGAATAGTCTTTGGTCATAAATATACCAGCTTTTAGAAAAATCTTATTCCAGAATTGTTTAGCCAAGACAGAGTGAAGAGGGAGTCCGGCATTGAGATTCTTATGCAAGTGGTAAGCATGTAAAACAGCAAGCATTGGTAATAAATCATAATGACTGCTGATTGTTAGATCATTAGGTCCTCATTATTTAAATGGACCATATATTTATAACCTGTGGTGTTGGAGAAGGAGGAGCAGCATCCACAGGAGACAAGGTTAAGGCTTTATTGGCCAACTTGCATAAAGCCACAGCACCATCAAGTTGCTGCTTAGAGCTAGATGAGCCAAGAAGCCCAATAAGCAACTCAAGACCTGCATGGACAAATGCTCAGCTTCAAAATAGAACAAGCACAAAAAGGAGTTTATAAAACAAAAAACAAAATGAACCAAACCCATGACAAACATTTTAGCAAGAAGATCCATACCATAGTGATCGATAAAAATTATTCTCTGATCATCTGAAGAGCAAAGATGCGCAAGAGCCAAAGCAACTCGTCTTTGACAACCCTTTTCTGAAACTCGCATGAGATATAACAAATGGTTCAGCACCTACAGAAAAGAAAAATATCAGATTATAAATTTGAACACGAACTTAAAAAACTAAAAAACAAGAGTCGCCAGTAGCACACGCATCATTTTCCATGATACTAACAACAAAATGCAGAAAGTAATATGAACATGACAACTTACACGACCATGAATCTTCTCCTCTAATCTTTTCAACGTTTTGGCAACACAATCTTTAGTTGCCTGCAATAAAAACCAATTCCATAAAGGTCAATATAGGTCAAAGATGAATCTATTTTCCTCCGGTTCTTAATCATTAAGTATTTTAATTCCCTTTAATATAGGCATCCAATGGTAAAAGCAGAAACCCTGAAATCAGCTAAAGTATGTATTAAAGAAAAAACTTACTTGAACAATAAATTCTCCATCCTGCAGTCTCTGAACTCCACCTACCCTAATGAAATCGGACACATTATCCTAAGGGAGAAAATAAAATAAATAGCCCAAAAACAGAGAATGGTTAATTAAGTCTTAAAGTAACAAATTTGTTAAGCAATTAAGACAGAAGATCTTCATTTCATTTGAATTCTCAGTTATATCATACCTCATTATCTGCAAGGCCATAAAGAGCAAATGCAGCATTATGTTGCAAAGACCCATTTTTTGAGTCAAGAAGCTTGAGCAATGGCACTAAGCCACCATTGTGTGCAATACCAGCCTGGTTATGTGGGTCCTGAAAATGCAAAGATGGAAATGCATTGAATATGTTACAGATCCAAAAACTATTATCCAGAAAGAAAATACAAAGTTATTTCCAAGGATATAATGGCAACTTTAAATTCCCAACTAATGCAAGTGAATTATAAACATGAAAATAAATAAATAAATAACCTGGGCCAATCTCCCCAATGCAAAAGCAGACATTTCCCTGAGTTGTACATCAGGAGACTGAAGCATCTCTATCAAAGGTTGGACAGCACCTCTCTGTACAATGTGAACCTAAAAAGACCAAGCGTAACAAACAGTAAAAACTAAGGGTGACAGAATATAATATATGATGCATCATAACAAGAGTAGCAACTATACTTTCCAGTACTCTGATCAACGGAATGTTTATTTAACAAGAAATAAATAATGCAAAACAACGAAACTTGGAAATGGAGATGTTATTAAACAATTGCCCCCAACGAAAGTTCAGATATGGATTGTTTCCTTTCCACCCCTCTTCACTATGCAGGTAAACAAGCATAAAAGTGGAGTAAGGATCTCTCTCTTCCTTATCACCCCTCCTCTCTTTCTTTCCCCCTTCAGTCCAAATCAAAAACAGATATAATAAAATGACGCAGTCCGAATTTTAAAACTGGAGTTATTAAGCAATAGCTCCCAATTAAAGTTAAATTGTCGTCCTTTACATTCTGAAGCTTATGCTTACCTTGCAGTCTGAATCAGTTGCTGCAAATTGTCCAAGTAACAAGGCTGCTTCTCTCTGGCTTTCAGAACAGCAGGAACTGTTAAATGAAATATTATAATACATTAATTGAAAGATACCTTTCATGGAATATATCTGATAGAATATTATCACCAGAAACAAAAATAGGCATATTATAATTATAATAACAAAACAAATTCAGGGTGGGGAGGTAAGGGGCATTGCAGTTTATCAGGGTCCAGAACTGAGAATATACCTAAGTAATCCAATAACTGGCTGTAAAGCTCCAGCGAGAAGAACTTCTTTCTTTATATTAGGTGAAGAGTGGACTAAATTTCCAATCACACCAACCTGATATACAATCCAATTCATTGCATGTGCCATATAAGAGATGTGGAAAGAAAGAGCCCAATAATATTGAAAAATCTTGCATTTTAAATTCAAGTTTCACTACCCATACCGCTTCATAATGAACAGCAGCATCTTCAGAAAGTAGCATTAGAATCAAAGTTGGAAGAGCATTGCATTCAACAATCTGAAAATCATTATGTTATGTGACTTACTTGAAACATATTCAAACCCCAACTTTCAGCAAAATGACCACTTACCTGATTTTTATTTTCATCATTTTTAAAAGCCAGGGTTCGCAGAGCACCAGCAGCTGCTCTTTGCACCTTTGCATCAGCAAAACCAAGCAAATGAACAAGTGGTGGAATCCCACCTTCCGTCCTACAGATTAAGTCCAGTTAATATTAAGAACAAAATCATAACTAAATTTTAATATATGGCATCCCTTGAAGAAGCAAAACCTGACACAGGTTTTAATGCTGCTGTTCTCATGAGCAAGATTAGTAATAGCATCTGCAGCCCTACGAATGAGACTATTAATAGCACGAGAAGTTAAGCCATTCCTGTGCCTCTTCAAAAGATCAACAAGATGTGTTAAGGCACCACTGTCAACAATGAACTGCTGATGTTCTGGCTGTAGAAAGCATTTAAAAAAAAAAATAGTAGTTTAGCAATTATATGTTTTTTTTTAACAGACAGAAATTTGTTAGGAAAAACAAGGAAGAAAAGTATAACTAAATCTGAAAGTTACATGGCAATTATATGAAGTTATATATATATATATGGCTCGGTCATCGGTCCTAGTCATTGCACATGTTGGGACTCCCCACAGTTAAAAAGAAGATAGGCAGTGCTATTCACATCCCACAACCAAGATTGCCGTTTAGAAATCAGAAATCAATAGTATCTTACACACCCCACAGTTCCAAACAAAAAATAGGGACCTAAAAGATCAGACAGGCCTCCAATGGTGGATCTTCAATAAGATCAAAGGAAACAGCTCCTCCGATCCCAACCCCCCACCCAGCCACCCCCATCCCATATTTATTTATATTTTAAATCTATGAGGGACGTTTGCTTAAATTAAGCATTTCAAAAGAATTCACCCTCCATCAATTGATCTGTTAAATCAAATGGCTTTTTGAAGTAGAAAGCTCAAGGACATCTCCTTTTATTACTTCTACCCTTCTTCCAATATATTGAGATTAGATTCAATTCGTGATCATTAAAATAATTTAAACAAGTTTTCATCAAATACTTTTTCCAAAACATCCAAAGTATTTGAATCATACTAAAAGTAATATTGAAAAACTAGCAAATCCCACAATTTATAGGTTTTGGATAAGGACAGCATTAATTTTTTCAAGAATTGTCCCATTGTATTTTTACCCCTAACTTACCCACCTAGACCCTATATTTTTGCCCTCTCAAACTCTTCAGTGAAGTTCCACCACTGCTGGCTACCATCAAAACAACAGAAAAAGGGTAAACTTAAGGGAGACTACATGCCTCATCCAGCTTTGAGACAAAACAGATTGCATTCAGTTGAACTCATACAATAAATGTATCCTAGCAACCAGCAGGTGCAGGTGCTTGATTTCATCTGACTTATGGAATTTCTTGCAACCAACACTACTGACTACCATCAGAACAATATAAAAGGGTAAAACTTAAGGGGGATTACATGCTTCATCCAGCTTTGCGTCAAACAGATTATATTCAGACGAACTAACAATCTCTTATAAATGAATAATTCCTAGCAACCAGCAGGTACTTCATTTAATGTAGCTTATGGAATTGATGCAAGAGGACAAACCGTGTGAATTATAACCAATAACAATATTGTTATATTTTCAATCAATTCTAAAACCATTTGCCTAACATCCTCGGTTCTTCTCTTTTCTTTGTTTTAATATAACCACATCTTTCCCCTCTTCAGCTTGAAATACATACGTGACTGAGGACTCAGAAAGAACTCCGTTCAATTCAAGATGATTATCACGCCCAAAATTCCACATATATGACATAACACAGTATTTAGCAAGCCGAATTCGAAACATCTCTTTACTATTGTTAAATCACTCGCGCCATTTAACAAAAAACAAATGGAATGAAATTTCAATTTAAAATGCATAATTAAGCAATCAACACTCAATAAGCGAACTAAACATTACAAATACTTGGATTCGAACTATAACACCATAATCTCACTTATACTTCAGAACACTAAGGAACATCTAACAAAATTATAGTTACAAAATAAAAACAAGCTACGACCTACGAGGTATAAACAATTAAGTATGAAATAAAAATCAAAATAACAGTTAGAGAAAAATAAAGTTACCTTGACGGCGAGAAGTCCTAGTGCGAAAGCGCTCCCTTTCTCAACCTCGTGCTCGAACGGCAATGGCTTCTGGACACGGTCACTCAGAGGCGGCGCCTGAAGATGCTTGACCAGCGCCGGAATCGCGCCTCCTTCAACAATCACGCTCACCACATCCTCTGCAAACACAAGCACCACGAACGAACCGAATTCATAAACACGCACATGCAAGCGACACGGCAGAAACGCAGAAGAAGAAAACACCACACCGAAACCGCAATCCAAACGAACGCAGCTACACGCGGCGAGATCGGAGGCATCGATTTACCATTCTTCGCGAGATCGGCGAGCGCGTGAGTGGCGCGCTTGGCCGCGGATCGGTCCGCTTCGTTCCACGTGAAAGTCGACTCGAGGATGCTCACCTGTTCGGAGACGTCGGAGAGGAGTGCAGCTCGCTCCTCAGCGGTGAGCGGCGCCGCCGAGATCTGCCGGTCCTCGTGCTGCTCCTCGTCGAGCTTCCGCTTCTGTCCCTTCCGCTGATCTTGGCGCCTCTGAAGCTCCATGAACGAGAGAAGCGAAGGAAGGCTCCGAACAGAGATTGTGTGTTTTGTTGCTCTGGTTAACAGACAGGGGCGAGAAACAGAGGGTGGTAAGAAATGGAATTGGAGATTTGAATGAGTGACATATGGAAGTGGTATTTTCGGAATTGTAGCGAAATGCAAACAACCAAAAAGAGATAAAGAAAAGAAAAAAGAGACACGCACACTCACTTTGAGGGAAGAGGTGTTTGGCTTTCAACCGGCCACATCATTTCCAGGTCTGGATTGGGGCTAAGGGGAAACTGCACACTGCACTTCGTTGTTGTTTTTTTTTTCTTTTCTTTTCTCTTGTGACAAAATTAGTAGATTAATTCTTTAAAAAATAATTTCAAGTTTCTCTTTTTAAAAAATAAGAAAAAAAAACTTATTGTTTTTACTGCACAAAAACATAACTTATTTTCATAGCTTAAAAAGGGGATTTTGAAAATTTTATTTTAAAAAAAATTATTAAAAAAAATATACAATCATTTAATCACCATCCATTATATATGATAAATTTTTAAAAAATCATTATATATGATAAATTTGATGATTTTAATAATATAGAACTGCATAATCATTGAATTTAATTTAAAAACTGTATGAAATTATTTTTTTTTTGTTTATTTTAAATTTAATATCTAAAAGTCCAAAACAAAATAACTTGAAATGATTTTTTAGTTTAAAATTATAAATAGATTTAAATTAAAGTTTTAAAATTATATATATTTTTACTTTAACTTATTAACTTCCAAAGTTTAAAAAATGGCTGATTAAAAAAAAGGTCAAATACTAATCTAATCTAAATAAAAGGAAAAAAAGTACAAGGGTTATTTACAACATGCATGTCGTGCCCACAATAAGCCTCTTTTTCGAGTTTTATAGCATGCAAAAATTGCGGCCTAAAGTGATATTGAGTCTTGACGAACCGAACATACACTGAAAAGGAAAAACGGGGCCACAAATGTCAATCTTATTTCAGGGAAATAGCGTAACATAAACCAAATGGATTATGCCAGAGAATCCAATGAACTCCCATTTATTGACAGTGTACCAGTATTACCCCCTCTCTTTAATTTATCCTGCATGTGGATACCATACAGATTTACGTTCAATGATTATAAAAGGTGGAAATATAAAAATTAAATCAATACTTTTACTGTTAGTTGTTAAAGATTGAGATTTGTTTGCTGGAGAGGCAGATGATTATGGACAATCCAGACTCATTAAGTTATCCTAACCGAGTAGATAGATTTGGTTTTGTTAGTTGGTTGGTCGGAGTAAATAGATTTGTTCTCCCATGTTAGATTAGTTACTTGTGTAATAATTTTTAACTTTTAAGTCATCATAGAACTACGGAGAAAAAAAGTTAATGAGTTGTTATTAAGGTACTAATTGTTTTTTCTTATTAGACAGAGAAAAATGTCATTACAAGAAAAAAAAAATATTGTACATGGCCATTCATGATTCATATGAGTTGTACAGTTAAATAAGTATGTTTTTTTTATTCTATCTTAGCATGTGTATAATTTATAAGAGATAAATATGTCAGTCATGTAATACTAGACCATAAAATTACATTTCAATATTTAACACAATTACATATCTAAAATTTAAATTTGAGATCTCTCACTAAGCTAAAAATTTTTAAAAGGTTATTCAGAAAGCATCTCATGATTCTTGAAAGGCTTATGATGGAGCACGTTTTATAGTTTATATACTACTTTGTAGTTTTTTTTTTCGTATGCACTTTCTTCTATGCAGAAATTTGCCGGAATGGTGGTGGGTGGTGGTATTTGCATGGAGCGGTGGTGGTTGAATGGAGGTGGGCACAATGGTGTTGGGTGGTTGGGTAATTTGGTTTGCTTTGGTATTTTGAGAGGTGCAGGAAGAAAAAAAAGGGGTACAGAAAACAACTGATGGTTTAACTGATGCTTTGATATATGTTGGGCTTATATAAAGGTAAAGTTGAAGATTTGTACCTCAAGTGGACGACGCAGGCTTCACACTAGTTTCAGCAATTTACCAATTACCACCGTCACTCTCGCCTACGCACAGTATTATAATTAAAACCTGTAAATAACCTCTCTCTTTTTTGTGAATAAGCCTGTAAATAACCCTGAACAGAAGGAAAACACTTTTTTAATCTAAAAAAATATACGGCCAGCAATACATATCAATATCATTCAAGAGATTCTGTATCTTTGGCGCTTAATTACATCGTGGAGATCATTTTGACATTTTCTAACTTTAGCCACTAAACATATGCCAAATCTCATCAACTTGTTCCCAGTCACAGTCACTTTTGAATTAATACAACATATTTTTAAGTGAAAACAAAATATATTGTGTAGTTGACATTGGCAAATTAATTAGTGGTGCGTTGGTGAGAAAGCATTGTTTGAGTCAATGAGAAAGAGTCAGGGAAAGAGGACAACCGTCCCACTAATGTTGTCTCTCTAATTTATCTACTCCAACCAACCAACTAAGAAAACCAAAACAAACAAGTGTTGTTTATGGTGTCTGACCGGTAAACTTTGTTTCCCGCGTTATCATTATTCATTACCCATTCCAATCCAACGAATAACCATATTCTTTTCTTCCTCATCTCCGTTTTCATTTCTTCCATACCACTCCACCTCCAACACCAAGACCCTTTCAAACACCATGACATCACATTCACATTCACCACAACCTTAACTAACCAACTCATTCAATCATTCATTCTCTTCATTCCAACCACCACCATGTCCCTCTTCTCCCTTCTATTCCTTCTCCTTCTCTTCTCTCCTTTCTCTCTCTCCCAAACACCCCCTAGAGGGTTACTCATAGACTGCGGGGCCCAGTCCGCGGCCCAATACGAGGACCGCACGTGGCTCCCGGACTGGGGCTTCATCTCATCGGGCACCCCAAAAAACGTGACCACCCCCGTTCTCGTGCCCACTCTGCAAACCCTTCGCTCCTTCCCCCTCCAAGTGAAGAAGCACTGCTACAATATTCCAGTGTATCGCGGCGCAAAGTACCTCGTGCGGACCACATACTTCTACGCCGGAGTCAACGGCGCCAACCACCCCTCCCCGCCGGTGTTTGACCAGATCCTCGACGGGACACTCTGGAGCGTCGTCAACACCACCGAAGATTACGCTAATGGAAACTCTAGTTTCTACGAAGGGGTTTTCTTGGCTCAGGGGAAGATCATGAGCTTGTGTATTGGCTCCAATATGTACACGGATTCTGACCCCTTTATCTCTGCTTTGGAGTTCTTGATTCTCGAGGGTTCTCTCTACAACACCACGGATTTCACTCAATTTGGCCTTGCCTTGGTTGCACGCCACAGTTTTGGATACTCCGGACCACCCATTCGGTTTGTCCTCACTCTTCAAACTTCTTAATGCCCATTTTCAGTGTTTTTTTTTTAATAAAGTTAATAAGAAGTTTTTCTTTTTTTCTCCTTGGTGAGAAAGTAAAGTACTAACCTTTATGAGAGAGAGAAAGAATTGTGAATGAGCATGTTATAGTTAGAAGTTAGAACTTACTTACAGTTATAGGGTAGTTGTTGAAGAAGCTTATGGATACAATTCAGAACAGAAATTAGTGTTTTTTTTTCTCATATGAATTTAATTAGAATGTTATGACTCATGAAAATGTAAAGGTTTATTATAATGTCATCCAAGTACAAATTATATATATATTAATTTTAAAATTCACATTAAAAATGTTTTTTGGTTATAAAAATCTTTACCTTTACACTGAACATGATGATGAAGACAAATGATATGGTAGCTTGATAAACCCAGGAGTTTTGGTATTGTTTGTTTTTGGACCAATATTTACATGAGTTCTTATTTAATGAAGTCTTCTCATTTTATTTTTTTTGTCAGACTTCATTAAATGAGAACTCATGCAACTATTAGTCCAAAAACTAATTATACCAAAATTCCCTAAATTTTTCAGGTTATCGTAGCAACTCTCATTAATTAAACTCTAGTTATCACGAATGATGTATTAGATTTTCCGGGATTTTTTTTTTACTATGAAATCATTTCCTTATTGTTGTTTGCCTAGTCTCTGATGTTGAATTCGTGGTGGTTTTTTTTTCTCCCTTTCTTTTGGATCAGGTATCCTGATGATCAGTTTGACCGTGTCTGGGAGCCTTTTGGGCAGAGTAATTCTACCAAAGCAAGCACTGAGAATGTTTCTATTTCTGGATTTTGGAATCTTCCACCTGCAAAAATATTTGAGACACATATAGGATCTGATCAATTGGAAACCTTGGAACTGAGATGGCCCACAGCATCACTTCCTAGCTCCAATTCCAAAAACTACTACATCGCTCTATACTTCGCTGATGACACTGCTGAATCAAGAATTTTCAACATAAGTGTTAATGGTATAACTTATTACCATAATTTGAATGTGATCCCACCAGGCGTTGTTGTATTTGCCAGTCAGTGGCCTCTTTCTGGTCCTACAACAATAACTTTGACCCCTGCCGCTAGTTCTTCCTTGGGTCCCTTAATCAATGCTGGTGAAGTTTTTGATGTGCTTCCACTTAAAGGAAGAACTTTAACTCGAGATGGTATAGCTTTTGATTTCATATTTCTTTGCTTAACTTTGGATCATTCCTAAAATAATCTTAAAGGCCAAGACATTGTTTATAGCAAACCAGAAAATAGGTGTTTTTAAGCACATGATAGAGAGAAAATATTCCTAATGAAAACGGCATGCAAAGAAATTTCTGGGGGTGGGGGTTGAGGGTAGCATGGCCATTGGCAGCCCCAAAATACAATAGGACCTGTGCTGGTTGACTAGTTATTCTTTATTTTAAATCCTAACATGTCCATCATAGTTGTAGTGCGCTTGAACATCAATTGTGAACATTCAAGGATTTTAAAAGGGGGACTTTTTTTTACAGTTATTGCTTTGGAAAAGGTAAAAGAGAGCCTCCGAAATCCTCCACTTGATTGGAATGGTGATCCTTGTATGCCTCAGCAGTACTCATGGACTGGCATCACATGTTCTGAAGGACCACGTATCCGAGTAGTGACTTTGTAAGATCAATCTTGACTCTTGAGTTGTTATAGCACATGGTCTTCTGTCATTTCAGTCCTATTGCTGTGTGAATGAATAGCTTACTTATGATTTCCTGTTGTGTTCAGAAACTTGACAAGCATGGATCTTTCCGGATCTCTATCACCTTTTGTTGCCAATATGACAGCTCTGACTAACATGTAGGTTCTTAAGTTTTACACATATTGCTTCATGAAATTTAGTATTTAAATTTTCCTAAACTGTAAATCATTGTCTTTCTTGCAGCTGGCTTGGGAATAACAGTTTATCAGGGCAGATTCCCGACCTCAGTTCACTAAAGATTTTAGAGACACTGTAAGTTTTTTTGTTTTTTTGTGTGTTTTTTGAGTCTGATGTGATGGTTTATCTTTTAGCATATGGTTCATCACAACACTGGTTGTAGCTAGTCTACCATTTTTCATTCAATGGGAACAAATATTTATTTTGCAAAAGTTCTTTTTATCCTAAAGCAACTCATGTATTCATGTTCTATAGCAATTTGAACCATCCTAATGTTTGAAATCTAAGAGAACTTTAATGTATTCATGGAGCTCAGTATTTGCATATTGTTATTGTATTTTTAGGCACCTGGAAGACAATCAATTCAGTGGAGAGATTCCCTCATCCTTAGGGGACATCAGCAGCTTGCAAGAAGTGTAAGTTGTACCCTATTGCTTTTCTTTTGCTATTTCAATGTGTGAAAAAAATTCCTCCAAGCCTCCTCCTTTTATCCCAAGTACTTTCTGATAGTTTCAATTATGTCTAGAAAATCAAATTAGCCTAGAAAACTATATTGATTATGATCATTATTAGTTGTATGTGTAATCTCTACTTACTATTTTGTAATGCTTGGTTGGTGATATTAGGGAGCATCAGAACAGACATTTGTTAATTCCATTGCATGTCCCTATAATTTTCTTCCTTCCCTTAGTTGTTTAATGTTACCTGATGCATTGCTCCCATTTATTGCAGATTTTTACAAAACAACAATTTGACTGGTCAAATTCCAGCAAATCTCATTGGAAAACCAGGACTGAGTATCAGGTAAGTAAGCACCTATCTATTTATATTGCCCCCTTCAATTACAGTGTTTGCTTTACTAACTTGTGCATATTTATCAACAGAACTTCTGGAAATAATTTCTTGTCTCCTCCAGCACCTTGAGGGATTTGTTTAGTGCCCTCCATAGTAAAGATGAAGACTTTCCTTTTTTCTAGAATTTTTAATTCTTTTTGTGCCTAAATTTTTCTGATTCTCTAATGGAAGTTCTTCATTGTCAACTCGTCAACTGAAGATCAAACTCCATTTCAGCCTTCTCCTCTCTTGCTGGAGGACATACGGATTTCTTGTTTTGACTTGGAGTACTTTCAGATTGGTTGACCATATTCATGTTTGATTCTCATCAGCTCCTTGAAAATTGGAATGTTATTTGAAATTGTATTATACGTATCCTTGTATAGGCATTATTTATTATTTTATTGAAAATTTTGCTTTGTTTCTTTTGGGTGGGGGAGGTAACTTGTTTTGTTTGTATGTTGTTCAGATTTTACCAATTGTGATCATACTTCTGTAATTTGTTTATTTAGTGTAATCACTGTATCTTGTAGTTTTACTAACTGTTCGTGCCTACTACGTCCAATTTTTTTATGTCTTTTACTTTTGTGGGTATGAGAATAATTTCTCTTATGAAAAATAAAAGATTGTACTTGAGATTGGTGCGGAAAAAAAAGTGAAGGAAAGGTTTTGTTTCCCCTTGCATGATAACGAGGGAAAAATCACTTTAAACTTACTGTCACATTATAAGAATGATGAGAAGTGAAATTATCTTTTGTTTCAACCTTGTCCCTTTATGTAACCAAGCAGGCCAAGCAAATGTGAACCGATATTCACTTCTTCAGGGGGAGGAATTGTGCTTTTAACGTTTTAATCTGATTTCAAAATATTTTTTGTTTTTAAAAAAATAATGCTTTTAATGATTTTATTTATTAAAAAAAATAGTATTTTAGCCCATATATTGCAAAGAATAAATGTTTATTTTATATTATATAACTAAGATTCATGATAAATAATTTTTAATGGAAATTTTTTATTACAGTTAAAATTTATATAAATATAAAAATAAATAATTTAACTTATGATAAAAAAAAATATTTTTAACTATTGACGGTTAAAGGAAACTATTAAATTTTAATTTAGAAATATAGATAAAAGAAGCAAGATTACAAAGATAAAATGAGAATAATATGTAAAAATTAAAATGCATATTCAAAAATGCTTTTAAAACAAAGATATCTAAACCTAAATCACTTTATTTCAAAATATTTTTAAAAAAAAACACTTAAAATCAAATATACAAAATCAAATTCATTTAAAAATAATACTAAGTCGTGGTTCTCTAATTAAGATTTTAAATTCGTGTCTTATAAATTTTTTTAAAAAAAAAAAACTCAAACCAAATTAGTTGCATATCCAACATGTATCTAGATATCATAGATTTTAATCCCACTTGTCACTCTAGGAATTCAAATATTGCTCAACACATCAACACTGGGAAATTTTTTACGTGCCGTTATGCGTACCCTTATTCTCTACCACTGAATAATAATTGAGTCCGTTGATCAGATGTATGCGGCTGACAAGTGCCCATGTGGGACTCGCACGTTGAGAAACTCAGCATCTGGGACATTATATTGCTCCTTAATTAATCATACTACCCTTACAAGCACAAAATTAACTATACTACTAGTACCAGTACTCACCTCTACCAAGGGAAATGCACAATGACACAATCCAGTGATTATACAAGTCAGAATTTACATTGTAATTTCTCAGATCCACCCAAATTACTAACACCTAATCTAACATGGCAACATAATTTTTGTTGGAACAAATAATAAGCAAAACAAAAAACAAACTTAATTAATTATTGGAAAATGATCAAACTCTAAACAAATAAACATAAGCGATCCAGGCAAATAATAATATCTTGGGGAAGTTTTAATTGAATTTACCTCTCTAATTTTCCTTTTCTGAGTGGGAAAAGAGGAGGCAAGGCACTGCTTTTGACCTGTGTGCAAATTGGCACGTTAATCATTGGTCTAATTCTAATAGTAGCTGACCTTGTTCTCTCCAACCCTTTCTTCACCCTCTTCACATTCTGCTGCTCTTTATTATTATTATTGTTATTATTACTCCTTGTCCCTTCTTTCCCTTCTTTTGTAGCCACGTCACCAAGTGAGCTTGCAGAAGAGGAAGAAGATGATGAAGAAGAAGAGGGTGACAATGAAGAAGCACGTTGCTTCTTCAACCTCAACAACTCTTTCCATAGAACAGTGCACTTTGGTGGCCTTGGAGATGGGTCATCATCCACAAACCAATTTACTCTACTGTTGCTACTGTTACTATTACTATTATTATCCTCTTTGTTGTTGTTGTTGCTGTTGCTCACCACTACTATCTGATCCTCTTCTAATTGTTCCTCTTCCTCTTCTTTCTCTCCTCCTCCTTCTTTGGTTTTGAGGTTGATCTTGCTGAGCTTCTCCAGATGCTGCATCTGCCAAAAGGGTAGGAGCTTCCCTTCAAAGAAAAGCTCATCAGCAGTTAACACTGTGTTGTTGTTGCTTGTGTTGTTTGAAAGGAACTCAAAAGACTCAGCAGCAGCAGTAGCATTATTCTTTGCTCTCTCACGTTCCTTCTCTTGGTCTGATCTCTCATACTCAGCGTTTGGACTTATGGAGATGAAGTTCTTCTCATCCAAGAACTCTGCTGAGAAAGATATTCTAGGACTTGAAGGTACATCACTAGATCTGAGATTGCCCTCAATAGGTTCAAGGGAAACCATGTTTGTCTTGAGATGAGAATAAGAGTGTGTGTGTGTGTGTGTGTGTGTGTTTGCTTAGGCTCTAGTACTCTAGCATATGCATGAGAATTGTGGTTTTTAAAGAAGGGGAGAGAGTGCTTTATTAATGGTTGCATTTAAGTTTTAATCTCTCTTTTTCTTTTAACTGTCAGGGCGGTGAGATTATAATAATCAAATGGTCTGGTAAACCCGAAACAAGTGATTTAAGGTTCTGTTTAGAATATAGGGACAGCACATGGACGCCTTGGGAACTAAAAGACAAAAGCTTTTTCATTACCAATTCTTTGCATGCAACTCTCAACCCCCGTGTCTGCATGCTTTAATATTTTATTCAATACTATAGTACTAGTATGTGAGTATGGTTTGTTAATTATCTTTGCTATTTTACTTTCCCATATTCCTTTGATATCTAGAGAGGGATAGGAGTATAAATTTTTCAAATTTATGGAGAGTGTTAATGTTTGTTATGTTACCGAGTGTCATGATTTTTTTGGGTGTGAAATTTACTACTGTTGTGGTCTTTATTATCTTTATCTGCTGCTTAAATTATTTAAGACTTGCACACTCCTAAATAGATTGGGTATGGTCAATGTCTCTTTGAAAGTTGTTCAAATAGATCAAGCAAAGAAGATATTGGTGGGGTTAGAACTCAAATCTAAAATTCAAATGTTTGAAATATCAAAAGAAATTAGTTTGGTTGAAAAGATATTACAAACATTGGATTCCCTTAAGGCCTTAACTGCTAAAAAAGAAAGAAAATTATTGTTAAGATTAAAATTCAAATTTATCTAAAAACTGGAGGCCGAAAGAAATATCAATAAAGCTGATTATGAAAAAAGTGAATTAGCTCACAAAATAAAGTGACAGTAATTGTATAATGGTCGTCTCTGCTGTACAGAATAACATACACTAAAAACAAAAGGGGATAAAATTATTTGAAGGTATATTAAGGCTTGACAAATAAGCTTAAGGATCTTCATGACATGTTAAATTAAACTACTTGGTCAAAGAAATATTGGATTGTTATTTTGACTCCTCTGCATGCAGGGACTTAACATGGAGGAGTTCCAAGCATGTGGGCACATGAGAGTAGTTTCTGAGCATGTGACAACTGGGGTTAAAGATTGAAGAGATATTAATGAAATGACCAAGTTACCCTCTAATATAAGTTGGTCCCAGCTGGTTCAGTTTGTTATATTTGCTATGTGCAAATGAGTTTATAGTCCTAAGAAAAGAAAATCAAGATGTGTATCGTGTTCAGCTCTTGAAAAAGCTTCCCTTAAGATTTGAGCAGGGTCTAATTAATTCCTGACAGCTAATAAACATTGGGGGTAAATCTTTCAATTATTACACATTGGCTTCTTTTGTTTATAAGTACATTATCCTTCCTTGGCCATTTTCTGTGGTCCTGCCGTGGACTATTATTGAAGTCGACAATAATGTTCAAGTGACAGCAGTGTGAAAAAATACAAAATACACTTAAACATGTGATTTGTCATTAAATTAAAAGGGCTAATTGTGCATATCTTTACCAAAAGCAGAGAGAGTTTTACCATGTGTCCAACGACAGTTAATTAATACTTCACCTTTTTTATCCAACACGTAGACATCAATTGAGATTTCACCCTTTCACCAGTTTGTGCATTGCTGCTTTCTATTGTTCCAACATTTAATGTTCAATAGATTTTTATCTAAAATAAAAGTTGAGAATAACATGCGATGTTTTCTGAAGCTCCTCCTCTGGAGTTACAATAATTATTATCCTCAACAAACTGAACTACTACTACATGTGCTTTCCAGTTCAAGTTTTCTCCTTGTGCCAGCAAATTCTTTATCTCATTCTACAGTTCTGCAGAAAGACCAAGAAGGGAAGAAAGAGCCTGGCTAGGCATCATCAACTGTAAAGATCAATGCTTCTGAGCACATTGACCTGTTTCATTCAAGTAGGGCCCTTGAAAATTGATGCATGTACTATCCACCTTAACCATCAGTAACAGACAAGAGTAAAGAGTTATGTAACAAGAACTTAGTAGTACCTTCCAAATCAGCTTATATGGGATAGTGAGGCATGTGTTGCTTTGAGAGTAAAGGGGCCACACATTTGTCTTTTCGGTGTGGAATTAACATGAAAGGGAGCTGAAAAAGTGAAAGAAAAATAAAACTAGTTAGTTGCACCGTGCACGTTTTAAGAGTTTACAGAAATTGGCTAATTGAGAACATAGATATGTTAGTGGTTCCAATTCCAAATCCAAATCTCATACAATAATTTTTTTCTCCAAAGAAAGATGCCATGCCGATGTGAATGTGACTGTAGTACTGTTCAAGGAGAAAATTAAGGGACCATAGACCAATAAGACCATTCTATTAATTAAATTAAAAAAGTGGATTCATGTCAATCACAGCTGTTGTAAACAAACACAACAATGGTTTGATTAATTTGAATACGACTCTCGAGTTATTGTGCACGTAATCAACTGAGCTGGATGTTGTCAAGGACTGGTATATTAGGTGGGGTTTAATAATATTGTACTTTACTACCTTAATTAATTAATTAAAAGCGAAATTTTAGCCTTACGTTTTCAGCACAAGCTTTGTCTTGATTATTGTTATTTCCGTGTTTAATTAATGATTCATTATTAGCTTATGAACACTCTGCATAATTGTCGTTTTTTGCCTTTAAGAAAAAAAAACAAGTTGAAAATCATTGGTCTGTACTGTTGTCATAGCTCAAACAAGTGAAACAACGAAAGGAAAAATAGATCGTAAATTGTTAGAAGATCAAGTTTAAATTATGTTGTTGATCTCTTAAAACATTATATATTTTTTTCATTTAGTCTGTTATTTTTCTTTAAAAAATGTTATTTAATCCTCAACTTAAAAAAAATAAAATTCTCGTGTAGTCTCTGTCTTTCATTTATGTTATATGTACAAAGAGACTAAATGGAAAAAAAGTTCTAATATTAGAAAAAAAAAACAAATAAAAAAATCATGATATTTAAAAAATAAAAAAGCAATAAAACCTAATTAATAAAAATAAGAGTTTAATATTATATTTAATGAATTTATGATATTTAATAAGTAAATCAAATTTTATAAAATTATCTTAAAATTCATATAAATTATAAGTTATAATATGACGATATTTATTATTATTATTATAACTGAATGATAACATGTTATTAGATTATTAGTGTAATATCAAAGTAATAGAAGAATAAAAAATAATTTTTTAAAATTTAATTATACTTTTTGAAAATAGAATATTATACAGAAAAAAAATCGTTATATTTTGAAAAACACATAGTTTATTAAAAAAAAAAAGGTTTGGTCACGATCATGATTAAAAATATTGTAAGAATAGGAAGATGTGGGTTTGGTTTGGTTTGGCAGGGTCAGCCCAAATGGTTTGTGCAAGTTGACATTGGCTGGGTCCGTGTAGGGTACGTAGCATGGAAAACTTGAGAAAGGGTTCAGATATGAATATGATCCACGCAACTTGGACTATAGTCTAGAGTTATCAGTTAGGTTTGTTAGGAGTGCGTCACATAGCATTGACATGTCTTCCCACGCTAGAAATGAATACCAACAACAAGAGTCCTGTGGTGAATAAATTATGACGAGTTTTGACTCTAATAAACCTTTTTAGACTTTCAATAATAAATCATGTATGTGTGAAAATACATTTACTTCTAATAATAAATTATGTAAAGGAGAAAGTCCTCTGTTTATTTAGACTTTAGAGTTTAGAGTATGAGAGAGAAAGAGAGAGGATGTTTTTTTAGGGGAAAAGAGGGAGATAACTTTATATTGTTAAACTAAGGGAGAGGTATAATGTTTACAGCAAAAATAAATTAAAGATTAAGATATTAAATTTATTTTACTATGTTATTTTATTCTTATTTTAGAAAATTATTAAATTTAAAATAAAAAGTTTGTTAGTTATAAATTGGATTCAATCGATACAAAGTCAAGCGAACCACGCAAACACTTCATTCCTCATTTTTCAACTTAAAATTTTCCAACTTTAAATGTTGCACATGTGACTAATATTGTGTTGTGTGAAGCCCAAAGTGTCACCCATTTTTTATTCATAGAACTTGTAAGCTTTTTTTGTTTTTATAGTAAGAACTTGGAAGTTGCTAAGCCCATTCTCTACATTTTTTTTTTATTACAAGGAAAGTAGACAATGGTATGTTTTTTTTTTTCAAATGTACACAATATTATTGCCTAATTTACTGTAAAGAACTAAAGACGCTAGTAATACGCTGGGAAAATTAGTTCCATAGTTTAAAACTTGCATCCGCCATGATATTAGATTAGTTTATTAATAGTCGAACTAATGGATAACTTGTTTTATTTTTTTACGATTTAATGGTAACTTGTTAAAGTACATAAACGATATATACTATTTGACAACAAAATTTATTTCAAAGATAGTATATATAATATATTTATCATCCATTTATAAAGTAATTAACTTGGTTCAGTGCTGTAAAAAAATGATTTAGCTTAAAGTGTTTTATTATCTTCAAAGTCTTCAACTTGATACATACACATTATCAACGCCAACTTTTATTAGTACTTTTAATTTTAGATCTTCAATCTCTCAAATGCGACTAAAAGTGTATGTGAGTGATTGATTGAAAAAATGTATTTAAGTGATAATTTCAATTAAAGTTACCATATTTAAAAGGAGAGAGAATAATATAGGATAATGCAATATTACAAAGACTTTCGACAACATGCATAGAAGGAATTTAGTGACAATTAAAAATAAAAATAAAAATAACATGAGTCTAAAAATACTGATTAATTCGCAATTGACACATAGTTGATGATGCTAAAAATAAGTCCCAAACATAAGATGTCTCCTAATCACTAAATCCCCCATTTTCAGTACTGTTTGTTTGGCTGACCAAGCATTATTGTAAGTGACGCAACAAGTAATCAAAATTATTATGCATCTTCATAATCAATGGCTCGATGCATGCCAAGATCATCATAGCATACCAGAATCAATGACTTTATTTTAACAATAGAATATGCATTAACTAATCCAATAATACAATCAACAGTAACATCTGAGCTTCATTTTCTGTGATTTTTCGATTTCAACTACCAAATCATAATAGGTGAAAAAGAGTAATTTGAGTAGTTAAACTTCCATCTTTTTCAAATACATAAACAGTTATCATGAATTTCCCAACTTAAAAAAATGAGATTTTTTTTTAATATATAATAGGTGCAAAATTATTTTATATCGTTATTCAATCATCATCATTTATTTAAAATAAGACAGTTAATTTTTATAAAATTATTTTAAAAATTATTATAATAATAAATTATAATTAATAGACAGATTTAAAATAATTTTATATCGACATGTAAAATATTTTACTTTAAAAAAAACATAACAAAATAAATAATGCTATAATCTACTTTCAAAGTAAAAAAATAAAATAAAATAATATATATATATATATATATATATATATATATATATATATATATATATACTGTATCATTATCTACTTCTATATATAAAAGGAAATAAACAATGGATTTGACTTCCAAGCTTTATAAAAATAAAAGTAAAAATGATAATTTGACCATGACAATGTTGACTTTCTTAGAACTAAATACAAATAAAAAAATGTTTTTTTATTGTCATTTTTCTCTTGATATCTGGCATCTCCATTATCAAATTTCCAAATTTAATGCCCAAAATCATGTATTCTCCTCATTTAATGCAAACACTTCTTTTGTCATTTTTCTTCTGATTTTTATATTGAGTAGGCTCATTTGATCGTAAGAATACGAAATCAAACATTGAACATATTATTAGTACATGTGAGGTGGTTGGGAACACTCTAACTTGTGTAATCTTGAGGTTATTGTCTCCACAATTTTTTTTTTCTAAACATAATAATAATCTTACTTACAATCTGTGACCATAACTTGATATATAATAAATATTTAATTATCTTTTAGTTTCTACAATTATAACAAAAAAATATTTTTTAATATCTATAATTGTAACAAATTATCTTTTGATCTCTCGTGTCTAAAATCATATAATGTATGAACCAAAAGAATAATTAATCTATCATGATAAGAAATTAATTTATAATATAAATATGACTCTCACAATTTTTTTTATATATATGGGTATGGATATTTTCCAATTTCCAACAAAAGTTTCTGCATCCAAGAAGATTAAAGAAACGTGGATCGGGTTGGGTTACCATTTAACAACCTGACCCAACTTTTAAAATGTGGATGATGCTTGCCGTTTTAGATAATCTTCCCTTGCTTGCTTTTTGAGCTTCAAATACAAGCTACCCCCTCATCCCTTCTTTTTCAAAACCCTAATTCCCCTTTTCCCTTCCAATCTCACTTCTCAAGATCGGCTTCGCTGCTTCCTCAGGTGTGCCTCCCAGTTCTCTTCTCTCTGCGCGATCACTGTGTTTCACTTTCTGATTCTTTAATTTCGATGTTCCCGTTCCACCTGATCTGCCTGATGAACTTTCTTGCTTCGAATTATGCGTTTTTCCGTTCTCCGTGTCATCAGATGTTATGAATCACACGTAGTTTGTGTGCCTTTTGCGGTTATTTTGGGATGACAAACTTGAATTTCAGTTCCCGATCTCTGTATTTCTCTAAGATCAAAAGTATCTGACCATTATCTTTCCCAGGATTACAAAACATCCTCAGATGGATGGTTTATTGATCGATATCGAATTATAGTTCGTTACAAATATTAATTCGGGATGTTATGGCTGGAATTTATTATTACTTTTTTGTACTTATTTTTTCTGGCGTGCCTGTGTTCAGATTGGAATTTTATTGTAGAATTTGGTTATTGAGGCATATGAATAATATTCAGATGGACAATTAACCAATGATTTTTTCTCTGTTTCATTAACATTAATTTTCCTCTTTCAACTGAAAGTATACACGATTATCTCTATTTCGGACTGATTTATTATGCAATTTTTTTCGTAAATGAACCGGACTGGGTTAATGAACATGACCAACCCTTTTGATCAGTCGCCCACCAATCACTAGCTTACTGTGACGAGGTTATGACTTATGAGTGCATGTAATGGTATGTCTTTTTCTTTTTGGCTCATGAGATTTGATTTTGCAGGAATTATGTCTTTTGTGCGGAATTATCAAGCAGAAGATCGTAGTTTACATAGTGGTTACTGGTCCACCAATGATGGAAATAACTTTGGCAACGACAGTAGGAAAAGAAGCAGGAACAATTATTATAACAGGAATTGTAACCTTTACAATGACAACCAAACAAGATTTGGGAACCATGGTTGCAACTCTAATTTTTACCCCGCTGATCATGCTGATTATTTTAGATATGATGCTGTTCCGTCATCTTTGAAAAGGAGAAAATATTCAGCCCCTGTTTGGCAAGAAAGCCAGCAATACTATGTTCCACCCATGGTCCATGACAATATCCCTTCATCCTATAATTTTCAAGCTCCTCCTACAAGATCCGATGGTGATGCCTCTACATCAGCTATCTGCAAGCGTGATTGCTCTATTTTTGAAGATGATAAGCCTGTTTTCATGTCAAGGGATGAAATTGATAGACACTCTCCATCAAGAAAAGATGGCATTGATGTACATCATGAGACACACTTGCGGTACTCCTATTGTGCCTTCCTTCAGAATCTTGGAATGCGTCTTGAGCTGTAAGACTCGTATTGTCATACACTCATACATCCAATCCACACCCACACACAATTTGGGAGTGTGTCAGGTGAAAACTCGTAATTATTGTGAGAAATGAGAACATTTAATTATAGCTATTAGATTAAAATGACAGGCCACATTGCTTGTTTAATTACAGATTTTACGTGATTTATTTCCTTTTTTTTTTTTTATAAACTAAAATCACGTGAGATTTTTGAAACATCACATGAGATCTGCAATTGAAGAAGCAATCTGAATTGATCATATTAATTTAATGGTTATAATTAAGTATTCTCATTTCCCAGAATAACTAAGTTCACACCTGATATGCCATAATGTTATAATTACTATTTACTAGTGATGTTCATAGTTATTTATCTTGGTTTGTGGATTTAATTTATTGCTATTTGACACTAGAATAAAATCACGCCATGTTCCTTTTGCAGTCCTCAAAACATCATTGGGACGGCTATGGTTCTGTGCCACCGTTTCTTTGTTCGACGATCACATGCTTGCCATGACAGATTTGTGAGTTTTCATTTGTCCTTTAGCACTAAATACACGTTTTGCTTTTCATACTAAATGTTTCAGTGAGAAACTCATCATCTGTAGATTTTTTCTCTCTACTATTAGAAATGCAAATAAATTTTGTTATCAATTTGTGTGATCTAGTTAGTTAGTTCTTGATATTTTATTTAAATTAATTGTGTAATGTTATCTGTTATTTGTTCCTTCAAGTTGCATCTGTATGCCTGAGTTGATTTTCTATTAATTTTGATCTGTGCTGCAGTTGATTGCCACTGCTGCTCTTTTTCTTACTGCAAAGTCAGAGGAAGCTCCACGCCCTTTGAATAACGTATTGAGAACATCCAGTGAAATTTTACACAAACAAGACTTTGCTTTGTTGTCCTACCGGTTTCCTGTTGTGAGTATAGTTCAAACTACCTGAAATCTCTTATTTTTTATTATCACCTGTGGAAGACATGCAAACCAAATAATAGCCTCTATTAACTTGCATGTGAAACACATAAAATTACCCATGCATATGTTTGCTGAATCACTATAAATTTTGACAGGTATTATTTTCTAATAGAATATTAACTCAAATTAGTCAAAATTTCTTTTGCATAGATCCTTTCTTTCCTTATAGTTGAATACGAGTTAAACTTTGATTGTAATTTTCATTTATATTAACTTGATTTGAGTTGTCTCACAGGATTGGTTTGAACAGTATCGCGAACGTGTGCTTGAGGCTGAACAGTTGATACTTACTACACTAAATTTTGAACTCAATGTACAACATCCATATGCACCTCTTACATCTGTTCTTAACAAATTAGGTCTATCAAAGACTGTTTTGGTGAATCTGGCATTAAACTTGGTCAGTGAAGGGTGAGTTTTCTTTTCTTTCAATCTTATACTTTTTCGTTTCAGTAGCCATGTTTGTTTATACCATTCATTTTGAGGACAAAACTAGTTGGCTCAAATCAAATCTGTATGCAATGTTCTGAGCTGTTGGTTGATGTCCTCTTCAGGTATTCTATTTGTTGGTTCTGACTGGGCTCTTGTTTTCTAACCGAGTGACGAATAAAAAAACCTAGTGTAGGAAACAGGACATGGGACATTGGGTGTTAAATCTCAACTCAAGCAATAGAATGTCTTGAGGTCTGGAGATCTAGTGGCTGAGAAAGATACCTTGGTGTCTCCCCTTCTAAATTTTGGCTCAAAATAGTGTTGATTCTCTCAATATTTTGCTTTAGCCCAACTATTCTGTCATGGGATATTGATTGTTTTGGCATCCATATAATTGCAGGATCTTCACAAGATTAGCGTGCTGGCCTGTATGATATTCTTAGCTGGCGGATTGATATGCTGTTCATCGAAAGTTTTGTTTTACATCTGAAGTTGAACTGCTGATGTCTAATGGATTGCTTTACCTTGAATATGTCCCATCAACTTTTAATTTGGCTAGCCAAGCTAGCCTAGCCACAAGAGCCCTAACCCGCCAACTCAGATTTTCTGTCTAACCCTCAACACCTTGTAGTTTATGCCAATTTCCATTAGCCAAATGGGCTCTCTATAATCTTTAGTAACTTGGGTTGAAAGAAGATCATAAAGTGATTTGACAATCAGAAACCAACAAAAAGAGAGAGATAGAAGCAAACAGTCTCAAATTCAAACATGGAATGAATCTTCTATTGTTCTGAACAAGTTTTGGTCAATAAATTACCCATAGATCAAAATGGGGCCTTTCAACTAGAGCCAACTTATTATGTGGAGGAAAATAGAGGTCTTCTCTACTGCTGGTTAATTTTTTACTAAAAGAGCCACTGTGTTTTTGTGTATTTTATTTTTCTTAAATGAAAAGAAACCATTCCTCAGTCTATATATTGATTTGGGCCATGTTATCAATGGCGGAATAAGACAGAAGGTCTAAATTCTGCCATATAAACATGCCACGGAGGCCTATGGTCAGTTTAATTGGATCAACATGCCATGGTGTGCCTCCCTTCACAAATTGCCTATGGCAGTTGGTAAAAAATCTGCCATGCCATTCTGCCATGGTGAGTATGGCACCACCATTTAACAATGGATTTGGGAGAAAACTGTTTCTAGGATAAATCTTCTGATAAAATTCTCTCTTTTGAAGTGTTTCGTTTGTGGTCAGTTTAATTGCCAAATTTTGGGTTTGTGAAAGGTTTCTTAATTTCCCCCCATTTCCAATCATATTTTGGCAACTCAAATGGATTAGTTTAATTGTATTTGATTTTTTTTCCCAGGTGTTTTAAATTAATTTTTTTTCTTTCTATTTTCAGTCTATTAGACGTTTTCACTTTATCCAATAATTTGATAATTTGATGTATCTGGAAAAGAGTTTGACTATGACAACTACCTAAAAAGTTGTGCATAAATGTATATAAATGATTGGATGATATTGTTCAAAATTTTATGAATATCTGTAGACATTTAATCGAATTTTGACTTAACCATTTCGTTTTTTTTTTACAAAAGTTCAAATATCTTGGTCCTGTTAATACCACCTCTTACAAATCACTCGCTGAAATCTTTCTTGTCTCTGTGTTCATTGAACACGAAGTCTTGTAATGGGAATGGAGACTTTATGATTTTGTTTGGCTTTCATTTGGAGTGGAATAAACTTGAATTTGTTAAATCAAAATTGTTAGTCGACCTCGTCTAGTTGGACAAGGCTTTGTTGTTTGTTTGTTAACTCAAATTGTGAGAATTAACTTGGAGTGATGATTTTTTTTAATTTTTAGGCATTTTGTTGTTCCTGATTTTGATAAGTTCTTCCTGTGTGTTAACACTTAGATTGCAGCCAAAGTTATTGAAAATATGAAACAAGAAGCCGTTAAGTTAGATACACAGGTTCAACTTTTGAAGTAGAAGATGCCCTAAAGCTTAAATATTTGACTCTTAATAGTCAATGATTTTTTTTTTCTTACTTGCAACTTACTGGTGATTATAGGATGATTCTTTTTGTAGTCTTCCTTCCTAGCTATAAAACATCTCAAATTGTTTACTGATTATAATTATGCTTATGTACCCCCTCCCCCCAAAAATGTCATACTGAAGTTGGCTCACACTTTGCTTTCATTCTACACGTCATTTGGCATCTAGTGGTATTTTCTTTAGATGTCAGCCTTAGTTCTTTGAAAATGTTATTGGTTGGAGGGGTTGATATTTATTATGATTTAAATGGCTCAGCATCTTCGTGAAATATCACTACTAATGGTACCAGTGTTATCTGTTAGTATGGTTGACCTGCTAAATTTCAATGGATTATGTATAAAAGAGATTTTGCTTCTGTCTGAGTTAAATTGTTTTGATGGCTCAAAAACCTTCTTTGTTGGATGGGTTGTGGACGGTAGTAGCTATCTTTATGCTTCTAATTGCTGAAGGAAGTTTTGTACTATTTCTATGGTGTTGGCATTGGCATTGGCATTAGCTTTGAACGATTCAATTGTTAGCAATATACAACACTCCATGCATGCTTACTCTTCTTAGTTGCATAAATTTCTGGAGTTTAGAGCCCCCACAGCAAAGTTGAGTCTGGAAGTCTGATAAATTCTCTAGATGAGTATAAGATATTGCTATAGTTTGGTACTCTTATCAGCAATCCTGCACAGATTCTTGGAATTGTATTCTTCCTGAGTTGCTGCTTTTCTAGTTGGTAAGGATAACTTAATAAATTTGTGTTTTCCTCTTGGTATGAATGTTGTATACTATTTGTATTATCTAGTTCATATTACTGCTCATTTTAATAGCTGACATGATCTGTCAATTGTCATGGTGGGAACATATGCTAAGTTGGTGCCTCGGATGGTTAGTTTGACTATTTATGTACCTCTATTTGTGTTGAGCAATGCTGGCTATAGTGGTGTCTGTCTTGTATGGTCTACTGACCCTGAAAATTGTTTTGCAGGCTTCGGAGTTCTCTGTGGCTTCAATTTAAACCCCATCATATTGCTGCTGGAGCTGCATATCTTGCTGCCAAGTTTCTGAACATGGATCTCGCTGCTTATCAGAACATCTGGCTAGAGTTCCAGACAACACCATCCATACTTCAAGGTATATGCACTCACTTCCCCATTCTAATTATCAAGCATCTTTGCTGGATTTTAAAATAAAAAATACAACAAAATACTAATTCGTACAATAAAATTTAAATGGCGCAGTCCAGTAACAATAGACAAGTGCATTGCAGTTTATTAAAATTGACTTGTATTTTGCGTCTTCCTTTATTAGTTATTAATATTGGTTCTCACATTGATGCAGAGGTCTCGCAGCAATTGATGGAGCTCTTCTAAAATAATGCATGGAAGAACTGGATTATAGCATCCTTCTTAGTAGAGTAGATTTTGAGTATATAATTCAAAATGTCGCATACTTTGGAGGGAGAGCCCCAGATCATTATAGTATCCTTCTTGGTAGAGTAGGAACTTCGACATAGGATTAGTTAGTGGGTGTGACCTACGGATTTTTAAGATTTACCAACTTGTCTGAATCCTCTGCTAAAATGTCGAGCATGCTTTTTGCGTTCTTATTTGTTGATGCTTTGTGATCTACTGTCAATGTCATAATATCAATCGTGGCCGAGTTTAGTGAATGAAAGCACAGAGATTTGTAAGCTTGCATGTGCGCAACAGTTGTTGGGTTCGGAGATTAAAATCTTTTTTTGGCTGCGCTCCTGAATCTGGTCTATGGTATGGAAGGAAAATTAAACTGATATCTGTTAGTTATGGTGAATCTTGGTGCCTACATTAAGTTTTTCTGAACTCTTTACTCTTGGCACATAGAGGAATAATTATGGTGAATTGGTGATGGGTTGGATCACGATCTGATTCATCTAATTTTAAAATAAAAAATACAACAAAATACTAATTCGTACAATAAAATTCTAAACAAACACAACAAAATAGAATATAAATCGAAAAACATAAATATATCAACTACGTCAACATTCTAAATTCATACTATCATGTAATAAAAAAAATACTAATTCATACACCTCAGATGATAAGAAAATAAAATGATAGTCGAAATATCAAAGAAATTTAAAATCAAAAGGAAAAAAAATTTGAAACAGACAAAGATGGAACAAATATTAGTGTTGGGACAGAGATTGAGAAGGGTTATCTCCTTTCCTAGGTTAAATATCATTTATTCTTATTTTATCATTTAATGTGATAGATAATTAAAGTTTTATGGTTTTTTTTTTTGTTAAAACTAAGTGGAGTTTTTTTATTCTCAAGAAACGTATATAAATACTTTTAAAAATATTTATGATCAGTTAAACAAAATAGTCAATTAAAATAATTAACTTGATCGATTATATAACGAAAATAGTAGATTATGGCTGAAGACAAAAATTGTAGGTTCCACGCAATTCTTTTTTTTTTTTTTTTGGTGGCTACGCAATTCTATTTTAATTTTGCACAGCATCCGTCTAAAATAACATGCGTTGCTCATTTTCGTCAGTAAAATGTAAAAGTCTCTCGAGTACTTAAATTTATGATACAAGTATAGTTTATTTTAGACTTTAAAAATATTAATGTAAAGAAATGAGAAAGAAACATTCAACATAATCGTATAATGACAAAATGTTATTATACGATTATGTTCTAAAAATTGTCCTGTACGTGAATGGGTTAAGAAATGACCTTTTCATTAAAGGGATATATACATTGAGAATTTGAGATTTGAGATAAGAATACAAAGTGCGAATATGAACACAAACTCATCAATCTGAACATGCTTCCATTTGTATTGCAACCTGCAACGTTCAATAAACGTGTTGTTCTGTTAAAGCATTTTCGCGGTCATATCCAAATCTTTATTTTAGAATATCTTAGAACTGAGTCTTGTTCGTGTCGATAACTCTACTACCCTAATGTTAAAACTAAAAAGAATATTGGGTCTAGTAAGAGGTAATATTTTTTTTTTTCATATAAAATGTTCACTAAATCGTATAAAATTATTTTACATCGTCAGTTAATTATAATTTATTGTTATAGTAATTTTTAAAATAATTTTATAAAAATTAAATATTTTATCATAAATAAAGAATTGTAATTGATTAACATGTAAAATAATTTTATATCGGTAATGGTGTATAAGATTTTTTTTTCATAATTTTTTTAAAGAATGTTTTAACTAATTAGATAAAATGATTAACAAATTAAATTTTAATTTTTAAAAAATAAATTATTAACAAATTTAATACTATCATTTAATAAATTATTTAATTTCGGTAAAGTGATGAAAAGGAAAAAGGCATAAAAAGTAGCTGATGGTTATTTGATCCGGATTCTTTATTCCGTGTGTATATGAGTAATGGCTATGGGTGTGCTTTTTCAATGATTGTGGACAGTAGTCAGCGTTATTATTCTAAATGATAAAGGAAAAGAATGCACTTTATAGTTTCTACTGTTAATTAATCGTACAAGATGACCATTGTTTTAATTAATACAAATAAAAAAATAAAATGTCTCTGTTTTTATTTAATTATTACAGTTATAAAAATATATATCTGATTTCCTTTCCTTCCGAAAAAGTGAGAGCGAGAAAAAGACAGGATTTACAAAGATTCCATTTCTTAAATCCTTTAACTTTCTTAACAGAGCGATATAAGATAACAGTAGATAAACATCATGCTTTCAATCGTTTTCTTTTTTTTTTCCACCTTTAAAAACATCCCAATAAGAAAAAGATATGACCATACGAGAAAGAGATTATAGTATTTTATAAATGAATATTTAACAAATTATAATATTTAATATATATTTTTTGAAAGGATATTTAATATATTTTTAAAATTAAAACTCATTAAAATATTCATTAAATATAAGTAAGTGCATATTAATATTTGTAAGTATTACTACTCACTTTTTTTTTTAGAAATAAAAACATACAATTACATTTCATTTTTAGAGAGTTTCATCAATTATAAATTATTATAGTCATTTTCGATTCCAGAAATATACCGTAATATTTTGCCTGGTTCGTGCATAACACATTTTTTACTTAAATTTTTTATTTTATTTTTAAAAAGTTGTCGTAACCTTGTTGTGCGTGCCGGTTCTTGTGTCTAATCTCGTCGGGGCTTGTTTTCCTCCAATCCATCTATCTATCTATCCTGATTCCTGATAACTATATTGCAAACACAACACAACACAACACAAGCACTTTGCCTTACCAAAACGCCACTTGTCGATCGTCGTTTGGATCCCATGGATCACACGCCTGCTGCGCAACGTCGTCTCAAAGCCATTCACGCCCACCTCACCGCCACCGCCGACGATTCTCCCTCCGACCTCCGATCCAATCCCACCGCCGCCGAGTTCTTCTCCGGTACTCCCTCCATCCCTCTCATATTGCACTCACGTAGTATGTCACTTGTAAAGTTGCACGAACGAGGATAGGATCACGATAGCGACGTCAAGACATTTCTCTCTTCATGTTGGATCATGTTCTGTGCTTTTTTTTTGTTCTGTGATTAGAAGTGAGTTGTTGCTTTTGAATTTGAGATTGGAGAAAAAGAAGAAAGTACCTATTGGAGGAGAAGATTCGTGTTGTCTCACTTTTGCTAGGGGCACTTGATAAAACTCATAGCTCATTGGAGGGTTTTGTGAATGAATATGTTCAAGTCTATTATTATTCCTTCTTTTTTTCATGTCTCTAGAAAAAAAAAATGAAGGCGTAGAAAGGTAGCAAATATTTTTTTTTTTTTTTGGATTTAAAATTCAATGAATGGGGAAATATTTACGTTACACGAAAGTATGCCGGGCGTTTTTGGTTGAAATAAATGTTTTGGTGAAACGACTATTGGGTGACACTCAGAAGTATGGGTTCCTAGTTTCCACTTCATTATCTGGTTCTGGTGGCTTCTTTATTATTTTTTGTTTTTTAATTTGATTCAATTATTTACTCGGAAGCTGGGTGAAGGTTGAATGGTCTAGTGCAGAAATTTAAGCTCCTGATGTATAGATACTTATCATGCATGATAGTCTTTGACGTCCTGCATTCAAGTTATGTGTTCAGGGCCAATCACATCACTAATTTTGGTACTTAGTTGTTAATTAACTGTGGCAATTATGTATTTGTTTAATGGTGTGATTGGCCCAGTGCTCTCCCAATTTTATTCAGATTCATTTTACATTTTTTGGAGGCAATGATAGGAGCCAAGACTCAAATCAGAATGCCATTTTTCATTATTTGGTAACACATTCTGTTTCTCAAAGGTGATCATATTCATAATAACACTATAACATACATTTGTTCTCTATCAATCATGTCACTCAAAGGTATATTCATAATACTGACATTTGTTCAACCTTCCTCACAACTTAGGAATTTTTTCTATCCATTGACTGATGAATATTTTCATATGCCTGGTTTATTGGTATTATAATATTACCTTCTTGCAATTACTTTGTTTGATATTGTTAGTTTGATTTTTACTTCTGGGCAGAACAAGGGTATAGTGTTGTACTTCCAGAGAAATTACAAACAGGAAAGTGGAACGTTTACAGGTATACCTCTTTCAATGTTCTTGATCTCGATTTTTATACATCATTCTGGGGCCAAATTTCTGAGTATTATATATATTTTTTTAATTCTTTCTGGCAGATCTGCACGATCTCCTCTGCAGCTAATGAGCAAGTTTCCTAATCATCCTGAAATTGGTACCCTGCATGATAATTTTGTGTGAGCATCACTCCTTTTTGTATGCAGAATTTAGCTTTGAACTTCATAAGATTGATAAGTAATCTCAGTCAACAGTATTTTAATTAAAAAAAAAAAATATGCCTATGAAATTGATATGTATTTTGTCAAACTCTGTTAATAATAGGCGCTCAGTTGACATCTTTCGAGACTACAAATATCTGGGAACACGTGTTCGTGTTGATGGAACTGTTGGGGAGTAAGCAGCTCACTTTTCAACTCATGACACTTTCTGGGCCTTCTTGATTTTTCATCAAAATTTACTTAGCATCCTTTTCATCATTTCCATTATTCATCACTTTTAAGGTACAAATGGATGACATATGGAGAAGCAGGTACGGCCCGGTCAGCAATAGGTTCTGGTTTGCTTTATTATGGAATCCCAAAGGTGAATGCTAGATTGTAGTTTCATGGTTGATTATTATTTTATTTTTTACCAAGTATCATGTAACCATTGGTTTACACGTTCATTTTTAGGGCTCCAGTATTGGGTTGTATTTTGTTAACAGACCTGAGTGGCTCATTGTTGATCATGCTTGCTCTGCATACTCATTTCTATCAGTGCCTCTGTATGATACGCTTGGTATGTTGTTTACAATTTACCAGGAAATTTCTTTTTTTACATGTCTGCCTTGGCCTTACCTTCAGATTTAACAGCAAGAAACTGCTTTCTCTGTAGGTCCTGATGCTGTCAAGTATATTGTTAGTCATGCTGGTGTTCAAGTTATATTTTGTGTACCTCAAACATTAAATTTAGTAAGTATATGTGAGCTTCTTCGTAATGTAGCATATTCCTTCTGTCAACTTTATAATGAATCCTGTAGAATCATTAGTACCCATTTTGATGACATAGTGTGACCTTGATGGATTTCCACATGCAAATACTCTGCATTGAGTATACTTTGTTGGCTTCTGGACCGTGTGTGGGTAGATATTAAGCTAATCCAAACACCCAGTAAGATGGTTAATTTCTGTTGATCAATCAGATTTGCTAAAACAAAGAAGCTGAGGGCCTGTTTGAATATTGTTTTTAAAAAAGCAGCTTTCTATTTTTTTTTGTAAAACCTGTTGTCAATCCGTCCATTCCTCTCCTTTTCATCTCCCTTCTCTAACCTGCTGAAACTTGACGATGCCCGGCATTCTGGTCACAGTAGAGTGATGTGGCAGTGGCAATTGGTTGATGGTGTGAGGCGTTCCCGAAACAGCCGAGTGATGCTGCAGTGGCGGTCAGTGTTGGTGGCATAGCTAGGATGGTTGTGAGGGATCCAATGATGCAGTGGTCATATTTGGACGGAAGACAACAGGTTTTACAAAAAAAATATCTAGGAATGGACGGATTGACAACAGGTTCAACATTGGACGAGCTTATGCTTGCTAAAACATCCCTCATAATGCAGCCTAAAACTATTTTCAAGTCTTTTGTTCTCAAAAATGTTTTTTCAAAGCTATTAGAACAGTTTTTGAAAACAAAAAGATCTAACAGTTTCAAACATGTCCTAAATAATTGCTTTTTCACCAACCCCCTCCACTAGTCAGTAGTCAATAACATCTGTAGAATGGGAATGTAAGATTTTCTATCCTAATGTCCTAATCACCCATGGAGTCAAGTTCCAGCAATTACTGGTTGATGTTTCAGTTGAAAGCTTTTTAAGTTTAATTTTATATTATGTTTTGTTATCATGGTATATACACAATTGCTGAATATATGTTATGATGATGGTAACCTTTTATTTTTGGAGGATAATTTTTTTTTGTTATCCACATTGTGATTGGCATCAACTAATTAGTTATCCAGTCATGAAATGTAGCCATGATCATATCCACTTTAGTTTAGTTTATGTTTTTAGCATATTATTTATAACTTCCGGTCTTCTTTTGCAAAAACTTATGTATCATGTCACCTGCCATTGCAGTTGCTGAGCTACTTGTCTGATATTCCAACTGTACGTCTAATTGTGGTATGTGTGAATTTATGGATTATGTTTGAAATTAAATGTTCATTTACAAAGTAAGTCATGCTGATTTTTAGTTAGTATACAGGTAGTTGGAGGTGTGGATGATCAAATTCCATCAGTCCCATCGTCAACTGGAGTTCAGGTTATTACATATTCAAAGCTACTTAATCAGGTAATCCCATTGTTTTCTGTGTCAAAGAATGTTGATTTTATGGAGCAATACAAAGTGTGTTCATATGATATTATCTGCTTTCCTGAATTAGTAAGGAAATGTCACTTCTGTGGTGCTCTTTATATCTATATATTGTGGTGTATCAGTTTTAAGTTCATTTTGTAAATGGTGTTTCTACTGGTTTGATCTACTGCTATTTATTATGTTTGTTACCTCATTGTTTGTGTGGTTTTGATATAGGGACGCAGCAACCTTCAGCCCTTTTGTCCACCAAAACCTGATGACATTGCAACCATTTGCTATACAAGTGGTACAACTGGAACCCCAAAAGTGCGTAGGTTCCCATAGAATTATGGTTTACTTTTTCTTGGTGATATATTTCCCCCCGAAAATATTTTCTTTGCTTATAGTAGCTACATAAAGCATTTCTTTTTCATCTTTCTACTCAACAAATTCTGGTCAGGGTGCTATCTTGACCCATGGAAACTTTATTGCAAGTGTTGCTGGGAGTACTATAGATGAGAAATTCAGCCCTTCTGATGTGTGAGTCCTTTTTGATTGTATACAATGTTCATTGCCATTTTTTGGCTGTGACAGTTTATTCTAATGTCTTTACCTTAATTTCTTTTGATTTTCAGTTATATATCCTATCTCCCTTTGGCACACATTTATGAGCGAGCAAATCAGGTCATGACAGTACATTTTGGCATTGCAGTGGGATTCTACCAGGGGGTGTGTCTTTTTTGACGAATTAAACTTATTTCTTTCTTTCCTTTGGTTTATGCCTACTCATTTTGAACGAGCTTATGCTTTTACGAAAAATTAATGTGTTGCAATATAAGTGCTGCTTTACACTTGCATTGCAGGATCTGGTAATTAACTGATTGTAGCTACCTAGTTTTTAAATAACATTGAAATAAAGATGTCTCTTACAATTCACTGTAGCATAAGGAGCCCATATAATATTTTTTATGAGTCCAACATACTTGCCATTTCATGAAATGCTGCATTGATCCATAAAAGATTTTTGTCAAATAGCAGTCTTGTATCATAGTATTCTTGTGTTCTATATATACATACATATGTATGTATGTATGTATGTATGCACGGATTATAATGCAGCCTAAAGTGTAGAATTTCTAAACAACCTTTTCTGCTTGACTGCTATTTTGTCTTTTCTTGTGTAATTTTCTTTAAAGCACTACCTTATATGACGTGTTTAAGGTAGATTTTACGATAGTTACATTTATTTCACTATGTTTTGCAATATTATCAGATTAGCATAACATTTTCTTTTTAACATTCATATGCAGGATAGTATGAAATTAATGGATGACATAGCTGCTCTAAGACCTACTATCTTCTGTAGTGTTCCTCGGCTATATAACAGAATATATGCTGGGTAGAGTAACTTTACATTAGACTGTACTTTATAGAACTGTTTGTTAGCTTCCTGTGTGTTCATTGTACCATTCAATCGGATTTTTCTACAGTGTCATTAATGCTGTTAAAACATCTGGTGGTCTGAAGGAGAGACTATTTAATGCTGCCTACAATGCTAAAAGGCAGGCTTTATTGCATGGTAAGATATATTCACATTTAGCAATGATCTATCTTTTGTGTTGCATACATTTATATAGTTATGTTGCCTGATTTATTCATTATATTAGGACACTATTGTGCCCTAAATATTGATTCTAGTTATACTTGTACCTTTGGTTGTTCCCTGTTTATATGCAAGATTCTTGCCCTGCTCCATTTTTATTTCTCATAGTGGGTTGAATCTTATTTTCTACAATAGTAGCATATTTGTTTTCCTAAACTTGTATTTTGTCATTTATATAGCTGGAAAAGTTCTCTTAGAATGATAGATATGGCTACAAATTTGTAACTTATGATTTTGGCATAAAACTTTAGTATCATTTAAAAGAAAACTTACTTTCAACATCCATATTTTCATTTGTTTCAGGGAAGAACCCATCTCCAATGTGGGACAGATTAGTTTTCAACAAGATAAAGGAAAAGCTTGGAGGACGAGTTCGGTTTATGGCATCAGGTGCCTCACCTTTATCACCTGATATCATGGAATTTTTAAAGATGTAAGTTTTGCATAATATTAATGTATACATTACTAAAGAGAACAGTCCTCTTATTATTATTTTTTTTATCAATTCCTTGCTGAATAATATGTATATCTATTTTGCAGTTGCTTTGGTGGTCGAGTGACTGAAGGATATGGAATGACAGAGAGTACTTGTGTTATAAGCTGCATTAATGTGGGTGACAACCTTGGTGGTCATGTTGGCTCTCCTAATCCTGCCTGTGGTGAGTACTTAGGATGAATTCCACATCACATAGCTTGCAGTACATTTGTGATTTAACCTGCTTGATTATATTTTAGGTGATATGTGACGTACCAATCAACTTGATCATGAACTGGCCAAATTTTATTTTATTTTTTTAAAAGTAGCAACATCCCATCATTTGTAGTTATTCAAAAGCTTCTTCCCTTGCTGTGCATGGAACAGTCTGATAATCCTAAAAAAGTGGGGATTTAACCATTTTTACCTCACCCTCCTTTTATGGAAGAATTTAAAAGATGAAATTATATTTAATTTATGTCAGCTATGGCTTTGTTATGCCTAGTGCCAAGAGTTTTCTTCTTTTGTTTCAGAGATGAAACTAGTGGATGTTCCAGAAATGAACTATACATCTGATGATCAGCCCAATCCCCGTGGTGAAATTTGTGTCCGGGGTCCCCTTGTTTTTAGAGGTTATCACAAAGATGAAGCCCAGACGTAATTACCTATCCTGTTCTGTGCTTTGTATGAATGAAATTTACCTTGCATGTTTTGAAGTACTTGAATTTTAATCAAATTGAGCAGGAGAGACGTCATTGATGAAGATGGATGGCTACATACTGGAGATATTGGGACGTGGTTACCTGGTGGTCGTCTCAAAATTATTGATAGGTGAGATTGCATCATGCTAATTAAATTGTAATCCATATTTAATAAGAAACATGGCTTCTTAACTTATGACCCGTCAATAAATAGATTTCTGTTTAATACTTTAATTCATCTGGCATCAAATCTGTTCAATGAGTAGACTTGAATGGCACTTTGAGTGTGAAAGTGCTATCTCCTATTGGTACGTTGTTCAGTGAATGCTGTTGCTATAAGACTTATAACTGCATACTGTCTCCATTTAACTTTATATACTTAGCTACTGTATAGTAAGATGTGTTTGAAACATGACACTTCCAGTTGCTGTCTACTTTCTCAGCCCACTTTTGTCAAGCATATGAATGAAAGATTACTGTTTTGTTATAGGAAGAAGAATATCTTTAAGTTGGCACAAGGCGAGTACATTGCTCCTGAGAAGATTGAAAATGTATATGCCACATGCAATTTTGTGGGGCAGTGCTTTGTATATGGTAAGGAAATAAATATTTCCACAAGTGTGTGATCGTTTGTACTAGCTTGCTGATGCTTCTTTTATCTTTGTAGGTGATAGCCTAAATTCTTCTTTGGTAGCTATTGTCTCGGTGGATCATGATAACTTGAAAGCATGGGCTGCTTCAGAAGGAATAATGGTAGTATAAACTTTAACATTGTTTTAATCTTTTTTCCCATTTGTCATGCATGTGCTAATAAGAAGTTAAAACTTAGTTTTACTGTGGTTGAAAACTTGAAATGTATGTTTGAATATAGTTGGGAAAATAAGTATGATAAAGACTTGCTAGTTGCTACTAATTTTGTGAAAACAAATTTGTAGGAGAAATTATATAGCCTAATTTAGAGCCTACATCTACGTTTGGTTGCTCATAATTGTACCCGAAATAAGGTGAACATTTTCAATTGAGATGAACTAACTTTCCTTTCACTTAATTGATGAACATACTATTGAACTAACTTTTATTTGATTGCTGATCATATATATTGGATACGGTTTTATCCTAGAAGTTACTTCTGGATCAATTAAGGTCTTTTATCACGGTTCTTTATTTGTGCAACTGTTTTCTTTTTGCATAAATTAAAGTAACAATTTGTGGTTCTATGCATCTATTTTAGCACACGTGGCTCTTTATTTGTATGATAGCTCTTGTATAATTAGTGTTGGTAAATTACATAGTCATCCTTTGAAGTTTGAAATTTTTTTACAAACTTTTTAAAACCTGGGAAGTTTTTATTATGTTAAATCTTAAAATTAGACTGGCCCCTGTAATTTTGAAATCAAGAAATTTCATCATGTTATTTTGCTGCAAAGAGTTGGTGTTAATTTATCGAAGCAGTCTGCAAGGTTTAAGTTAACTGATACTCTATGGTATTGTGGGCATGGATGCAGTATAATGATTTAGCACAACTTTGCAATGATCCAAAAGCAAGGGCTGCTGTCTTGGCTGAGATGGATGCAGCTGGACGAGACGCTCAGGTAAGTTATTCATTTTATTATGTTACACTTACTCAGTTACTCGTACCTTATAATTTGGCCTCATCTTTAATTAATAATAATATTAAATATTAAATATATCTGTATCTTTATTTGATACCCTGTAGCTTAGAGGTTTTGAATTCGTAAAAGCTGTCACTTTGGTGGTCGAACCATTTACGTTGGAAAATGATCTGTTGACTCCGACGTTGAAGGCAAGCTTTGAGTCCTAACTAAGATTTTCTGTTTTTTTTTCATTTAAACCCGTTGTGTGGCAATAAATCATGTTTTGTTTTGTGTGTGCGCGTGCAACTTTTCAGATTAAGAGGCCTCAAGCGAAGGAATATTTCGCAAAAGCAATATCTGATATGTACAGTGAGCTCTCAAGAACTGATATTTCTCAGAAAACTTTGTGAAAATTGCGGGTCTCACCAACCAACCACAACATAAAAGAGAGAGACAGGTAAATAAAGACACATGATTCATAGTCATAGGCATCGTAAGCAACATAGCAGAAGCATCCAATGGGAACGAGCTTTCAACTTATTGTTGTATTGTGTTGATAGAATTGTGCGCATTATTTGTTCAGCTTACGGAAGTTCAAGCTGCCTTACGGGATTTTTATAACTTTTTTTTTTTTCTGAATGTTACTTTACTTTTTAATATATTCATTTTTTTTTTCTTGTGAATCAATCAATAGTTCAATAGCTTCTCATTGAATAGAATTTTGATTAAAAAATAGACTAAAAAATACAAATTTAAATTTAATGGACCAAAATAAAAAAAAAACGACTCAAATTTAAGAAATTAAAAATATATTTAAATCTTAAAAAAATTATCTAATATAATTATAATTTAAAGTTATAAAAGAAAGTTTTTTCCAAAAAAAATTGGCCAAAAAAATTGTAGTAGAATCTTAAGAAATAACTAGTGGGCAAAAATTTAATTTGATAAAGTTTGATTAGTAAATTAAACTTACATTTTTTTTATACTTAAATTAAACTTTCATTGATTGTTATTAATATTTTTTAATTTTATTATTTTAAATTTCAAGACATTCCTATTACTTTTTCATATATTTAAAACAAAATCATATGCATTCAAAAATTTTAATACATTACTCTTGATTGTTCATATTATTTATTTTGTTTTTGGATTTTTTAAGACATTATTCTTATTTTTTATACCCTTGTTTTTATCCTATTTTAAGTTTTTCATTTTTAAATTTTTTTTCATACATTACACTTGTTTTTTCATATTTTAAATTTTTATGTTTTTCAAAATTTAAAATTATTACTTGTTTTTACAAAATTGTTAAAATTTTCAAGAAACTACTATTTTTTTTTTCATATTTATGAAACCTTAAATATTTTGGGTTTTATTTATAAAATCTTATATAATTGAGGTTTCATTTATAAAACCCTATATAAATAAGATTTTATTAATGAAATTTTAAATGTTTAAGGTTTCATAAATAAAATCTTAAATAATTAGAGTTTCGATTTAATGTTTCATTTATAAAATATTAAATATTTTGGGTTCTATTTATAAATCCCTAAATATCTAGGATTTCAATTTAGGATAAATTTAGGGTTTCATTAATGAAACCATAAATATTTATGGGTTCAATTTATGGTTATGAAGCCTAAATATTTAAGGTTTCAATTTAGGGTTTCATATGGGAAACTTTAAATATTAATAGGTGTTTCATTTATGAAACTTTAAATATTAAGGATAAATTTTGGTATTTTATTAATGAAATCATAAATAAATATTTAGGGTTTCATTAAAAAAAATCATAAAGATTTAAGGTTTTATAAACAAAATCATAAATATTTAGTGTTTAAATTTATGGTCAAATTTAAGGTTTGATTAATGAAATCCTAAATAATTGAGGTTTTATTTTTGAAATCCTAAATATTTATGGTTTCATTTATCAAAATCTTAAATATTTTAGGGCTTATTTATGGAACCCTAAATATGTAGAGTTCCATTAATGAAACCCTAAATAATTAAGGTTTCAATTTAATCTTTTATTTATGAAATCATATGATTTAGGGTTTTAGTTATGAAACCTTAAATATTTAACATTTTAGTTTATGATGAAATTTAGGATTTAATTAATATCACACTAAATATTTATGATTTCAATTTTCATTTATGGTTTAATTAATGTAACCCAAAATAATTAGGATTTTGAAAAATGAAACCTATAAGGTTTCAACTTAAAGTTTCATTTATCCAAACCTTTAAAATTTATGTTTTTTTTTTATGAAACCATAAATATGTTAGATTTCCATTTAGGGTTTCGATTTAATGTTTCATTTATGAAACCTTAAATTTAGGAATTAATTTTTGAAATCCTAAATATTTAAGGTTTCAATTTAGGATGAAATTTAAAATTTAATCAATGAAACTCTTAATATTTAGAATTTTATTTTTGAAACCCTAAATATTAAAGATTTCAATTTAAAGTGAGTTTTAGGATTTTATTAAAGAAATCCTAAATAATTAGGATTTCAATTAAGAGTTGTATTTATGAAATCCTAATTATTTAGGGTTTCAAGTTAGGCTGTCATTAATGAAACTTTAATATTTGGAGTTTTAATTTAGTCTATCATTATCATTAATGAATTCTTAAATAATTGAGGTTTTGTTTATGAAATCCTAAAATTTTATTGTTGTAATTTAAAGTTTCATTTATCAAAACTCAAAATATTTAGGGTTTCAATCTATGGTTCTAATAATGAAACTTTAAATAATTATGATTTCATTTATCCAAATCTTAAATATTCAGGGGATTCTTTTTGAAATCATAAATATTTTAGGTTTCCATTTAGGGTTCCATTAATGAAACCCTAAATATTTAGGGTTTTGATTTAATATTTAATTTATAAAATCTTAAATATTTAAAAATTTGATTTTGAAACCCTAAATATTTAGGATTTCAATTTAGGATGAAATTTTGAATTTAATTAATAAAATCCTAAATATTAATGTTTTCAATTTAGGGTTTTAATAAATATTAATCATTTAAAGTTAGGGTGAGTTTTAAGGTTTTATTATTGAAACCCTAAATAATTAGGGTTGGAATAAAGAAACCCTAAATAATTAGGGTTTCAATTAAGGATTTTATTTATGAAACTTTAATTATTTAGGGTTTCAAGCTAGGTTGTCATTAATGAAACTTTAATATTTAGGATTTTAATTTAGACTGTAATTAATGAATCCCTAAAAATTTAAGGTTTCGTTTATGAAACCCTAAATATTTATAGTTGCAATTTAAAGTTTCATTTATCAAAACCCTAAATATTTAGGGATTTATTTATGAAACTTTAAATATTTGGATTTCAATTTATGGTTCTAATAGTGAAACCCTAAATAATTAGGGTTTCATTTATCCAAACCTTAAATATTTAGGAATTTCTTTATAAAAGCATAAATAATTTAGGCTTTCATCGTGGGTTCTGTTAATTATATCCTAAATATTTATAGTTTTGATTTAATGTTTCATTTGTAAAACCTTAAATATTTAAGAATACATTTTTAAAACCTTAAATATTTAGGATGAAATTTAGAATTTAATCAATGAAACCCTAAATATTTATGTTTTCAATGTAAGGTTTCATTTACGAGGGTTTCATTTATGAAACCCTTAATATTTAACATTTTATTTTCGAAACTCTAAATATTAAGGATTTCAATTTAGGGTGAGTTTTAGGGTTTTATTAATAAAACTTATTTATAATTAGGATTTCAATAAAGAAACCCTAAATAATTAGGGTTTTAATTAATGGTTTTATTTATAAAACCCTAATTATTTAAGGTTTGAAGCTATGTTGTCATTAATGAAACTTAAATTATTTAGAATTTTAATTTAAGTTGTCATTAATGAATCTCTAAATAATTGAGGTTTCGTATATGAAATCCTAAATATTTATAATTGTAATTTAGAGTTTCATTTATCAAAATCCTAAATATTTAGGGTTTTCTTTATAAAACCCTAAATATTTTGTGTTCCAATAATGAAAAATTAAATATTTAAGGTTTCATTTATTCAAACCTTAAATATTTAAGGTATCATTATTGAAACACAAAATATTTAGGGTTTCATAAAGAAACCCCTAAATATTTTAAGTTTCGATTTAATGCTTCATTTATGAAACCTTAAATATTTAAGAATTTATTTTTGAAACCCTAAATATTTAAGGTTTCAATTTAGGATTCCATTAATGAAACCCTAAATATTTTGGGTTTCAATTTAATGTTTCATTTATGAAACCTTAAATATTTAGGAATTTATTTTTGAAACCCTAAATATTTAAGGTTTCAATTTAAGATAAAATTTATAATTTAATTAATGAAACACTAAATATTTATGTTTTAAATTTAGGGTTTCATTTGTGAAACCCTTAATATTTAACATTTTATTTTTGAAACCCTAGATATTAAGAATTTTAATTTAAGGTAAGCTTTAAGGTGTTATTAATGAAACCCTAAATAATGAAGGTTTTAATTAATGGTTTTATTTATGAAACCTTAATTATTTAAGGTTTTAAGCTAGGTTGTCATTAATGAAACTTTAATTATTTAGAATTTTAATCTAGGTCGTCATTAATGAATCCCTAAATAATTAAGGTTTCGTTTATGAAACCCTAAATATATATAGTTACAATTTAAAATTTCATTTATCAAAACCCTAAATATTCAGGGGGTTCTTTAAGAAACCCTAAATATTTTTGGTTTCAAGTTATGGTTCCAATAATGAAATCCTAAATAATTAGGATTTCATTAATGAAATCCTATATATTTAGGATTTCGATTTAATGTTTCATTTATGAAATTTTAAATAGTTAAGATATTATTTATGAAATTTTAAATATTTATGGTATTATTTATGGAACCCTAAATATTTAAGATTTCTATTTTGGATGAAATATAGGATTTAATCAATGAAATCCTAATTATTTATGTTTTGAATTTAGGATTTTATTTATAAAACCCTAAATATTTAAGATTTTGTTTACAAAACATTACATATTGAAGGTTTCATGGTGAGTTTTAGGGTTTCTTTAATGAAACTCTTAATTTAGGGTTTCATTAAAGAAATCGTAAATAATTAGGGCTTTGATTTAATGATTTATTTATGAAACACAATTTATTAATGATTTCTATTAAGGGTTTCTTTTATGAAACCCTAAATATTTATAGTTGAAATTTAGGGTTTCATTTATTAAAACCCTAAATATTTGTGTGTTCATTTATGAAATCCTAAATAATTTAGGGTTTTATTTGTGAAATCATGAATTATTAAGGTTTCATTTGTGAAACCCTAAATCAATTTGGGTTTCATTGGGAAAATCCTAAATTATTTAGGATTTCATTTTTCAAACCCTTAATCATTTAGAGATTCATTTATTTTTTCAAATTTTCAAGACATTCCTCATTTTTTTAATATATTTTTAAAAAAATTAGTTTTTTTTCAATTTTCAAGACATTATTCTTGTTTTTTAATATTTTTTAATTTTTCATTTTTTTAAAAAGAATTCAAGACATTACATTTGTTTTTCATATTTTCAAATTTTCAAGAAAATCCTCTTTGAGTTTTAATACTTTTTAAAATTTTCATTTTTTAAAAAAATTTCAAGCATTACTTTTATTTTTTTTCAAATTTTCAATGTCTTATGTACTCCATGGCCGTCAAAGTAACTCTAAGGAAGAAGAGAACAAGTTATCAAGAAGAAGAACTCAACTTCTCTTATGGAAGAAGAGCTTATGCATTGCATGACAATCAAAGAAGCTCTAAGGAAGATGAAAACAAGTTATTAAGAATAAGAACTCAACTTCTCTTATGAAAGAAAATAAACTTGAAAGAGGAGAAGGAGAATGAAGAAATAATTGAAAATGTTTAAAAGGCTTTTTAGTTTTTGTTTTTAAAATAATTTTTAAAAGGAGAATTTTTTTTTTATATTTAAAAATTATTACTAGAGAAAGATAAATTAAAAAATGTATAACATGTATGTGAGAAAAATATAACACTTATGTGAAAAAAATAAAATAAAAAATATAAGATTTGTGTGTAAAATTATTAATATATTTTATTTTATTCTTAAAATAAAATATGTAAGACTTTATGAGAAGAGTAAGACTCTATCAAAAGTAAAAATAAAAAAACTTAGAAAACAAACCAATTTTCTGCATTTAAACCATGTGTTTAAGAGTTTTGATAGTAATCATAAGAGATGAGAAGAATCAAAAGAAAAATATTAGCTACAAATAGTATTTCAGATAAATTGACACGTGAGATTACGTTGATAATCTTTTAGAAAGCAAAGAACAGAGCTGAAATCTTAAGCTGAATGAAATAAGTAATTAACCTTTGGCCCTCTTGACGCGTGCGTCCGTGCCTTGATGCAAATAGTCGCCTAACAAACAAACCAGTTATGATCAACCACCTTGAACGAACCATCATTCGCAGAGCACGCTTTGTTTCGTTACTTGGTCCCCGCGACAATAGGAGCTCTCTCGAGATCGTAGATGTATGCATTCATATTTCATACCATCACTTTTTGTTCCTTTTAAATCCCTTAATTAAGCCCTCTTATATATCAGATTTTCACTTAATCCCCCCCTTAAGACAATAGAATCAAAGTTTTATTTATTTTACAAATGCAAAGGAAAAAATACACTCGAAATACTGGAATCTATTTAAGAAGTTGGTATTTTTCATACATATGATACCATGTTGGTAGGAAAAATACATTGTAATGTATCTAATAGTAGTATATGTTTTCCTTGTCATTCAAAATGGTTTACAAATGTGCCAATGATCAGTTCCAATACAGGAAGAAAACCAAACTAAACAAAACACTTTAATGTTAAACATAGCTAGAGAAAGCAAGTGAAAAGGATTGCCATGGCCAAAGACAAAGCCACCATACCAAAAAGAGAAATGAACGAGGCAGCAGCGTTGCTAGGAGAAGGTGCAGGCACAGTGGAAGCTTGAAGTGTTGGAGAGGCCAAAGCTGAAGGAGTAGGTGCCTCTACTGCTGAAACCTTGAGAACGTTAATATCAACCTTTTGTCCTGCTTGGCAGTGACCAGGGACTCCACAGAAGAAGAAGTGGTGACCATGATTGGTTATGTTGATTGAGTCTTTGCCTGTGGTGAAGGAAGCAATAGGGGATGATCCGTTGCATGTCTTGTACATGCCATGCGTCACTCGCATCACATTGTGGAATTTCGCATTGTATTCAAATACTGGACAAATATACAATATCACCAACAATTTCAGTTATGTTAGTATGTTGCTACTTGCTGCTACTAATAATCATAATCAAGTATCAAGCACTAAAGACTAAAGACCATGCTCTCTCATGAATTATTTTTGGGTTGAATATTTATGAAATATACTGTGTAAGTGTCCGCAGTGAGGCCAACAATCTCATTGCATGTTGTTTGTTTTGTCTCTTCATCCAAAAGAGCACAAAAAGTTAATGCAAGTGGAAGTTGTGGGTCATGCTGCTTTACAGCTATCGTCATGAAACTCATGTGTAAAAGGCTCTTAATCTATACAAGCTGTATAAGATTAAGAATAAAAGCCATAAGAAAAAAACGTGTACTGTATAGAATATAGATGAGTAAAAACCAAGAGTTTTATGTAGGGGCCCTTCCTGGAACACATAGTTTATCTCAATAATAAAGAGAAACAAAATTAAAAATAGAAATGCTAGCCATGGAAGTGCAATGGTGGGGTACTTGATGCAAAAACAAGAAAAGAAGGAGTTAGATTTTTCTACACCCAACTGGGCATTACGGAAAGTTATTTGAAATCACAAATTCTAATAAATTTTAGACAACAATAGAACTATAATAGATTAATTGTGTTAGAAAGTATGTGTTTAGCACTCCTATAGAAAAAAAGGTATTACAGAATTGCAAAATAGTGTTGGTATTGTTTGTTTTCTTATCATTCTGAGAAGAGGATGCAGAACTACCAAAAGTCCTTTTTTTACTTTTTCCATTTTCCAAAATGATTTGAACTCATGCAAACAATGAACAAAAACTAACACAATTACAGAAACAAACCATGGAATTGGAAAATGAACTTACTGATAGTGTCACCAATTTGGAAGTTCTTGGTAGCAGCCCATTTTCTGTAGTCTATGTTGCCAAGGGTAGTCCAACCAGAAGAGTCTCCAACCTTGTACACAGCTGCATATGAAACCTGCACAATTGCCATCACTATGAACAAAACCACACCTCTCTGAACCAAAGTCATGATTTTTCTTGTTGTTTCACTTGTTCAGTTGTTTGTGTCTCCTTTTCTTGAGGTTGGGGTCTTTAAATATCCTTTTGACTACCTGGCTTTTAAGGCGTTGGGTGTTGGAACTTGAAGAATGGCAAAGTGGATGAATAGGTCCCCCCACTCTTTTTTTTTTAATTAATTGGTTTGTTTGATGAAAATCTTATATCATACTCTGTTAGCATAATTACAAAAGGGAAATAATGTGGCCCGCATTGCATAGTTGCGGTGGGTCTGAGTAATAAGTGCTCTCCACTGCTCCTACTTTGCTTTTTGTATCTTATAGTAGTATGTGCGTCTAACATTGAAAATGTAACTAAATTGGAGTAAGTGTGTCGAATGTCGATTGTTTTAACGTTGCAAATCTAACAATCCGTTGTTCTTACGTTTAATTGCATAGTAGAAGTTGAAAACAAACATTATAAGTACTCGTAGTTTTCAGTATCAATATAAAAACACCCAATTATTAAATTGAAAGTAAATTTTGATGATTGGTATGGTATTAAATCCTTGATATTCTATATATGTCCTACTATTTGGGTCTTCCCTGCTACTGTTAAACTTTTAAAAAAAAAATGCAGTTACATTTTATCGGTAGCTAGCTACTGTTATAAGAAAGTCATCACAATCACAGAGAATTAAAACTTTGACTTCAATCAAAATTGAGTACTACTTTACCTAAATTTCTCTACACTGCTTGCCACCAAATGTACCGAATTTGCAATTAACGTTTCATAATGTTGGTATTATTCATTCCCCTAATATATTTTCTTCCTTGAGGTTGGTACAACCTAATTTATAGTAATTTTTTTTCTAACAAATGGTTTCATAAAGAACCCCTCATTCACATTTGGTGCAATGTAATAAAATACATCATGACTCCTACCATTGAGCACCATACCAACCATGCGTCCAGCTTAATGCTCGTTAATTTATTATTTGGTAGTTATGCTGCATTTTTCTTCCTCTGAATCAGAATTATGCTTAATATGCCATTCCTTGTTGCAGGTAAGAAAGAAAAAAACAGAACTAGCAAAAACAATTTAAGCAAAAGACATTGTTAAATAACTAGAACAGACAACATTATAGAGAAATAGGCGGTAAACCGTGTGTCTGAATACACCACGGAGCATAGTTTATATAGGCTTATTTGCATTTATTACACAATATATTATTTCCTCTAAATGAGATATTGTTGCCTATAAACTATAATTATGAATAAAATCGAAATATTAATTCCGATTTTCAACATTCCCCCTCAAGTTGGAGCATATAAATCATATGCACCAAGCTTGTTACATATATAGTTAACCCGTGGACCCCTCAAAGCTTTGGTGAACACATCTACTAGCCGATCACTAGAGTTAACAAATCTAGTGATGATATCTCCCGATTCAATCTTCTCTCTAACAAAATGACAGTCCACTTCAATGTGTTTGGTTCTTTCATGAAACACCTGGGTTAGATGCAATATGTAGAGCTGCTCGATTATCACAAATCGAGTCATTTTGGCATCCTCTTCAAACTTGAGCTCTTTAATAAGTTGCTTTAACTGCGACAAGTTCACAAGTTGCTACGACCATAGCTCTATATTCCGCTTCAAAGACTAGACCTTGCCACTACACTTTGCTTCTTGCTCTTCTAGGATATAAGGTTTCCACCAATCATTATACAATATCCTCAAGTAGATCGTCTGTCACTAGGGAGAACCAGCCCAATCTGCATCCGAATATCCAACAATTTGGACATGTCCTTTGTCATTATAGACAAGTCCTTTTCCAGGAGCACCTTTGATGTATTTGAAAATCCACATAACTGTCTCCCAATGATCTTGACACGGAGAATTCAAGAACTGACTCACCACACTAACAGCAAAAGCAATGTCAGGACGAGTGACAGTAAGGTAATTTAGTTTCCCAACTAACCTTCGATATCTTCCTGGGTCTGCAAAAGGAACCCCCTGGTTAGGTAGCAGTTTGACACTGGGGTCCATAGGAGTGTCCATTGGCTTAGCATTCATTAGGCCGATTTCCTTAAGGATGTCAAGAGCATACTTCCTTTGAAAGATCACCACACCATCCTTGGATTGGGCCACTTCAATACCTAAGAAATATCGAAGTTTTCCAAGGTCCTTAGTTTGGAATTGGCGAGAGAGGTATTGCTTTAGTTGGGCTATGCCATGCTCATCACTTCCAGTGATAACAATGTCATCCACATACACAACGAGGTAGATGCATCCCTGTGGTGAATGGCGATAAAAGACCGAATGGTCAGCTTCACTGCGAATCAAGCCAAACTGTTGTACAACAGTACGAAATCTGCCAAACCATGCTCTCGGAGACTGTTTGAGTCCATAGAGGGATCTCCAAAGTCGACAAACCATGGTAGATGATTCCCCCTGAGCAACAAAGCAAGGTGGTTGCTCCATGTAGACTTCTTCCTCAAGATCTCCATGTAGAAAATCATTTTTTATATCAAGTTGGAAAAGGGGCCAATGGCGAATGGCTGCAGCAGAAAGTAATAGCCGGACAGATGTCATTTTTGCCACAGGGGAGAATGTGTTAGTATAATCCTGGCCAAACACCTGAGTGTAGCCCTTTGCCACTAATCGGGCTTTGAATCGATCAATCTTGCCAGTGGGTCCAACTTTAAGGGAGTACAGACCACCGACACCCGACGACGGACTTCCCAAGAGGAAGAGGCACCGGATCCCAAGTACCACTGCTTTGTAGGGCACACATCTCGTCAATCATTGCCTGTCTCCATTGCAGGTGGGATAAAGCTTCACCTGAGAGTTAGGAATAGACACGAGAAAACAAAGACGAAAGACAAGTATAAAGTAAGGGAGAAAGACGGTGATAACTCAATGTAACATAGTGAGGGGATGGGTTACGGGTTGTACGTGTACCTTTTCTAAGAGCAATGGGTAGGCCGGGGTCGGGACGAAGGACTCGGATCCGGAAAGAGATTGGAGCTAGAGGTGGGTCACTCATGGTCGCATCCTCAACTGTAGCCTCAACTGTAGGGATAGGCACTGGAGCGATTGGGGGTCGTGGTCGTCTATGATATGTCTGAATAGGTTGTGGTTGGAGAGAATGTACCGGTGATTGTTCTTCTAAGACAATGGGAAGAGGAGCAAGAGAAGGACTTTCCAGTGGGAGAGAATGATAAGAGTCAAAAGGAGCGGAAGCAGACTCAAAGTAGGGCACAGACTCAAAGAAAGACACATCAGCAGAGATGAAATAACGTTTAAGGGTAGGGGAAAAACATCTATACCCTTTCTGGGATCGATGGTAGCCAAGGAAAACACACTTGATGGACCGAGCTGATAATTTGTCAAGCCCCGGCGAAAGGTTATGAACAAAACATGTGGAACCAAAGACACGGGGAGACACGGGATGAAGTGGTGTATGGGGAAACAAAATTGAGTAGGGGGTTTGGCCTTCAAGAACAGAGGATGGCATACGATTGATAAGATAACAAGCTGTAAGAACAGCATCGCCCCAAAAGTGAGAAGGGACATTGCCATGAAGGAGAAGGGTCCTAGTGGTTTCAACAAGGTGCCGATTTTTACGTTCGGCAACCCCATTTTGTTAAGGCGTATGAGCACAAGAAGTTTGGTGAAGGATACCTTTCGATGCCATAAATTGTTGGAATGGGTTGGATAAGTATTCACGGGCATTGTCACTACGAAAGGTTCAAATAGGAACACCAAATTGAGTTTGAATTTCAGTATAGAATTTTTCAAATAGGGAAAATAATTCAGATCTATTTTTCATTAAGAATAACCATGTGCAACGACTAAAATCATCAATGAATGTAACAAAATATTTAAAGCCAGAAGAGGTAAGGACCCGAGACGGACCCCAAACATCAGAATGGATTAAAGCAAAGGGGGACGCAGCCCGTTTATTCATACGATCAGGAAAAAATTGACGCGTGTGTTTTCCTAACTGACACGACTCACAATTTAAAACAGACAATTTGGACAAACTAGGAACCAACTTTTGAAGGATCGGAAGGCTGGGATGACCCAACTGAGCATGGATGGTAAGGGGAGAGGATGTGGCAGAACATGCTGGTGATGGGGTAGAGAGGTAGTACAGACCATGAGACTCACATCCAGTGCCAATCATCTTTCCCGTACTCCGATCCTGCAAGATAACAGTATCCTTAGTGAATGTGATCAAACAATCATGTGATTGGGTCAAACGGTGAACAGACAGAAGGTTAAAGGGACAATCGGGTACAAATAAAACAGATTTGTGATTAAAGTGGGTAGGGGATGGGTGGTGCCAATTCCTTGTGATTGTGTTTGGGAACCATTGGCAGAGGTAATAATAGGTAGAAAACCAGAGGTAGAAATAGAAGAGAAAAGAGAGCGATTACCAGAGATGTGATCGGAGGCACCAGAGTCAAGCACCCAAGGGCCCATAGAAGGAGATTGTGAGAGACAAGCAAAAGAATTACCAGATTGTGCTACCGAAGCAGTGGTACCCGAGTTCTGACGACTTCCAAACCATTGGAGAAAATCCTCATACATCGCAGGGGTGGGTCGGGGCTGATCAGTGGTTGAAGAAGTGGTGGTTGGTGAGGAATTGGTCACATTAGCAGCATGAGGGGGCCTACCAATTATTTGCCAGCAACGATCAACAGTGTGACCATCCTTATGACAATGAGTGCACGTATACTTATTCTTTGATTTGGAATTTCCATGCCGAGGACGGCCCGATCCACTACTGCGGGAGGCAAAGGCAGAAGAGTCACCCACTGAAGCAGAAGATGAGACATTGGTCTGCTTAGGTGGGACTCGAAGAAGGGCAGAAGAAGCACTAGTCATAGTGGGCACTATAGGGGACCCCAAAATCTGGTCACGAGTGGCGGGAATACTCGGAGGCAAGCCATAAAGGGCAAAGGACATAAAGAAGGTCTTGCGGTTTGCAAGTTCCTTCTTAGCTTCTTCGGAGTTTGGTGGCGGCGGGAGGAAAAAGTTCATTGAAATCATGGAGGGCAGCATGAACTCTTCCAAGGTAGGCAGACATTGGGCCATCAAATTTGCGAGGAGCAACGAGGGTCATTAGTTCTTGGCAAACTCCATAGAGGCGTTGAGCATCATTAGTGTAAAGGGCTCGAGCTTCTGACCAAACCGATTCGCACGTGGCATGTGGTCGAAAAATCGGTTTGATAGAAGGATGAAGAGTAGACTTGATGACGCTACACAACTGCGCATCAATTTTCTCCCACTTAGGACGATCGGCGGCCACCCACGAATCAATAGTGGTTGTAAGGTGATCTTTGCATCCCCGACCACTAATCCAAAGGAGAATGTCGGAAGCCCATGTGGAGTAGTTTGAACCATCCAACTTCTCCGTAGCGGGTAAAGTTCGAAAATAGAGGGGGTTACGGCCTAGGCATTTCGGTTTCAACTGGACATGATGCAAGGGAGCAAGGGAACAGTGTAAAAAAAAATGAAACCACAGAGAGAGGAAAGCAAATCTCGTCGAGATGAAGATGGCACGGGGAGGGGTAGGTTCGCACAGGGAGAGACGCACGCCGGCGTTCAAGTCGCCGCCGGAAGGGATCTTCACGCGCCATCACGCCAGGAGACGCACGCACACCGAAAAATGGTGTTTGGCACGTCTGAGATGACGCGCGTGTGGGCGCGTCGGAGTCTTGGTGGAGATTCCGTCAACGGCGGAGGACAGCGGGGCGCGCGATTCCGATGGATGGCGGTGAAATTCGTCGGAGTATGTTGCCGGAAATTTTCCGGCACGACGGTCAGCGCGATAGCGGCGATCGGCGAAGGTTTTTGAAAAAAAAAAAAATGGGGACAAAGCAATAATGAGGTTACAAAGCAATACGAAAATCCAACAAAAATTCGTCGGAGGACAGTGGGTCCTCCGAAATAAAAAAACGGTTTTAGGTACTACCCAACCTGGCTCTCTAGATACCATGTTAAATAACTAGAATGCAACAACATTATAGAGAAATAGGCGATGAGAAACCGTGTGTCTCGAATACACCACGGAGCATAGTTTATATAGGCTTATTTGTATTTATTACACAATATATTATTTCCTCTAAATGAGATATTATTACCTATAAACTATAATTATGAATAAAATCAGAATATTAATTCTGATTTTCAACAGACATATATTACAATGTTATATGAGTCACATAATAGGACAATTGGCGTGGCATTACAATGTTACAGGCATAGGCCACTCACTAACAACCAAATCTAACCAAACAACACTTCATGGAGTCTAAAATACTCGTTAAACAAACCAAACTATTGCCAGAACTTGTCAAATTCATTATAACTGAGAAGCCAAATTGGCAGTGACTTCAGCTTTCTCTTCTTTTACACAATCATCATCTTCAATAAACCTCTTCCACAGCCAATGCTGCTTCCACACTCTCTCAGTCATCTCTTCAATGGGGACATTCTTGGTCTCGGGGAGAAGGAAGAGCACGAAGATGGACATGACCAATACACATCCAGAGAAGAAGAAGAAGATACCAAACTTGAAGAAGCACAGCATTGAGAGAAAGGCTTGTGCAATGAGAAACGTGCAGAGCAAGTTAACACACACCGCGATACTCTGACCCGCCGAGCGAGTCTCCAGTGGGAAAATCTCACTTGGGATGAGCCAACTGAGAGGCCCCCATGACCATGCAAATGCAGAAACAAAAACACAAACCATCACAACCACCAGCACTGCAAAACCCTCTGAGAGGTCCTCAGAGTGGTCCTTCACCTTCATTCCTATTACGACCGCTATCACACATTGAGACAAAAACATTTGAACTCCGGCTTCCAGTAATAGCATCCTCCTCCCGAGTCTGTCTACCGAATAGATTGATACAACGGTGGAGACGACGTTAACAGCACCGGTAATCACAGCAGAGTAGAGAGAAGCGTCGTTCTTGAATCCTAATGTGTTGAACAGAACCGGGGCGTAGAACATTATGGCGTTGATGCCAGTAAACTGCTGAAAAACCTGCAGGGCAATGGAAATTACAAGCTGGGGTCGGTTCCTTCGCTTGAGAATGTTCCTGAAAGGGTGTGTGACCTCTTTGGCGACCAGAGTTGCCTGAAGAAGCTCCAAGAACTCGGGTTCTATGTTGTCAATGCCGCGAATCTTTCTCAGCACAGATTTTCCTTCTTCCATATGACCACGCTCGATGAGACTGGTTGGGGTGTCCACCACCAAGAATGCCCCCAACGTCAGAAGCAGTGCTGGTAAACCTCCCAAACCCAGAGATAGCCTCCAACCCCAACCACCTTTGATTCTGCCGATCGTGGATCAACATAGTATCAACAGCAGACATTAATTCAACTCAAAACTCGTATGATTAATTTATTCAAACACACTTACTTGTTGGTGGCATAGTTGACAAGATTGGAAAAGAGAATGCCAAGGGTAATATTCAGCTGAAACAGAATATTCAATGCTCCACGTATTCTTGAAGGTGCGATCTCTGAAAGAAAAACTGGCACGGCCTGTCATGACAAATATTAAAAGCAACAAAGATGAGTCGATCAGTTCCAAAAGTCACTTGTTAGTCAAATAATATGTTTTCCATCATAAATTGTATTACACCAAAATAGGCTTAATTAGCTTTATCATTTATATGGATAAGAGTATCACAAGTAGAAATTTTGGTTGCACTTTCAATGTCAAAAAAAGAGAGATTCGTTCGTAGCCATAAAATATAATTAAAGGAGAGAAAATACAAAGTGATCTCCATCAAGGGTTGTAAACGTCAAATAGTAAGAACAATTTAAAACCTAAAAGGTGGGTTGGAGTTTGAAGAAAGATGATTAAAAGATACTTTGGGAGTGCATGCCAACTGCCAAGGAAGCATTTGTACAATTATCAATAAAAAAAAATATCGGTTTTAAATATAAACTTGCTTTCCATTGAAGCATGGTGATTCATATTCTTGTGGGGACTTTCGTGTCTACTACATGACAATTCCCTTTCTAGATTTTATTTTTTTTAATTTATCATTATCTTTATAATTATATTTTAATTTAATCCTTTATGTTGGTCAAATATGTCGGCCTCGTTCTCTCTCTGTGATGAATATACACACCACACCTAGTAAAAACTATAAAACCTATTTTGTCTTAAACTAATTTAATATTTAAAAATTAATTAATAAATTATAAATAAAATTATATTTTTACCTAAATAAAATATTTTATACATGATTTTTAAAAAAGATTTATGGAGGACTCAGTTAGAGGACGTTTGTTGCTAACAATATTATCGATTCGAAATATGTATTGATTTTACTGATTATTAGGAATTTATTTAGTCACTTTTAATAGAATTTTGTCTTTCTAACCATGTTTTTTTGCTCTAACATGAGATCTTGCATCAGAGACCAAATTCTTTGGGTCAACTACTTGTTAAACATGCGTTTAATAATAGTTTGAAATGTTTTTTTTATATATGTCGGAAGAAATAATGAATGGTGATTTTCGTTATGGTAGAATATACTGTGATAAAAAAAAATAATAATAAAGGGGGAAAGAAATTAAAGAGAATAAAAAAAGAACCTGGTTAGCAAAACCAACTCCACAGCCAAGTAAGAGCCTACCGATGATGAGCATGGGAAGGTTCTGAGCAGCTGCATTGAAGGCAACTCCAGCGATGAAGATGAAGCCTGATATCAACATGGTGGCTCTTCTTCCCCGCTTCCGAGTTATATGCGATGCGAACAATGTTGCCGTTAAACCCGCAAGGTACAGACACGATGTGAATAGTTGAAGCTTTTCATTGTCGTATTTGCAGTAGTTGCTGTCCAACTCTTCTTGCTCCTCTTCCACTGTCTTTCTGTACACCTCCGGAAAAAACTCTTTCAGGAATGCCGGCATGGATGTCACACCACCTCAATAATAATATTCAACTTAATTTCATCAACCAGGAAAATAACTACTATTGATTTTATTTAAGGGGTGAAACTATATAATATATATTACCGGAAACTCCGATGTCGTATCCAAACATAAGACCTCCGGTAGCAGCCATTATGCATGAAAGGATGACGATTGGAGTTATCTTTGCCTCAAAATCGTTGCTGCTGCTTTCTGTGAACCCTCCACCAGCCATACTTATTAGTTATTTCTTTGATCGTTTCAATGTTGGAGTACTGAATAATCAGTTTTTACTATGATCACTTGCCTAATTACACTTTGATTTTATAACCACTCAAAATTACTTTCACTTTGCTTTTTTTTTTTCTTTTCTATTCACATCCCATGTATGATGTATACACTTTTGAAGAAAAATAGAAAAATGATCAAAATAAATTATGTAAAGAAATAGTAAAAAAAAAATATATATATATATATATATATATATAAGATAAAGGTAAAAAAATTACCCTCTCCAAAAAACAAGGGTAAAAATTTAGGTGAAAGAAATCAAAGAATCAAGAAGGGGTGATGAATTAGTTCTTGGAAAATGCTAGTATTTGTTAGGAATAGTTAGCCTTCGTCATAACCACATCACTATGTTTTCCGTCAAATATTTTAATCTTATATTTTTTAATTAATGATTATTTTTAAAAAAATTTATCAGTTTTTGTGCAATTTGTGCATCTTAATGGAAATTAAAATTCCAACATGCATGATGTATAAAAGTTAACAACAATTCTTTCTTTATGATACACTTGAAATTTTATACTTATAATTTTTGGTTGACAAAAAAAGAGAGAGATCTATTCGATTCATTTTCACCCCAAAATAATACGTGGAAGACCACGAATGATACACGTATTTGTTTGGATGTAAAATGAAGATCGTTTATGTATATTTACCAAGTCTAGATATAGGTTGGATATCACGATTGGACGCCACCACCACTTGTATATTGTTCAAATTATTGATCTAATGAAGAAGAAGAAATAATATATTCGAAATGATATTTTTATGAGCAAAACAAATTTATTAAATATTCGAATGTCCCATGCCTTCATCACTTCTTGGTTCACAAGAAGAGAATCTTGTCGATGATTGGCTGGCAGGTTTCTCCCGTAATGTAGCTTACGTTTAGATATGCTCGATACTTTTTTCGGATGTGGTCATCAATCCCTTTTATAAGATTTTAGTTTCTTTTCTTTCATAAAATGTTAGAGTAGTTGGAGCCTTGTCTCTGTCTATAATAAGAATTTAACAGGATCTCTAGAAAAATATATATAGTAAGAAGTTGTCCTCATCAAATTAAATTAAATCAAATAAGAATTTGTTTTGGATTAAATTCGTGTCTTGAATTGTTCGAAAAGAAATATAAAACTATTTGCATTTCTATTTTCTATTTAACAATTTTTATTTTGTTTTTGAATTAGTTAACTTATTTATGAATGAAGATACATGAGTAATAATATAATTAAAATAAAATATATATTAAATTATTATCAAGAGTAACTCTCAATTAATTAATAGGTTAATGTGGTAAAACTGAATTAGACCTAAATATAAAGGGATCAGATCACTCACACATGATATTCAACTAACTGAATTATATAATTTATTTATAATATCTAATCTTATGATATTGATATTGTTAAATTAAATTATATAAGTAAGATAACTTAACTTTAAAAATTTAAGTTTAATGTCTAACTTGGTCATTACTTTGTGTGTGTCCACACTCATAGACCAAAATTAGTGTTATTTTGCTATTTTGACAAGACTATTTGTATAATGTTATAAAATAAAAACTCCAAACCTAATAAAAAATAATTAAGAATATATTAATTGTGAGTATTATTGACTTTGCATGCAGTTGCAATCCTTCAAACGTCTGTTTCTGTTCTAATTAATGGGAAAAAAAAAAAAACAAAAAAAAAAACCGTTGCTTCCTAGCTACTTTGTGATTTGAAAAGTGGGATTCCAAACATGCACTGAAACACGTGTCTCTAATCCATCAAGGCATCAACAAGCAATTTATTTAATATAATTAAGGAAACGAACACAACACGCAATTTTATTTTATTTTATGAATTTATACTTTTTATTCCAATTATTACCTTATGTTTTGGCTTGGCTACAACGAATAATGCCAACAAACGCACCAACTTCTATAAACAAAGCGAAAACGTTAAGTTGGCTGAATGGATTAACATTGTCCAAATTAGACAATTTACCCGTGCGTGATGCAACTAAATGCTGATACATAATGTAATTTTTTATTTTAATCATAGGAATAAAAAACAAATATCAAATTTACCATAACTCACTTACTCTGTTAAACCAATCCATAAAGACAAAGCCGGAAGTTATTATTTAATTTTATTTGTCAATGAATTTCAATTCTTAATAATGTATTTAGTAAAGCTTTTAAACAGTCTGTCTATAAACTCCTTTAATAAGCTTATAAATTTATTTGGTACACAAAGTTATTTTTTAAACTTATTTTTCATAAGCTATTTGAAGTAGTTTATAAAAAATAAATTAAGTTATAACTTATAAGCTACTAATCTTTTTTCCTCTCAATTTTATCTTGCTAATATATTTGAAGTTTTGCATGCGCAATCCTCCTAAATTGACGTCATAGTTATATATCAACGTGAAATAATTATCTCACTTGTTTTATATTTCTCTTCGTTTGTGTTGCAATTCAATATTTGACAACCGTTATTAGCAAGTTCCAAAATCGGCACGGTCAACTATTATTCATTTTCCTTCAATCCCCTTCTCAAATACTCCTATAGGTTTCTCTCTCTCTTTCCATCGTTCACAACAATTTTTGCTCTGTTTTCTTTCTTCTCATAATTAACATTCGATCGATGCACCCTTCATTTCTCCATTTTATTCAAGTTAAGCTCTTCAATGCACCGATGATATATTCAGAAGTAAAACGGGATCTCGATCAAAAAGTCGTCTTTCTTGCTAACAAGATCTTTCGCATATCCCATAATTGTAATGTCTATTTGTGTGATGAGATGGTACTCGAAGATCGTGACTTCTTCGAGAAACTCGCATTTCTTGAAGGTATTGAAAAACGAAGGGTCGTCGATGAAGAAATTGCAAAGAGTTTGGGGAATGTCAAAGGAGAAAGGGTATAAAGACAAATAGCAACCAAACCCAATCTTTGTTATTTCCTTTTATTCTCCGCATTCAAATTTCTTTTTGGCCTTTTAAAACTACTATTGTATAGGAGGAAATTTCTTGCAGCCTTTTTCCGTACAGGGACGTGAAGCAAATTAATCCCAATTAAAAAACTAACCGTTTACTTTTCATTACGATCATCCACAAGAAATTCATATATGTGACACTTTTCCTCATTCAGATTGGTAGATAAAAGTATATGCATATCCTCTTATTCTAGCGTAAAAAGGTAAGTCCAACTATCCAAGCTTAAAGTTCTAAGTTATATTATAATATTGAATTGCTATAAGGATTTATTCCCTATTTACGCCTTGTGATTGCTGAGGGAGAAAAGTGAAAATATAATCAAGATTTTTCTTTTAAATCAGTGTAGTCCTTTTTCTTTTATTTTATATCAATTACTTTCATTGATTCAAATGAGGAAGTACATGACATGGCTTATGGGAAACTCAATTTTGCATCAATAAAGTACTTATGCCGAATAATAAATTGACTTTGCTTCAAGAAGGTACTAACTAACTTCTAATTGTCTCAGTTATTCCACTGCTATGTTATCGGAAAATGTAGTTCAATTTTTGATGAACCAGAAGCTGTTATCCTCACTGGAAGCATCGAGGATGCAGTGAACCAGATAAGTCAGAGAGTAATACTTTTTTTTTGTTATGTTTAATGAATAATAAATCTGTGTCTGTTTTTATGCGTATTATTTTTAGTTTCTCACTAATTGTTATGTTTTGTTTTTAATTAATCTCCGGCATTAATTCTAATTATTAAGTGATGAGGTCTATAAATGTTTATTTTTATGTATAACATTTAAGTTTAATTGTAATTTCATTCTTTTACAAATCTGGTCCTTAATTTTAAATTCGTAATTTTTATTTTTTATTTTCAAAGTCAAATACTTTTTAAATTTATTATCTTTATTTAATGTTAACTTTTTTTTTAATTGTAATTAATTAATTAATTTTTTACTAGGACATCGTTACCTTTTTTTTATTCATAAGTTACATTTCGATTTAATTAGTTAATTTAAATAAAAAGTTATGTGTATTTTAACAAAATTAAGATTTGAATCATACCTCTTTAATTTTTAAATGTCAATATAATTATTATATCAATGATCTAATTGATAATAATTGTGAAATATATATATATATATATATATATATATATATATATATTTCACATAAATCTTATTTATTATTATATATTTATTTATTATTTCTTATATTTTCAACAAAAATTTAGTATTTTAAATAAAAGTAAAATAAATGGAGTGATTTATAAAATAAAATGTGAAATATATAAAAAAAAATACAACTAATAATAAAAGATGTTAAAACTATTTTTTTTTAAATATAGGATGGGTTATACGAATCACTAATTTAAAATTATAATAAAAGAGACGTAAAAGAGAAATATTGAAACATTGAAGTTATTTAAATTATTTTTTCTTTATTTTTTAACATTTTCTATTATTAGTTATAATTTTTTATATATATTTAACTTTTTTATTTTAAAATTATTTAATTTTATTCAAATTATTAAATTTTTTTTATAAGAATAAAAAAATAATGAATAAATATACGATAATAAATAAAATTTATTTTAAAAGTTTATATATATATATATATATATATATATATATATATATATTATATTATATTATCATTATTATCAATTAGTTAATTGACTTATTGATTATTTAACATTTGAAAATTAAATATTTGTGAATTCAAATTTTAATTTTATTAAAGTTCAATTATTAATTACAATAATAAAATTAACTTAAAGATAACGGGTTAATTTATAATTAGATAACATTATAAAACCTTCTTACATATTCAATACAATATATTCCTTTAATCTTATTTTGTAAGAGAATTTAAACTAATTAAAAGAAAAAGAAAAAAAAAAAGTTGATTCAGCCACGTGGAGGAAATCAATCTTCCATATAACTCTTCCAGAACCAGTGGTTTCTCCAAACTTTATCTGCAATCTCTTCAATGGGAATGTTCTTAGTCTCGGGAATGAGCAAGATTGTGAATACGCACATGACAAGCACCCAGGCGGAGAAGAAAAAGAAGATCCCGTATTTGAGGTAGCACATGGTGGACAAGAAACCCTGTGCAATAACGAACGTGAAGAGCATGTTCATAAACACCGCAACACTTTGGCCCGCCGACCTCGCCTCCAACTGGAATGTCTCACTAGGAATGAGCCAGCCAAGTGGTCCCCACGACCATGCAAAAGACGACACAAACGTGCACACCAAGACCACCACCACAATCCCTAACCCTTTGTTCAAGGAATCCGAGTGGTCTTGGACCTTCAATCCGAGAATTATCCCAATCGCCATCTGAGACACCAACATTTGAATACATGCCTCCAACAGCAGCATCCTCCGACCAACTTTGTCTACGAAGTACACAGACACCAAGGTGGAGAGAACATTCACCGCTCCTGTTATGACTGCCGAGTACAGGGAAGCGTCACTTCCGAATCCCAAGGTGTTGAACAACACTGGAGCGTAGAACATGATCGCGTTAATGCCGGTGAATTGTTGGAACACCTGCATCATGATGGCAATTATCAATGGAGGACGGTTGTGGCGCTTTAAGAGGTTCTTGTAGGGACTCTTGATCGTGTTAGCCACTTTACTTGCTTTAAGAATCTCCTGATACTCTGGCTCTATGTTTTCCACTCCACGAATCTTTTTTAGCACAGCCTTCCCTTCTTCTTCAAAACCCCTCTCTATAAGACTGTTGGGCGTGTCATACACCAACAGGGACCCAATTGTTAGCATTACTGCTGGAATCCCCGCCAAAGCCACTGATATCCTCCATCCATATCCACCTTTAATCCTACAATATTCACATTTCAATTTCATTTTACAAAATCATACAAACGGTGATCATTGAATGTAAAACTAGTTAATTAAATTACAACTTACTTTGCTGTGAAGTAGTTGACGAGGTTTGCAATGAGAATTCCAATGGTGATATTAAGCTGGAACATGATGTTAAGTGCTCCACGGATTCTTGTGGGTGCAATCTCAGATATAAACACCGGCACGGCCTGATTGGCGAAACCAACACCACAACCAAGTAAAATTCTACCTATAATTAGCAGTAACAAGGTATTTGCTATAGCATTTAAGATAGTTCCAACAATGAAAAAAGTCCCAGCAATCAACATAGTTTGCTTGCGGCCTAGCTTCCTGGTGACGGAGGAGGCAAACGTGGCGGCTACCAAAGCTGCAAGGTAGAGAGAGGATGTGAACAATTGTAGAGTTTGATTGTCATATTTGCAGTAATTACTGTCCTCCCCATGCTTTTGTATCCTCATATACACTTCTGGGAAAAACTTTTCTAGAAAGCTAGGCATGGATGTCACACCACCTGCATGCATTCACATTTAATTTAATTTAATCATCAATATCAATATCAATAACTAACCAAAATCATATACTATCATATGTATGTATGTACCTGAAATTCCAATATCATAACCAAACATAAGGCCACCGGTGGCGGCCATTATGCAAGATATAATAACTGCAAACGTGATTCTTGCCTCAAAGTGGGTTTCCCCCGTAGCTGATACAAATCCACCACCCGCCATGATGGTTAATTGTTAATTATCTAAACGGTGAGGTAATTTACAATTGATGATTTTCTCTGTGTATATATATATATACACGAATGTAGCTACCTAGCCTTCGGTTGTTCTTTTGTCAACAATCGCTCAAATTAACCCATGCCTATTTTTGTGGGACTTCCAAGACTAAAGCGATTTGTAAGGTCAGAATCACTCCCATGATGTTTTTTCTAACTGATTCAAAGTAAGCAATTAATATATTGGATTAATGATGAAGCCTCAAACCCACTAGAAATATATCTAACTATATAAATACTATAAAGAGAATGCTTAAATGCAGGGGCGGACCGACTTGTTGGGGGTGGGGGTGTGGGGGGGTTCTAAATTCTATACAAATAAAAAACAAAAAACGGAAGGGTAAAACAAACGTCACCTAAATAGAGCTTGTTTACAATTATGTTTCATGTTTTCGGTTATAAGTTGATTTGATGGTAAGAAATGAATAAATCTATTGAGTTGATTTGTTTAAGTTTATTTGATGAATAAAATAAATAATTATCTATGTTTTTAATATATTTGTTTGAATTATTTTGACTTAAAATAAGTTATTTTTTATTTATTTAAAAAAATAAATTCTATTTAGTTATGAAATAATTAATTATTTAATAATTACTTATTTTATAAACACTTATTATAATTTTAAACAAAATGACGAGTAAATATTAGGTTTGACTACACCTGTTAATAATTAATAATTAGCATTTATCTATAAAAAAAAATATATATGTTTTCTATTTCATTTCCTTATTTTATTTCTAAATTACAAAATTGTCAGAAAAAAAAAATAAAGTTGCAAGTAAAAGGTGGAAGATGTTTAGGTTTCAAATAGCAATTTTAAGGTGTTTTCCTTTTTGTTTGTTGAATTTAAAAAAAAAAAAAAAAATTTGGCACATGATCCTTGAGTGGGTTTAAGTAAAACAATATAATGGTGCGGAAACGAAGTATTTTTCCACAACTTTGAAAAGAAGCAAGGATAGATTTTTTTTTAGAGGAAAAGCAAGGATAGATAAATAATAATGGACACGGAATATTGTATATTCATGCAGCTTGAAATAAGAACGTGTTGGGCCTTAGTTTCTTGTTTGGGCCACGTAAAATTTAGTGCTAAGATGATTTTTTATAACAACACACACATTTTAGTCATTAAAAAAACGTGCCAACGCGGTACAAGATGACTTTACGTGTTATAAAACTTATTTTCGTGAGTAGTCAAGAATTGTAAAGTTGGTATGAAGAAATTTGAATGGTGAAACAAACATGTTATTTAGTGTGTACTTGAATGAGTGTGGTGGAATTGATTTTGAAAAAAAAAATTATAAAATTGATTTTAATTATAATTAATTTTAAAGTGATTTGATTTATTTTGATAACTTTGTTTATAATTTATTTTTTAAATTAATATGAATTATGAAGTGATTTGAGTGTTAGAAAATTATGAATTGACTCTATAGTTTGCGACGTGAGTGATATCAATTGTGATTTTGTGTATTTGAGTTATAATTTATTTTGAAGTGACAAAACTTATTTAAAATTAATTATGAATCAATAATTATGCAGTGTGAAAACAACTATGCATTAAATTACGTGACAAATAGTCATGTTTAAATAAGAATAATAATAAGGACAAAATAAATTGATGATTAATATTAATATGTTAAAATAATAAATAATAGTGATGAATATATTTTTAGTTAATTTAATAAAAGTGAAACTGAGAGTAAAGTGAACTTTCTCATAAAACTTAAAAAGGAGAATGGGATTTTATCATTTTGAAGTTTAACCGAATGTAATAATCCTTATAGCATCGAAAATCTCCTATCCGAAACTACTGCTAGCCAATTGTCTCTCTGTTGCTTTTATTAGTTGTTAGTCAACTTAGTGTCCCTTATTTTCCTCACGCGAACAATCCATTTAAATAAGAATAAGAATATGTATAAAATACTACTATATATTATTTATAACGATATAATAGTGATTGCATAAAAAAAGCGAGATATGAAAACGACATTGTAATAATAATAGTAGACCTCATCAACCAAACAAATAAACAACTTAATGTGATTTATTTCTTAACGTGAATCATGATCTCATTTCATTTTATAAAGATGAAATTCAATTAAGGATGTGTTAGTTTCTAGAATATTATTGATCTTCAAGAATGTAATGTGAGAATATCACATACTCGTATTTGTTATAGATTTTAAAAATTATTCTCGAATACGGTGGATTCTTAAAAAATGTTCAAACTTTCATTTTTAAAATTATAATCGAAGATGAAAAAAACAATTGTGAAACAAACATCTCCGGGGATATTGAGAGGGTAGGTTTAGTGTTTATATGTTTGAAAAATTGATAAAATCTTATTGTTAAAACTTTAAATTTGAAATATAGAATCCGCTTGTTAGAAGAGAATTTTATTAAGATTTGAGCAAATATTTTCTATTTTTCTTTTTGATTTTTATTTTGAAAATCAAATTTATTTTCAGATTTTTAAGTATTATATTTATGCTCACTTTGCAGCTCTATAGAAAATATTTTTACTGAAAATATTTTTTAAAATTAAAACAAATACATTTCAACTACAATTTTTATTTTTTAAGAAAATAAAAACATAAAACAGTGAAACTAAGTGTCACCTTACTTTTCCATGTTCTATGTTTTTGGTATTCATTTTAAAGAAAAATAACATTACTTGGAAAATATGTTTCCTAAAAATTGTTTTTTTAATATTTTTCTCACAAAAACTTTTTCGTCAGAATAGGTGGGAATGTAACTTTTTCCGAGTAGGGAGAAATTTTAATCGTATAAAATAATTATATTACCTATTTTTTAAAATATAAATTATTTCTTGTTAGATTTATTTTTATAAAAAAATTTAAAATCTTCATCGTTGAATGTTACATTTATCCTCTTATTTGTTATTTTCATTAATATTCAAGTGTGTAATTATATAAAAAAAGACTTTACTACAAAATATAAATTGTTTTTGACTAGGTTTATGTTTATCTAAAGTTCCAGATTTCATTTGTTGAATGTTATATTTAATTACATATTTTATTTTTCACATTAAATTTGGGTTTTTAATTATTTATATTTTTATGTTTTTTTTTTCATTTCTCACGTATTTTTGTAAAGTATCCTATTTATTAGGGGTGTTCATAAACCGAACCAAACCGAACTAAACCGCAAAACCGCCCAAAAAAACCGAAAACCGATTAAACCGAAAAACCGCACGGACCAAAAATTTCCAAAATCGCATATTTTTTGCGGTTTGGTTCGGTTTTTGGATTTTATTATAAAAAACCGAACTAAACCGAACCAAACCGCATTCTATAATTATATTAATTTACTTTTAGATATTTAATATTATCTAACTAACAATATTTTTATTTTTTATGATCATAATATGTGATTTATAGTATTTTTTTTAATAATAAATTTGTAATATATTATGACATATACTTTCATATATTACAAAAAGATATATTGATATTACTAAATAACATTAAATTAAATATAAAATGAAACATGATTTATTATTATGTTACAAAAAAAAAGTTAGTAATATCATTTTATAATAATGCTAAATAGAAGTAAAAATAATATTTTTTAAACTAAAATATGTAAATCAAAATTTAATAAAAAAAATATAAAATAATAATTATGTGAGTTTAATTAAAAAAATTAAACTATGATAATAGATTAAAAAAAAACCGCGAAACCGAACCGAACCAAACCGCAAAAAATTGGTTTGATTTGGTTTGGATTTGATGTTATATTAAAACCGAACCAAACCGAACCGCGACTTTATTTTAGGTTTGGTTCGGACCACTTTTTGCCCAAAAACTGAATCAAACCGCACCGCGAACACCCCTACTATTTATACGATATTTTTGTTAATAAATTAAATTATATTTTTTAATAATCTACATTAAAGTTATTTTTGTTTGTATGAAAAGTGTTTGTCAAATTATCTATCCATTTTATACTTTTCTAATAAACTAAACATATGAAAAATATTGGATTATATTTGAATGAATGATACATTAGTAAAATATTCTTATATACTCTTAAAAGTTATAATAAAATCAAACGTGAAAAATTTTAATTTCCAAGAAACATACATTTGTATAATAAATAAATAAATTAATATATTTAAAAATATAATCATGAATCATTATAAAAATGTAGTAGGAAGACTTACGTAATGTTGTTTAATTTAGTTATATAAGTCGACAAAATAAAATAAAATTTCATATTTTCTGTAACTTTATAATTGTTTTGCACATAATATTAATGTTTATATATTATATTTACAAATTATACGATATTACCCGAGAGAAATATACAAATCAATATTATGTGGCAAAATAAATTACAAAGTTAAAGAAAATATGAAATTTAATTTGTATTTTGTTTTCGACTGTGTGATTAAATTAAACAATATTATGTAAATTTTTGGTATCATGTTCAATTTTTACAGAATAAAATAAATAATATTAATATTAAGTTATTTAAAATATGATTGATAAATTTGAAATTTTTTATTGTTAATGTATTATTATTAAAAAAAATACACTTTATTTAAAAATAAGCCATAAGACAACTAAAAGATAATATGTTTAATATTAAATGTAAAGAAGTGTACACTAGTCACCGATTAAAAATGATCTTTAAAGATAATTATTATAAAAATAATAAACTGATACGTAATGGTTTTTGATTAAAAAATAATATAAAAATCCTTATACTTCCCATTATTATATTATTTTTTTTACAATATTTTTTTATTGGAAGGTACTTATTTGACGACTTCAATCTATTTTTAAAAATAGTTGGTACGAAATATCTTTTACTTAACTTATTAACTTATGACTAATATCTACTAAATAGCCTATCTAATTATTTTTAGTGGATTCTTCTCTTTTAACTGTTTTTTTTTTTTTTTTAATCAAAAATTCAAACTTGACACATTATCTAAAAGGTATGAATTCATTACAATCTTAACCATAACAATTGATATCATTTATTAAAAGAGTTGTGCTATTTGTTACAAATTTATACAATATTTTATAAATTTATTTATTCTAAATTTTTTCATCATAACCTTTTTTTTTTTTTAATTATTCTTAGAAAGAATTTGTGGAGAGTAGCATTCGTGGATCATAATCCTGAATTTCACTTCATTTTAGACATATAAATCTTTCAACGGGTCTTTTTTATTTTTCTTAAATTTTTTTATCAAAATTATTTTTCTTAAATAACATGAAAGGACCCAATCCCTGAATAAATGTAAAGCACTAGCTAGGTTTTAAAAATTTGATTGTACGTTCTAAAGTACTAATTATTTACTGATAGTGGCGTGGTTTTGTCAAATCCGTTTTAATCCGCAATGAATTGGAAAGATGTAATAACACATTGACACATCTAGCCATAAGTATTGCAGGACTATGTTGGAAAGATTTTGAGGTTAGGGTAAATAGGAAAATTGTGAAAAGGACCTATCACCGCCTCAAAAGAAATATTTCAATCCTTTTTTAAATATAAATATATAAGCTAATAAATAGTTAATGGGAAGTGAGTTTATTAAAGTAATAATTAATAAAATTAGAAAAGGAAAGTGGGGCAAGAAAGGAAGAGACGAGAGTGACGCTGTCGTGACGGCTAGGGTTTTTTTTGGTTACTGTCTACTCTACGGTCATAAACGAAGCCACGTAGGCTATCTGAGGTAGCAGCTCCCTTGCACACGTGGCACAACTGTGGGATTTCTCGACAGCGAGTGAGCGAGAGAGAATGAAAGCACCCCGCAAAACGACAACGTGTGAAAGTGGACCCATTCTGACCTGGCACACTTACTCCAATAAACTATAATTTTATTTTATTATTTATTATTATCAAATATCAAAAGGTACAAACGATAACTACACTCGGCTGTGCCTTATCAAATTAAATTTACTCAAATATCATATTTCCTTTCTCCGCATTCTACGCTGGTTTTTTAAGCCGTGAAATGAAAAAAATAAAATAGTTTTGCCTTTTCGAGTTAAAAGCAGGCAAAGCAGCCACTACCCCAAGTAACGCTATCTTTTCCTCCATATATATGTTCACAACCAAGATATTTATTTACCTGATCAAAAGCGAAGCGAAGCGAACCCAAGTGTAACCAATACCAAGATCCAAGACTACCAACGAGCCTCGCCACGCCACAACCTCCACGTGTTGCATAGTTTCTTCGCCACGTTCTTCCAACTAAATTAGGGTCCATTATTTTTTTATTTTAAATTATTAAAAATATGTTTTAATTAATCTCAATTTTTTAAAATTGGACAAGCGCGTGCATCAAAAGGAAGCTTTGTTTGGTTTTGCTGTCTCCATCTCTGATTAATTAATTATTAAACGTTTTTTTATTAATTATTCATTTAATTACTGGTTATTTTTTAACTGCTGTGTAAACTTGGAGCGCAACTAGATACTGTTAGATAAGTTCATAAATTTTCTGAATTGTTAAATGTTAAATGGTGGGACCCAGGTACATGTCATGAAGCTACCACATCTCGCGAACGTGACAATTAGGCCAAAGGAGAGAAAATAATTTCTAGATCGGCAGCTATTGGTGGGCCCACACACCTTGGAAGTTCCGTGACCGTGACTCTGAGTTACTCTCGCTTCGGCGCTCATCTTAGCCGTTCAAACACAAACCTTAGACGGTGGAGATTTGGGTTTGACGATGGACGCGCCCGAACCTCTTGGTTTAGGTGCCATGTCGGACTCGCTCGTTCGTTGGAATCTGCTTGTTTTTTCAATGAATGCCCAGTGCCACGTCGGAGCCATCCAACGACGGAGAAAGCACGTGGTACTGATAACGCGAGGATCTGGTCCGTCGAGCAGAAATGTTTGTTTTGGTTGTTTATTTATTCTCGCGTGGGCCCACTAGTGTAGTCTATTTGAAATTATAATATAGAATTAATTAAAAAAATAAAAATCAGAAAGGGTAAAAGTGGGAGACAATTAATGAATTTGACCGGTGGGAACGATATTTTCTGCGGTCACCTAGATTCCTTGTGATGGTGGTGTCTCATGTTTGCTTTTACCAAGGTCCCGGCAACCGGATATACCCGGTGGCCGCTAAACGCCCTTGTTTTTTTTTTTTTTAAATAGTTTTCATAATAAAGTAACTGCAAAATATTCAAAGTCTAGCACATTCATAATTCAATTGTATGCATTAATTGTATTAATTGAATAATTAAATAAAAAAGATATTATACCAAATTGGCAGTGAGTTAAGATGGGAAGTGGACACGTGGAGGTGAGGCGATGAAAAGTTTAAAAGGTATTACGCATGAGTGGTGAGATGGAGGGTTGAGATGGTGCCATGATGTCATGAGGAAAGGGGGTCCGTTAGATGTGGAGAGGGAAGAAGGGTGAGGATCGTAACAGGTGACGCGGTGGAGAATCGTGACCGTCCAGGAGCCTTTGGAGTGGGTTTGGCAGAGAGTGAAATAGCGGAAAGGAGATGAGATTGGAGCACAAAAAAGGGGAAGAGAGATAGAGTAGCGAAGAGTGGTGCAGCAGCAGCAGCAGCGTGAGGAAGAGAAGAACAAGGAAAACATAAGATAAGCAAAGCAAAGCATAGCAGACCCCTAAGATCTCTCTCTCTCTCTGATTATTATTACTGTGATAACAAGAAAACAGGGTCTTTTGTGGACAAAATCAAATTTTCGGGGTTGAAAAAAGCTATCTCTGTCTCTGTCTGTGATTATGGTTGTTGTTGTTGATGAGAGGGTGTAGCTGATTCGGCGGAAAGAGAGTTTTTTGGTGTGGAATGGACAGGATTAGAGAGGCGAGAAGAAGCACTATGGCAGCAAATGGTTTAACCAGAAGAAGACACAGGACTAACAGTCTCAGAGACTCACCAGGTTCACAATTCTCTCTCAGATCTCAATACACACCCAACCCCTTTTCTCGCTCCCTCTTTCCCTTGATTCTAACTATTTATTGATTTTGTTTTGTGCAGAGGAAGATGGAGCGATGGAGCTGCAAGAGCCATCGAGGTTGCGAGATCGAGGAGGAAGTGGAAAAAAGGATCGAGATCGTGAAAGGGAGAGGGAAAGGGAGAGAGATCGATTGGGTCGGAGCAAGAAGAGAAGAGGAGATAGGTTGATGCACAGCAGCAGAGAAGATGGCGGAGAAGATACTTCTGAAGAGAGTATCAACGATGAGGACGACGATGACGACGAAGACGCTGGTGCTGGTGGCGGCGGCGTCGCTAGCAGCGCTTCAGTCAGAATGCTTCCGTTGAACCCCTCTTCGCTCTCCAACCACCATCATCGGAAGAGCTTCCCTCCGGCGAAAGTTTTTAGACCAACGCCGCCGACGACGTGGAAGGCCGCCGATGAGATGATCGGAGTCTCCGTCCCCAGAAAAGCACGTTCGGGTAATAAACCGCACACCATCATCTCAATTCATAGAACCACACTGAATTGAATTTGCCGTGTTCTGATGGATGCGCTAACTTGCTTTTTTCTTTCTGTTTCCGTTGACAGCATCTACGAAGAGGTCGCACGAATGCTGGGCATCTAGCGGTGGCGGAATCGTAGCGGAGCAAAATCACCGACAGCCGTCGACCTCCCCTGTGAGGACGGCGGCGCCGGCCTCCCCTTCGTCGTCGAACGCCTCGGTTAGGAAGAAGATAGTGAGTTTCGGAATCCGGGTGTCACAATCTCGCTGTCCTGTGTGTGTGGTTTTGATGTAAGTGTGCTAACAGTGTTGTTTTGATGGGTGTAGAAGCAGAATGGAGGAGCCAAGTTTCGACCACCCAAAACGACGACGTCGTCGAAGCCCTCGTCCTCGGCGCAGGACGAGATCGAAATAGAGATCGCAGAAGTGTTGTACGGCATGATGAGACAACCTCAGGGACCGTCGAAACAAGACATCATCGCCAACGATTCCACCAAGTTCGATTCCCGAGAATCTAATAAATCTTCCAACGATGCCAAGTCACCGATCTCCAACCCGCAAAATTCAAGCTCTTCCGCCACTCCCATGTCCGCTGTTGGTGCGTAAAAAATAAATCAAAAGTTAATAATTTTTGGGTTTTTTTCATCAGTTAATTAATTTTGTTTTGGGGTTAACTTTGCAGCTCCGAAGAGGAAAAGACCGCGACCGGTGAAGCACGAGGATGAGAATCCGGCGAGTTTGAGTGTTCGGAGCAGTCCCATTTCGTCAACGACGAAGGCTGAGAGCGATCAGCCATCAAAGATGGAGACTTGTTCTTCCAGTTTGGATAAGAACAACGTGGGGTCTATTACCGAGAATCTGGTGAACTCTCAGACGGTTCAAGTTTTATCGGAGCCAGTGAAGCCGGAGAGCAACATGATGGAGGAAGCGGAGAAGAAGAAAGATGTGGGGTTGAGTGAGGTGGTGGTGTCTCCTCAGTCGCCCAAGAAGGAATCTCCTGTTCGACAAGTGGCAGATGATGACCGTGAAGATGTGAAAGCGACTAAAGCGTGAGCAGCATCGACTTTTATTACTCTTTCTTTTTCGTTTCTTCTTTAATCATATAGCTTTTTCTGTAGAGTTCGCGCTGAATGTGAATCCTGATCTTTCTTTTTTGATTTTTTTTTGGTTCTCCAGGAATCACTCAATACCCGAGTGTGAAAATCAGCGAGAAGAGAAGTTCCAGATAGATCTGATGGTGCTTATCCTTTTCTTCTTTCTTGTCTCTGATATTCCATTTTCTTTTTTTTGGATTGTTTCTTAATCGGTGGGATTTTGGATTTTCAGGCGCCACCTCCTCCATTGAGGTCTTCTCCGGAAAGGGATGTGGAGAATAATATGGTGGTTGGCGCAGAAAAGGTAGGTGGGCCATGTATTGGCTATGATTTTTTTGTTCATATAAGAACAAGTATTTAAGGCGTTTGATGTTGTGCGTGCAGATAGTGAAGCCTATGACAAAGGAGGAGGAGAAAGCGATGAGAATGAACAAGGAAGAAGCAATGGTTATAGAAATGGAGAAAGTGAAAGCAAAGGCCGAAGAAACTGATTCACATAAACCAGGGGGTATAGTGCAGAAAGAAAGAGGAATTGACTTGCAGCAGCTTGATTTGGATAAAGCTGATAGGGTGGATACTAGTGGAAATGTCGGTAGTATGATTAACAAGAAGCAGCAACATCAGAACGTTCAGCAGAGGCAGCAACAGCAGCAGCAAACAAACTCAGACAAAAATGGTACTACAGTACTTCAATTTTGAAGCTAACAATGCGTGTTCTTCTTCTTCTGTCATTCTTCACTTCCCACCACTTTTTTTTTTCTCTGTGCCTTACAAGGTTTCTCTCTTCTTCTTCTACTACTTCTTCTTTCAGTTCAATCCAATTCTTTGACTCTACCGTTGTCTGTTCCCAGCTGGCCTGGCGGGCTTCCTTCCATGGGGTACGGCCAGAAATCAATTATTGTGTTTTCACTGTTGTTTCGGATATTTGTACTAGTTTTTCCTTTTTAGCGGAAAATTTGATGTAATCCTCTTCTCATCTCATTATTAGCAGATATATGACACCTCTGCAAGGAGTTGTATCTATGGATGGGACTCCTGTGACATCTGCAGCTATACCGGTACTTTCACCTCTTGAAATATTCTCTGATTTTGAAACAATGTGAATTGAATTCCTGATTAATCTTAAATTACAGCCTCCCCATCTACTTTTTAACCAGCCTCGGCCGAAAAGGTGTGCCACACACTGCTACATTGCTCGCAATATATTGTATCACCAGCAAATTTCGAGGATGAATCCATTCTGGCCAGCAGCAGCAGGTTCTGCATCACTATATGGGGCCAAGCCCAGCAATCTTAATGTTGTACCCTCCACAGAGTTGCATGGTAATGTTCCTGGCAGGGCTGCAAACTCTTCTCAGGACAAAGGCCACGGTATTGCCATGTTTCCAGGACATATTGGGAAGGACAAAGCCTCTCAGCCTGCCAATGTTGTCGATAATTCATCAAGAAAACAAATTTTGCTTCAGCAAGCTTTACCCCCTGGAGCCGCACCTAGTAATATCCTGGTGTGTTTTGTTTTGTTTGTCTTCTTCTAGAGCCATAATAGTTTCTCTCGTCTTCCCCTTCTGTTTTGTTTTTTTTTTTAAATTAATTTGTGCTTTGTTACAAATTTCAGCATGGCCCAGCTTTCATATTCCCGATGAATCAGCAGCAAGCAGCTGCTGTGGCTTCTGTTCGGCCTGGATCCGTGAAGTCTTTGCCGGTTTCTAGTAATGGAGCACCTTCCAGTGTGTCCAATTCAGCCCCGTCGAATGCTTCTGGCACAGGCGCTGCAGCGGCGGTAGCTGCCCCAACAATGAGCTTCAGCTATCCAAATATGGCTGGCAATGAAGCTCCGTACTTGGCCATTTTGCAGAATAATGCTTACTCATTTCCAATACCAGCACATGTTGCTGGTCCACCTGGTTACCGTGGAACCCCCCATCCCCAGGCTTTTCCATTCTTCAATGGCTCTTTCTATTCTTCTCAAATGCTGCATCCTTCACAGATTCAGCAGCAGCAGCAACTTCCTGCTCAGTCACAGCAGAGCCAACAGGGTGGCCATCAAAATACCAGCATGTCTAGTGGATCCTCCTCTTCTCAGAAGCAGCATGCTCAAAATCAACAACAAAAGCCTAATAATAATGTTACCGGTTCCAATGGGGGTGGAAGCTTGCAAGGCTTTCCTGTCACCAAAAACCCACCATCACAACCACTGCAATTGCAACAGCAACAACAGCAGCAGAGACAGAACCATCACCCTTCTCATCCAGCTCGCCAGGTTGAATCTGAGATGGGTGGTGAAGACAGTCCATCTACTGCTGATAGTCGCCTGGCTCGTGCCACCATGAATATTTATGGCCAAAATTTTGCAATGCCCATGCAGTCACCAAACTTTGCTATGATGACACCTGCCTCAATTAGTGCAGCAGGCTCTAATGGTGGGCACAGTGAAAAGAAGCAACCCCAGCAGCACCCTGGTCCTAAGGCTGGAGGTGAAGCAGCTCCTGCATTTGCCATGTCATTTGCATCCATCAATGGAGCTACTGGCGCCCCTGGCCTTGACCTCTCATCTATTGCACAGAACCATTCAATCATGCAGAGTAATCACAACTATCATATAATGGCAGCAGCACAAGCTGCCAGTGCTCAGTTGAAGAAGAGTTATCATGCCCCTGAGGAAGGGAAAAATGCAGTTAATTCTTCTAATCTAGACGAAGATAGAAAAGCAATGTCTGGAAAAATTCCGGCAACAATGGGGCAATCCATTGCATTTGGAAGGCCAGATGTATCTGATCCCTCATTGGCATCGCTATCGGGTGGCAACAATGTGATCGATACCTCAGGGCGCAATCTAAACCTTGGTTCTGCTTCTTCTAGGGCTGCTGCTTCTGTCATGCCAGCTGCCATCAACACCAATGCAGCCAGTTCTCAGCAACAAATGCAGCGAAATCAGCAGCAGCAAATTCTTCAACATCAGAAGCAGAATCAATTTGCAGCTGCAGCCGCCACAGCTGCTCGCAACAAGACCCCATCAACAAGCAATGGCAGTGTTTACTCTGATAACCTCCCTTCTACATCTGCAATGGCTAATAAGTTTCCCAATGCTGTATCACCATTTCCTCAAGGCCTTGTACAGAGCAGTAGCCCCGCCGCTCAGTCACCTCAGTGGAAGAACTCTGTAAGGGCAACAACTACTTCACAGTCGCCTCCATCCATGGCTTCAACAACACCGCCCTCATCGGTCAAAAATCTTCCACAGCAGCAGGCTCGTTCCCAGCAACCTCACACCCAAATATCTTTTGCATCAAATCCAAAATCAGCCGCAGCACAAGGGCAACCTGGAAGTTCCACCCAGTCACCATCTCCCCCAGTCATGGTTGGCTCACCAACAACTTCATCAATGTCCAAAAATACTGGTAGCCCAAGGACTACTTCAGCTTCAACAACCAACAATAAGATAAACCAAAGTTCTTCCTTATCCTCTCAGCAAGCCAAGAACTCTTCTGTGCCTGCACGTAAATCGTCACCTGTTGGTAGCAGGAATGTGTCATCAATACTCAATGTTCCTCAGCTAACTCCCTCTTCCAGCACTGGGAGTAAATCCCAAATGCCACAGCAGCAACAACAGAAGCAGCAGCAGCAGCAGGTGCAGCAGCAAATGTCAAAGCAAGCATTACCACAGTCTCAGCTTTTCTTCTCGAATCCTTATGTGCATTCACAATCCAACAGTTCCACATCCACCACCACAGTTCCAAGTGGTTATTACCACCTTCAACAACGGCCGCGCCCTGAGCAGATGCAGATGCAAATGCAGATGCAGCGACCAGGCTCTTCCGGCAATTCCTCGGTGGGGAACAATGTGAAAGGCAGCAGTGGCTTACCTACACAGGGGGGTCTTTTGCATCCTGCACAGGTTGCTGCAATGCAACCACCCTCTGGGAACCACCCTCCGTTTGTTCCTACTGGCTTTTCTTATGCTTCATATGCTCATGTTCATTCTGTGCCCTCAGTTCAAGTGAAGCCAGCGGAGCAGAAACAACCTGCGGGTGAGTAGAATGATATTATATCCTTTATTTGCTGCATCCCTGTCCTATGCTTGCGGTTATCAAAGAAGAAAGAAAGGTAGCAGCTTGAGTGAAGCATGTGAATTGGCATGGGGATTGTTGTTGAAGTGCAAGATGGGGTCCCTCTCAATGTTATTATGTCGATGATGATGATGATGCCGTTTTGAGAAATATGTGGAAAAGGCAAGCAAGCAAGCAAAGCTGGAATAGGTGACGGCCAACGAAGATAGAGATGATTTGGATTCCTCAATTTTGGATTTGGATGGGAAATCGACCAGACAGACCGTTGATGTGCCTGAATTGTGTTTAGTCATTTGTTTGTACCCTTGTGTTTATAATCTGACAAGGTTGATCTGAAGTCTAATCAAAATTCGATTGGTTTTTTAGAAGGATGTGGTGGATAAAAAAAAGGATGGAGGAAAGGAGGGAAAGAACCACCTTTTCTTCTTTTGGGGGATGTAATGGAGTTTACTCTACCTACATGATGTTCTTTCTCCTCTCTTTTCTGTTTAATTTTTATTGTCTTCTAGGGCTACTTGAACACTAAACATCTTTTTGACAAAGACTATATGGAGAAGGATGAAATATGTACGAGTCTGCCTGGTTGGCTGGCTGATCATATATTATAGTAACCTTCAATTTTATTTTTTAATTTAAAACATCAAAAGATGATTTCCCTCTCATTCCTTGCCGCTGTCGCTATGAATGATGACCCGTTGGTTTTTCTTTTTCCCCAAGTTCTAGTGAAAATTTGAGTGGGCGGTGACACAAATTGCAATGAGTGAGTGTAAAAAGCAATAGCATTTTCAAATAATAGGGGATATGCTTTTTGAGAGATGGGGACTTGCATGTGTGAAGAGAGTGAAAATTCAATCTGAGTAGACTAGAAACAAAGAAGAGGGGGTTAGATAGATAAAATAGCTGGCACAGATCAGAGGGATCTTAATTTTCATTTTCATATCACTAATGGTTGGTTGGTTTTGCACAAGGATGGCGTGGTCCGGATCATCATGTGGTGTAAAGAGAATAGCTTCAAAGTTCCCACCGAGTTAGACAATTTCCTTTGTGTGTTCTTTACTGTCAACATCGCACACGTGGCTCTGATGGATTTTGTATTTATAGCAGATGTGTAACTATTCTCGGTATTATCATATCATATCCTAAGCTAATACTCCATAGTCCATAGCATCATTATAATAAAATCCAGAAGATTAAATAACGTGTGTGTTGGTGGTACTTGGTAGGGTAGGATCTTTTTCCTTCCACGTAATTGCTTTCCATGTTTACCCCCGATGGAGGTCCCCACCATGAGACAGAACCTTGGTCCACTCACAGCGTTTAGAACCAAACTTCAAGCAGCAACACATTGCGGGTCCTGACATCCCACCTGTGACGATGTGAAAAACTTTGCTCTTGTCTCTACGTAATACACGTGTATCCAGTGTCTTTAATCTTTATATTTTCTTTTCATTTCTCAAAGTAACAAATTGTTCCAAATCTTCACTTTGCCACACACCTATATAGTGTTAGACCCTTTACCCTTTACCTCTCTCCACCTTACCGTTTAATTGAATTAATTTAAATCCTTGAGTAGTATTTGATTATAAGCTTTAAGTAGATGTGTCACAATAAGTCGAATTAATTATAATATTTTGTCAAAGAAGTTCTTCTTGTTCGGCCTAGTCAAGTTAACGACAAGGACAAAGACACAAGACTCGTATCATGGACATAATAATAAGAAGCCTACCATTTTTATATGTATATTTTTCTTTGTGGGAATGGGCTTTGTCAAAAGGTTATCGTGATATACAATTATGAAGTATGATTTTAACTTTGTTCCGGTATATGGACCAGTTCAAATGCAAAGATAGAGGGAAGAGTGAGAGTGACGTGGATTTCTTTATAAATATCCCTTTTCTATCAACATAAAGGGAAATGGATCTACTTCATTCCTGTGCTGAAATGGCAGGAAAGTATTTTTATTTAAAAAGAGAGAGAGAGAGAGAGAAAAGCGGAGTGCGAAAATATAATATAATTATATATTATTATGGGGGAATTTGAGATTGAAACAAAGCTTTATTGAGTGATTCACTTATCTGTTTCTTTATTGAGGGGCCAAAGATAAAGCATAGAGATCTTCACTTGGTTCCCTCTTGATAAACCGAAAAAGACAACATTTTGTGTCCTTTTCATCTAAAGAGGGACCCATCCATGAAAGGAATCAATTAATGGAATAAGCAAAGTCCCCTCCAATTTGTGAACACTGAAAGATAAGCCTGAAGGTCACCACACCTAAAATCAACTATGACTTATCGCACCTTCCTGGCCCCAAAAAGTCTATCTTTCTATTTTATAATCATTATTTTATGTTAGTTGAGACTTGAGAGCATCATACGCAGTATAATATAACTGGCTCTTTCATCTCATCAGTGATCGCAAAAGAGTCAAGCTACAATTCAACCCTTTTCCCTTTCTTGTTCACATTTTGAAACCTATAAATCTCGTAATTGAACTGACTCTTCATTCTTTCTCAACCTCTGATTTTGCTCTTACAACTAGCACAAGTATTTTTTTCTTTCTTTCTTTTTGGATATACTTGGCATTACTTTTACTCACATAACGCTATAATAACAAAGTGACCCATATAACTATTGTAATTAACATGAATCTACTATTTTTTTCTTTTGTTAAATTTCGGTTGGGTAGTCACTTGTGCTTGTATGATTATCTGAATACTTCTTGAAACATAAGTTTGATTAAAAGGATGGCAACAATTACCCATAATCGTCCATATTAACATTTGTCAATATGTCAAACTGTCAAACTACCGTGGAAAATTTATTGATTCCTCAAAGTATTAGTTTCAAGCTCCAATTGTAATTTCTGCATGATTGATCCTAAACTCATGTAAGATTGTTTATTTTGATATCCGATTATTATAGAAGCATGGAATACTTGTTATGACTGGTTATAATTATATGTGATTTTTTTCTATTTGGTAATTAATCACTTTTATCAGTATATATTCGAAGGAATTAATAAAATTAAACAAATTAGATAAAAGTTGGTGTGATGTGTGGTTTGACATATTAAAAATGACATTTTGTTTAACAACTATACACTTTAGATACAAAAAATGGTGTAAGATATACTATTTTTGACCTAAAGTTGGATAAAAACTTCTTATGCATCATTCTGTTATTATCTAACACAATGGTATCTTAACCCGGATACTTGTATTATAGAGACATGATTAGACGTACATAAAATCTATATTATGTAGGTATAGTATATAGTTTTTTTTTTTTAGATACATAAAATGTTAACACTGACATAATTTATTTTTTAATGGGATGTACTTGGTTTTGCTGCCCCCAATTATAGTTTTGTTAATTATAACCCATAACAATTTGCAACAAACCATTGGGTTGGGTTGGGGTGGGTTCATGATATTTCCTATTGTAAGATAGGTACTTTTGCTGCCTTCAAACCTTTATTTTGTTATATATATATATTTTGAAAAAAAATAGTTTCAAGCTTTATAGAAGTTCAACAGAAATTGATTTGTACATATCTAGTGGTTTTTTGCGATTGTGCTTTCATATTTAGTGGATATATTATCATGTGTTTAACTGAGAAAAAAAAAATAGTTTCAAACTTTCTTGAAGTTCAACAGAAATTAATTTTTACATATCTAGTGGTTCTTTGCGATTATATGCCTTGTGCCTTCATATTCATGTCCAGTGGCTTACATAATTTTTAAAAATGCTTAACACATTTTTTTTTCTCTATTATTAGGTTCATCCGTTAAAAAAAATGATGACCATTTCATTAATCACGTGTATCACAAATAGGGGTAAAATATGAAAACTAATTATCAGATGGTACATAGTGACTTGTATTACATTGCAAGGATAGGATATTGAATTTGGAACCACTATGGATCATACCAGTTACTTGCATCACATTGCAAAGCTATTTTTCTTCCCCATTCATTGATGATTTTCATAGGATGAAAGTGCAACTCAGTTCCCTAATTCAATATCAGATGATTAATAATTTCACTACATTACATTTTTAATTTCTAGAGAGAGAATTGAGATGTGCGTGGCTCATTGCGGCCCTAAAAAGAGAAAAGAAATAAACTGTACCCTTATCAAAGGCATCCATTTCAAAATTGTTATTTCTTGGACTCTTCTTTTTGTTTTAGAAATTCAAGACTTCAATTAAAAAAAAATGCCAACTAAATCTTCAGTTAATAATTATGTGTCTTTTGTGTCATTTCTCTTTTCTCACTTATTATCTTTCCCATATATTAATTAATAGTTTTCCTTCTCTTTTTTAACCATCATTAATTAATTAAGAAGGATATAATAATATTTTAGATTAATCAACCATCTCTTAATTTATGTACGTTAACCTTCAACACTAGTTTGAAATGGAGTAATAGTTTGTCCTTATACAAGTAAATTTTGTTGTGATGTAAGATGTTTGACTCGATTTGTTCTATATCCATATTGAAGGGGCATCATTATAGTTAGGGGAAGAATAAACGTACGGTGAAGAAAAGGGTAATGGCAATGAAAATGAAGAGTACACTATTGTGTTTCTCTTTTCCCTTTTGATTCATTCAAGTTAAAGAGAAAAAAAAAATGTATATATAATGGTTGTATTGTATCAAAGCAATACCAGATTGCAGATATTAAATGGATGAAAAAAAGATGATGATGCTAAGATGTGGGTGGCATGCATTTAAGGCAAAAGAGGTGAATCCACGTTGCAGGCAATTGTCTCCATTAGGCGCTGCTGCAACTTCAAAAGTTATTTAATTTAATTTAGTATAAGCTTTGCCAACAATTCACGTGTGTTTTAGATAAATACTTGTCCTTTGATTACTTGAGAAAGTGGAACAAGCAGGCTCGATCTACAGTTACTGTGAGTGAGGGTACTTAACAAAGTGCCGCAATAACTAATCATGTGGGTTGGACTTTTGAAATTCATTGAATAGCAAATTGAGAAAAAAATAATACTAGTAACCACTGGGAGGGGGAATGGGTAGAAAATGGTGGTGGGATCCTCCTTTTCAATTAATAAATAGTTGGGTCCATATTGGCTTTTAATAAATAACAATAATAATTGTAACTGAGAACAGATTCTTGACAAGATTTCATAGTGTGGCATAAATTGTGTTGGTAAGTGTCTTGAATTCAATAATATCTAAATTGTAGTTGACCAGAAATGGAGGGTCTCAGATACTCTGAACACTGAACAGATCATCTTGAATTTAACCAATTTTTTTTTTCTTTTTCCAATAACTTGTTCCCGGTCCCTTTCAATCTCTCTCTATACACCCAACTTGTGCCCAGAAAGAACGGTCAAAACGGAATACTGCCTTGGGGGACCCTTCCCTTATCTAAACTATTGTCTTTTCCACTGTTAAAAAGAAATTAAGTGAATGAATTTTGTCAACTGAGAAATTGAGCTGAAGTATGAACAATTTTGAATGCAGAGAGAGAAAGCAAAATTGCAATTTTCCAACTCCTATTTTTTTTATTTCCATGTTTGTCTTCAAACCTTAAAACCAAAACAAAAAGACTACTTGACTATGGGAACTTGCGCTGAAACATGCAACAAGAAAAGGGTAACCAAAAACAGATACTATTTCTAACAGTGAGTGGCAGAGAGGGAGAAGAATAAGTCCAGTCCAGTCCAGGGGATACGATATCTAAAGTTGGATACAAAATTGAAAACTTCAACATTCAAAAACCCTCCCCTGAAATGAAAAAGATGAACCAATTAAAGTACAACCGTACGCACATTTGATTTCTTAGCTGAAATAGATATATCGTTATCTTTAATGCTTGGAAAGAGGCTTGGATTCTGAAGATCAAACACATGACAGTGGAGTGTACAAAAAGACTGGTCCAGTTGGAATCAGATTGAATTGAATTGAACTCACTCTTGTTAACTCTTTCAAATCCAAAATGAACCATATATCTACCTGCCCCTTCCTTCTTCCCCTCTAGAAAGAAAGAATCACAAGATCGTGTTACAATTCAAAAAAGGATACCTCTGATTCTGAAGTGCCTTACCTGTGCTTCCTCTTCTCCCATTAGTTAGCACAAAAACAGAAACCATTAAATACAAAAGAGGGTACAAATTAAAGGTAGGAGCAGCAAATGGGGTTCCCTTCCACACCAAAGAGATGAAAAAGATATGAACTTTGTTACTTTCTGAGCACTTCCTTCCGGCCCAGGTCCTAGGTTGGTTCGGTGACAGCCACGCACACATGATTTTATTTTGATGCAAACATCTCTTTTCACCTCTCTCTATTTATATTTATATTTATATATGGGAGAAACCAAATATTCCATCCATATCCATAACTTACACGATTGTGACCATTTTTATTTTCATTTTCATTTTAATTAAAAAAAATGCCCATAAGGTTTTATATGTGTGTGTCAAAAGAATTTATTCTTTAAACATCTTTCTCTTTTTTATTCGAATTGTTAAATTTTGTAAAGGAAAGTATGTGATTTTGTTTTTTGGTGAAAATAAAATTATGTGATTATGTAATTTGTAAAGAAAGTAATACTTTAATGTTCTTTCTTTTTCAATGCAATTACTAGATCCTGTTGGTTGCCGTGATTGAAGATTCACTTAAGACCTTATGGTACGTCGACAAGTAATTTGGAATGAGATGCGAAGATAACAATATAACATAACATAAGATAACAGTAGATTCTCTCTCCTTTTCTTTTTCTCTTTTTTTTGTTTGTGCATACGGGAGATTCTCGGAGATGAACACAAGATCTTAATACTTATTTTCAAATGTTGTCATTCATGTCCAGGGATCTCTTTCTAACCACAAATACAATAATATATGCTATGTCATGTAGCTATATTTGACTTCAAATGTTTATTAAAACTATAGATTTCTTTTAAATAGAATGGATTAACATGATCATACCAATTTTTTGCTTGGGGGATTGCTCTTGTTGTTTTATAATTTTTTAATATATGGCAAGGGACCCAACTTTAGCTGATATATATTTGTATATTTCCTTATTTGAAGTTATTATCTATATATGTTTGAATTATTTTTCATTATATATATATATATATCTTTGAAGAATATTAAGAATGTTGAAAAGTAATTCTTTTGACACATCATGATTTTTTATTAAATGTTTTTTCTTCTTAAGACGGATATCAACCATTTTTGGTTGAGTGTGTCTTCAATTGATAGATAATCAATAATTAATATTTTGGTGACAAAGAAATCATCAAAGTAACTACTATAATTAACTTCTCGTAAAGTATTTTTCATGACTCAACATATTTAAGTTATATGTGCATATTTAGGTATTTTTCATTTTCATTTTTTTTGTTTTCCCATTGCCGTATTAATCATTTAAAAATGATTACTAAATTTAATCAAAATTTATAGTTGAGTTTGGATTTATATAGGACCATGGCTCACACTCACACAAAAGTAGGAGTAGAATACAAAAATAAGCAAGGCAGCATATGAAAAAAGACCCAAAATAGTAGGACCCGTGTCCCAAGTGATGTTTTATTTTCCCTGCTTTGTGAAACTGAGGACTGTGTTTGGAGTATAGACAACAACGTTACCAAAGGGAAATTGGGGTGCCACCACAAAATCCGGGGTATTGGGTCCCTCCCCCATTCCTCTCAGTTTTTTTTTTTATGAATAAATGGGAATCCCATGTCTATAAGCTTCCACTCACATGCTCTCTTTTACACGTGTCCTCTCCTACATTATTCATTCCAAGATGTAACGTTGATTCAGTCTTCTGAGTTATTTTATTTTTACCATTTATTGTTGTCTGAAAAATTATAAAACGTTTGTACCAAAAGAAACTAGTACTACTAAGCAATGTGAATATGTGATGTTCTATTTTACTATTAAAGATAACGGAATCAACTAATAGGACTAAATTCTACTAATAAGTACTGTACTAACAAATATCAATATTAAAAAAAAAATATATGAAAGCTTATTATTGAAAGAGAGGGGCAATGTTGACAAAAAATATTTAAGTAGAGGTGGAAAGACAGGAGTGGCTTAGGGCAGAGGGGGCAAATATTGAATGATGCGCTGCCCCACCATTCAATGGTGGTCCCCAGCACTTGCGCAGGTGCCGACGGTAGATTACGGTGGTGGTGGTGGTGGGACCCACCACGGTGACAGTGTCGTCGCTTTTAGCACCGTGTTACGCTTTTCGTGCGTGACTCCGCACTCCGCAGTAATTAATGTTTGCTCTGTTAGCAAATACTTAACAAATCCTACATCTAATGTCAAAATCCAATTGTCAACAAATTTATACTTTCATTTTCTGAAAATTACTGTATTAACTATATTTATTAAATTTCTGGTTGCACCTTCAAGTCTCTCTAACACACGGTTATCATAATTGTTTACTGTCTCGGTGTCTCCTAATTCCGATATAAAAAATATTTGGATTGGAATGTGATCATCATCTCCAATTTTATCATATAAACTATGAAGGAGCAATAAGCACAATAAATGTTGGGCCACCTATATGGGCCTTGGCTATGTACGCACTATATTTTGTAGAGTTCGGTCATATATAGTAATATATTATCATACATTTTGTCACTGTTTCTGTATTTGTGTATAACCTAAATTTGGCTAATTGATATTGTAAACTGTTAAAATTTGACAGCCACCCTGATTTGGTGAATTTACAATATACCCACCAACTCCAAAAAAAAAATAAAATTATAGGCCTATTATCAGGCTAATTTGATTTTTTTTTTTAGAAAATCAAACAAATTTACTAATCATAAGATATTTATTATGCAATATAAAATAATTTTACATGATTAGTTCATCATAATTTACTATTTATAATGACTTTTAAAATAATTTTATACAATTCAATTGATTTACCGTGAATTAAAGATTATCTTTTGATCAAATAAAATTATTTTACATCATTTATGTATCTACCTTTTTCTCTATTATTATACTCCTTGAGCATGCATTGTTATGTATAAGCCCTATGGCCTATGGGCATACATTTAATCTTGGATCTTGCCAATAATAGTAATTTTTTTTTACTTTACTGGAGTATTTCTGTGAACTTGTAATCGTAATGCACTTAGGACTTGAATACTCGCAGACCTTACTTAAAAGTTTTTTTTTTTTAAACGATACTGAAACTGATTTATTCAGGAAGTATAATACCGATTAAGAGGTAACTTCTTTACCAGCAAGTGTTATTCTATTCGTATAAGAACCAAATTCCTGTCATATACTTAAAATACCCAACTTACTAGCCACTTGTGTTACACCTTGTGAATGTTTATAAGTCTTTTATTGTATGAGTGGGTTGTTTTTTTTTTTATAAATATTCTTGGATAACATTAGGTGAAAGCTTTGCATTGGTAAATGTCATCCTAAGAGGGTAAAGCTTCCTGCATTTCCAAAAGTTACTTCCCACACCTCAAATATTTCTGAAATACGTTGGGAGGTGCAAGAAGTGATTTTTGGAGGTATGGAAAGCTCAAACCCCTTAGTTAGATTGTGGACACCCAATACCGCGCCCCACAAAGGCCCGAAACTATGAAACCAAGAACAGCTATGATGTGGTCAACTTTTTATTTTATTATTATTATTTAAAATAATTGGAGCAGTTAACATTATGAACTAATGGAGGAGGGCATTGAGTTGCTTTAATAATTGGTCATTGTCTCAATTGAACACGGTCATCAAGAAGTACACGTGGTTTCAAAATCTTACAAGTGAAAAAAGATAATATATTTTTGCCGTGTACAAATAATCCCCACCAGCTGATACTTAAATTCTATAAGGACCAAGAAATTTAAATTACACATAAAACCAAAGTGCACGACTATTGTTAACATTAGTTTACTATTTTTAATTATTGTGATAGACTTAATCAAGCCATAATCTGATCTGAAGCACGTGGACACAAATTTCAATATGCTTTGCTGACTTGGATTGCTTCCTACTATTATTTTTACATGCGGCGAATAATATATTAGTATATAGTATGAATATTTAAATTATACTATTAACTATTAAGTAATGACTAGATTGTTATGATTATCATAATGAACTTTAAGATATTGTATAATGCTTCGATAGTCCATAATGTAGACACAAACATAAGTTTTTACTGGGAGGACTTTGCGGACTTCACGACAAACCATTGCGTCATCATCAATATTACTGTTTTATTAACAAATAATAATCATCCTAATATTCAGGAGATACAAAACGCTGGAGATAATAATAATAGTATAAAAAAGGTTAAAAGTTTGAATGGTATGTATGCACAAGAAATCTTGTGAGATACGTGAGAATTACTCATGTTTTAGGCAGAAATGCAATTTAGAAATATAGGAAGGAGGGAATTGACAAAAAGCTTTTTTCATGAAAAAAAAAACAGTTGAAATGTTAGAATTTCAGCTCTCTCGAACATATATTCTAAATCACAAGTTTTCCATTAACAACAAGCAATCCTTTTCTTTTCGGTGACAAGTTAAATAAGACGCGTACGTGTAATTTCGGAAAATCCTAATGTTTTCATTTTATTCAATAAATGAGATTTGTGATCCAGATAAAAGCGAGGATGTAAACTAACTTAAAGAAGAAGAAAAAATGAATAATTAACATTTGCCTATATAAAAAAGATCCCAAAATTAATAACTTGATACAATGCAAGCACAACAATTAAATAACGGATTGCCCCAATCATTATTGGTGAGCATAAGAAAGAAGTTGAAAAGGCCAACTAAAGAGAGGAGACACGGGCTATACTAGACTAAGAAGTTTGGGTAAAATTTCCTACCTTTTCGGAATGCATATGGGAGGTGCTGGAAGCAATTTTACGAGGTGCAAAAAAATAAGCCCAGAATTTTCGAAGGAGAAGAGAAGATTAATTTCTAATGCATCATGTTTATGGAAATCATAAATAATCTGGACTGGATAATATATCCCTTTCAACGCAGTGATCAATAGTGCATCTCTCCGAGCTTGTTGGGCTAATGGGCCGAATTTAAGGTGTTGAGATTCTTCAGACCCAAGCCACGTCATTATGATTTTATCTATATTAATTTCACTATACATATTTATAAGAGAAAATATAATTCTATACAAATAAAAATTAAATAGTATCCAAAATTTTATTTTTGTAAGATATAAATAGTTGAAAATTTTAAATTTCATTTTTAATAAATTTTCAACTCATTGAATTAGAAATATTTGATAAAATAAAATATTAAGTTAGTTTATAAATATAAAGTGATATTAAAAAAATGTTTATACTTTAAAATTTTCAGTACAGATTTTATTTTATTAATCCTATGATAGGCCGAATGAATTTAGAGTCAGGTTTTGAAAGAGACAAAAATAAATAAGATCCTAATCTCATTATTGTCAAGAATTGTTGAGTTCGGAAAAATCTGCCACATATTTTTTTAATTTATTTTATTTACATATTTTATATAAATCATACGTCGAGTTATTAATAACAGTTTAATTTAAATAATAAATTTCAAAGATCTTAACAATAGAAAATTTAAGAATTAAATTATAATTAAATATATTATTATTATTATTATTATTATTTATTTAACTATCTCAATTTATATGTATAGTTAAAACTAAATAGAGAGAGGGGCATATATATGGCAAGGTGGGAGGTTATATGATTATATGTTCACACCTAACCTCACCTATACCTATGTAGGTTAGGAAGAAAGATAAAAGAAGCCCAAATTCGGTAAATAAAAAACAAAAAACTAGGATCTGTCAAAGTTAGATCAAAATTGGACGGAAATTATAAGGATTGAATTTAATTTTTCTATGCCAAACAAGGGGCATTGCCTAGCTAAACAGAATTGTGCAAAAAGCATACTTATAGAAAATAAATTTTAATATTGATTAAAATTTATAAATACAGCATAAAAAAAGTGAAAGTTAAAATATTTTGTAATTTTTAGTAAGAGAAAACTTAGTTAATGATAAAATATTTAAAAAGTCTGTTAACGAATTCCCTACTAATAATATATCTAAAAATGTCCAATAGGAAAAGCTTTCTCAACTTGACACCTATGCTATCAAAGTATCAATCCATCATACATCATTACTAAGTACATGTTCGATCAAACATGTAATAAATTATTCAATATGCTCCACGAGTTCCACGACTTAGTTTTTTCTTTCTTTTTTAATCTAGTGGTAAGTATTTGTGCATTTTATTTGGATTAACTTGAAGGAAGTTAGTAATCAATATTAAAATATTTGAATTAAAATATTATTTTTATTTTTATGTATTAAATAAAAATATTTTAATATTTTAATATTTAATTAAATATAAATTATTTTTCTTTTATGTCTTAATCAATTATTTTTTCTTCAAATTAAATTTTGTGTAGGGGCCTTGGCCCCTTGAACTTTTTTCTTAAAAAAATTAATAATCTTTTTTGTTTAGAGAAAAAATTAATAGAATTTAAATGCTATATTTTATTAAATTTTAGTTATTAGATAATCAATTTTTCTTTCTTTTTTTTAGATTTGTTAATCATTGATAATATCGTGAACCTTTCTTATTATTTTTAATTTAATTATAATTATAATGAAAAAAATGTAACAAAATAAATTTTAATTGTTTTTTTTAATTTTGTAAAAATAAATGTTATCAAAAATATGAAAATACACAAATTATCAAGATAAATCTAATGTTACTACGTAAAATAAATAAATACTTTTCTATTGATATAAAATCTGTTAAGATTTTATTGATATAAAATCTGTTAAGATTTTATTGATATAAAATCTGTTAAGATTTTTTTAAAAAGATTTTTGTTATTAAGATTTTGTAATTTGGATTTAATAGATTTAGAATATAGGATTTAAAAGCCTTCATAGATTTTTAGAAGAAAAAAAAACATTCAAAACTACTAAACACAAACTCGACAAGAGTATGCTTGAAAATATCATTGAATACAAACTAATCAAAAGTCATCATGAGCTAAACCCTCCCACTTGCTAACAACGTACATGAATTCCAAATCAAAGTTAGAAGCTACTAATGTATTTTGAGATATCTTTTTCATAAATTTTCGTAAAGTGATAGCGAAAAATAATAACAAAACATTAATAAAAAAATACAAAATATTTCATTTAACCCATAAAATCAATTATGTCATTAAAATATAAATCAAATAATTCAACAAAAAAGACATGATGATGAAAACATTAATTGTCTGCATAACTTAAAGAATATAAAAAATAAACATTCATTCAAGAACATATGAATAGATTTGGAATTTCTTTTATAACATCTCAAACATTGCTTTTTATTTTCTCTATTAAGTTGTGTATTTTTTCAAAATTGACTGCAATGGTTTAAAAAAGTTTTTTAAAACTTTAACTTGATTGTTTGCCCTGACTGAGTTAGAACTTCCTCCAAGCTTAGATTTACTTCTCTTACGAAATTTTTCATTTCATTAGAAATTTATGAACCTAAAGGGGAATGAAATAGTAGACTACATTGTAGGCTTGTAAGTTGATTAAGAGTGATTTGGGATATGAACACATCATTGTTAAGATCATATGAAAAGTCTCATCTTAAAATAGAAAAATGTGTAAGTGAGAGATTATGTCACTGTTTCCAAAAATGAAATAAAAAAATATGTGATGTGATGAAAAAGAAAAGTCTCTCGTAATTGGATGGGGTATGATCAACTAAAAAATCCATAAAATTCATTAAAATCCAATTAAAAAAACAAGTTCATAAAATCTTTATGATTTTGAATAACAGATAACATTTTTTAAGTTATTCAAAATCTCAATCGAATACCATAAGATTTCGTTGTCCTCTAAAAAAAATCTTGATAATCTTAATTGAATATCATCAGATTATTTTTTATCATTTAACTATCTTGATTAAATACCCCAAGATATTTAAAAAAAAAAAGTCTTTAAAATCCTGAATAATCTTAATTCAATATACCCCCTAAAGTATAAATGTAGATTAAATTTAATATATTATGTGTTGAATTTATCATATATTACGTATTATATTAGATTAGAATTTTTATTTTACTTGTTAGTAGTTAGTAGTTAAATATGTAAAATTAAAATTATATATTTATCATATTCTATGAATTTTATAGATATATGTATCTTTATGTTTGACGCAGATATATCTTATCTATTTTTAAAATAATAATATCAGATACATATGGTTATATGTATTATATTTATACACAAAAATTTAATATATAAAAAAATTTATGCTTATATTAAAAAAAAAAAATTTTTGGTCCCCACCCCACCCAACCTGCTTTTTCCGTCCCTGCGTACGTATACGATCAATTGGTATCACAGACACAGAGAACCGCGTCAGGGTTGTTTGGGGTTCATATGAACACTCTTTTATATTAGTAATACACATCTCCTCGATATGCGTGTAAATATCTTCAAATCATATTTTCTTTTTCTTCATCTCTCTAAAGATATGAATGTCAATCAAATATGTTTATTTATTTTTACTTTTTAGCGTGTAAATATCTATAAAAAAAAAGTATCTGATAAAATTGCATTAATAGCTTTTTCTACAAGCTTAATTAAGATGGTACAGCTAGCTGAACATTAGTTCAAGTCCTTTAATTTTTTCAATACCAGTTAAATTATTTTATAAAATAAAAAATTGATGAGTTCCATCAATTACACCTCTTGGCTCTTGCCAAGGCACAGTCGATATCCACCTGTCGCTTTCTTTCTGAATATATAGTGCTTTTCCACGAGTGCACGATAGCACAAACGCATAACAACCACACGCAACAAAATAAATTACATATGCACGCAATTAATAATATATATCATTCTTTATAACAAACCGTAAATTTTATAACATTACAGAGGCAATTTCAATTCTGACTCATTATTTTGCTGCATGCATGAGGTCATGACTTTTTCTTCAATTTTCTTTTCTTTTTTTTTTGACTGGCTTCAATTTTCAACGATAGAGTATCTTTTTGAAGAATCAAATAGCCTATTTATTTTCTAATTTCTTTTCTCTGTATTTTTTTGAAAGGATATTTTGCATGTATTAATATAATATGCACACGGCTTTTTTGATGGACTGGCTTTGTGGTCTTCCTGATGCTGGATTAATTGATGGTGATATTGACTGGCAAACTACTACTCTGTTCATACGACTTTATATTTAATTAATATCCTTTTTCGTTTCACTTTGATGCATTCCACACCCAACAAGAAAGGAAGGGAATCGATTATCGATCAACTCCATGCGCCAACCAACGTCTACCATGTCGACCTTTGGATAGTGTCATCACCAATTTGTTACTTTAATACATATACTCTAGCTAAAAACAAAGGAAAATTTATTCTTTCGACATATGTTTAAATAAATTTCTTTATATGTTTTTATATATAAAAAAAAAGCTCATTAGAAATAAATGCTATATATCTACTATAAAAAAAAAAAGCATTAAAAAACATTTGCTCACTCTTATAAAAAGAAAGAAAACATTTTCTCACTACATATTAAACATGCATATGCATGTGTACATCAAATTAGTTTATTATGGAAAATTATGCTATTAAAATTGAGTGGAGATCAACTGTATCCAAAAATCTATCCATATATATTTTTTATCACTTATTGCAACGTATTAATTAAAATAAAAGATTATTTACAAATTTAAAAATAATATATTTTATTTTAATTGATGTATTGTAATATAAGTGATGAGAGATAGAGATAAACTTTTAAAAATAGGTAATTTTTACTCTTTAAAATTTAACATACGTGCATATCAATATTCTACTAAAATAATACTGCACACTATACAATTTTTTATGAATTTTGATTATTTTACATTTTTAATTAGGGATAACAAAATAGGTTGTGAATCACAGGGACAAGTAGTACTTATAACCCGCTTAACCCCTAACCTAACCTTAACACAATTACACTACTCTACACTTTACACTAAAATATAAGTTTATGAATTTACTTCTTTTTTTATGATTTAGTACTTTGAGGAAGAATTTTTTAGAATTTTTGGAATTTAGTTGAAGATATAAGTTCTTCTTTTTTAATATATACGGTTGATAATTATTTAATTACGAATGTTAATAGATAATAAATAAATTATCACGTAGGGATTAAAGTTATGCATAAATGATGAATCAAATAATAACATGTAAAAAATCGTCTAAAAAAATAAATGTATTAATAATTTTTCTTATAAAATAAAAAATAATTAATTAAAATGAAGCGAAAGTCGAAAAACGTTATAATTCTTTAAAAAAATTACTTTATATTTATTATTTGATTTCTTTTATTGTTATAATAATTTATAATTAAATAATTAAAAATAAAAATATGTAGATATAATTTTAAAAAAATTAAATTAAAAAAAATTAAAGTTAACGAACTAACCTACCAAATGACAAAACAGATTGACTCTTTTAACTTACACCAACCATATACGGATCAACTCGTCACACTCATTTTTAACAAGTTGGTTCATTTTACCAGTTCAACTTTTACTACAATAGTCCCAATTAGATTTTTTATTTTGTTGTAACTAGTAGTGCAGAAAGCCCAAGAAACAAACAAAACTTGTAACAATATTAAAAGAAAACAAATCTTGACTTTTTTAAAGTAGTTGTCGGGCATGTCTATTACCCTCTTATAACTATCTTTTCTCGCACTATTTTGTTTACTTATTATTTCTGTTGTTGTTTTACTTTTTCGTTAATTACACTCTTTAAAAAGTATACAGAGGTAAGAAATATTTATTTTCCGCCACTCAAGAAATGCTGTTGTTTGGTTACATGTAGAGACCAGTTAAATAAATGTGTGAGATGTGTTTACAGGAAACCCCTTAAACGTATGAAAGCAAAAGGTTAATTTCATCGAATATTTTACCACTTAATTTTTATTATTTTATGAATTTTAGCATCAAACTTTTATTTTTATAGATTTTATTACTTAAGTTTTTTATTTGTACTTATTTTATTACTTAGGTTTTTTTTTTAATTTTTCATATTTTATCAAATTTCATTTCAAGATTAAAAATGAGTTATGTTGTTACTATGATGATAAAATGCGTAAAATTAAAAACTTTGATGATCAAATTTGTAAAAATAAACTTGGATAATAAAATTATAAAAATTTAAAATTTGAATTATAAAGTCTGTAAAAATAAAAGTTAAATAATAAAATGCACAAAATGGCGAAAACAAAACCGTGACCACTTACACAGTGATTGTAACCTTATCTAACATAATAGCATAACATTATAGCAGCCATTCTTATTTCACCAACACATAATGTTCAGCAGCTTTGGGCTCAGCTCAATTGTGTGTATACTACTGTATTATGATTTGTGATCTCCTTCACCAACACAGAATTCCCGTCTTTGAAGAGTAGTAATATTTTAGTTTTTTTTTTTTTTTTCTTTTTCAGCAAAACAAGTATATTAATATTACTTTACTAGTAATATTCTAGTAAAGTGAAATGGCATCATAATCATATCACTACTTGACAATGGCCCATGGCCCTAATTCATACTGTACTACCATCATTGCAATGAGATTTTAAATCGACAATTTCAAACAAATTATGATTGTTATTTGATCATAATTAATAATAAATTTATTGATTTTTATATCTAAAATTATTTAAAAAATCATATAAACAATTAATTATAATAATGGAATGATAATATAAATCTAAACATTATCATTAAATTCATTAATTAATTATCATTTTTGTCCTTAAAGCTTGTGTGGCACTATATATTCTATTAGTACGTACCTAGCTTTAGAAAAAGTAAGAAAAACAAATTTCCTTTCAAACGATTATAAGAAGATGGACACGGAAATGAATTTCCTTGAAAAGTTCAGATTTCAAAAACATTTTATTTATTTATTTTTATTTAAGAAATAAGTGAGGATGTAAGAGATTTGATCCTATAAGTTGTCATGTTAATATAATACTTAATTAGAAAAACTCATAATTAATTCTTTTTAATTAATTTTCTAGCAAAAAATGTGTGTGTGAGAGAGAGAACGGACATTCTAATTCGTTGATTAAATTAAACAGTAAAAATTAACATATACCTACTTCATTTGATCTCTTTTGCTTTCCCTATTACATTCAAACTTAAAAAACAAATACCAAATATTCAAAAAATTTATTTTATTATGTCTTAAAATATCTAAAACTTATTATCACTGCCACCAAGAATTACTCTATCATCATAGTCACCACTACTAGGGCCACCGTCACCGCCACCATTATGGTCGTCGTCCTCGTTGTTGCCGCCGCCACCACCATCGATAGCGGTGGTGGTGGCAGCGGCAACAACGAGGACAACGACCATGATGGTGGTAGTGATGATGACGGTGGTGGCGATAACAACAACGAGGATGACGACCATGATAGTGACGGTGACGGTAGTAAGAACGGTGGTAGTAACCATGTTAGTGGTAATGACGATAGCCGTGAGGGTAACACCAAGGATGATGACCATGATGGTAACAGTGATGGTGGCCCTAGCAGTAGTGGTAACCATGTTGGTGGTGACGATGGTCATAGTGATAGAGGCAACTCTTGGTAGAGATGATGATAAGTTTTTTATGTTTTAGAATGTGATAAAATAATTCTTTTGAATATTTGATAAATTTTTTTAAAAAAATTTTGAATGCAATGAAGAGGGGGAAGATAAGAAATAAAATAAAATAGGTGTATGTTAATTTTTATATAATTACATTAATTTTTACCGTATAATTTTATCTAACGGATGAGAATTTCATTCTCACGTAAAAATATAATTCTTATATAAGTTTTCATATATATATATATATTTTGATAGACAAAAAAAACATATATATTAGAATTAACCCAAAGCGGAAAACACATGATGTGCCACGGTTAACACAAACAAAATAACATAATCAAAGAATAAGCAGCATCAATAATCCCAACTGACTAATATGACTCATCATCACTAATCTTAATGCCAAAGGTATAAGTATATATTAATATTAAAAGAAAGGTATAAGTAATAAGTGATACATGATAAAGTTACGTTTCTTTCCACTTATTTTTAATTTACAATTTATTTTTAAATAAAATTTAGATCAAACACTAATTAGTAAAAAAAATTTAAAATAAAATATAACACTTATTTTTAATGAAAAAAAATAAAAAAGAATGAATTTTATAATAATTTATTAATTTTTGTTAATGGGGAGTTAAACTTAAAATCTCACCATTTAATTATATTTTAATTTTAAGGAATTTTTAAGTTAAATAAATAAATAAATATTAATAAATAACTTTTTATTTATTTTTTTAAGTTTTTATTTTTAACTTTAACTTAAAAATAACTTATAAATTAAAAATAAACTAAATCAAACGTAACCTAATAACCACAGAAAAAAAAAAAAATCTCCCCTATACAGTATTGACACATTCAATTGCTATGATTAATAAATATTTACATGTCACATAAATAAATATCCCTTAACCAAAGTCACATGTTATAATGAACATATGGACATGGGAGATCAGTTCAGCCCCAATAGTTCTAGTAGTGACACAAAACCACTGTACTAAATATTACTCTAATTGTGACATATAACCACTATCATTATGCAGTAACCCTACTATATAGAATAACTATCAAACCGTTCCACAAAATAAGTATCTAACCCAACATCATCAAGTGCAAGAGACTATGATGCCATGCCACACCCTCATCAAGTCATATCACTCGCGAACAGAGTAATGCTCAATTCTAGCTATATTCCATTCCTGAAAAAAAAAAAGTAATATAAAACAAATTTAACAGAGGAAACTTTATATTTTGAATTAATATTTTGATACAATTAATATTCAATGTTAAATGTGATTTGGCACTTCAAACTTGCTGTCATCTACAAAGACAAAACTTGTCTTCATTAATCAGTTATTTGTCAACTTCCCAGTATATATCAACGAGAATAAGCAGGCAATGAATAAAGTTCTTCTGTTCAAAATTGTTTTTCTGCTTATATACGTATAAATATTCGTAGAGCCATCTTAAACATATCTAATGACATTAGTGGACTCGGTAATAATGCTATTATATGCTAAATTAAACTATTATCAAAATATTTAACTAAAAGCTGCTTTCGCACGAGAATCGAACAACAAAAATAAAATGTTATTTAGTGATTGGTAGGTTTAGTAAACGTATTAAAACTCAATATCTAATGTAACAATATGAATTTTATCTTGTATTTAATAACTTTATCAAAATAGAACAAAATAAAACATAGTATCATGTCTGCCAATAGCCAGCCAAGCGCTATTACATCATCTTTTGTCATATTCATAATAATTTAAAGTGAAAAGTGACAATTGTAAAACAAATTAGTAAATGATAGTAAGGTTTAATTTACGCAAGATGCATCGATGTACGTAGTATAAACTCTGGTAGAAAGTAGAAACCGAAATTATATATGAACGAATTAAGTTGTTGGATCACCATGGCGCGCATAGGTGGCATGGTGGAATCAGATCCCTTGATTATGCATTAATTAAGAGATAAAGATGAAAACTCCATCTGGGTCCCAACTCCTACGTTCTTTCTCATTTGTATATTTGTATCCTTCCTTGTCTTCTTAATTTATTATTCCAAACCAAAGGAGAAGAAGCTAACTGTATCATCTATATAATAATAGTAATAACACTTCTTTTCCCAAAATGATCATAAAGAACCAAGCCCAGAGTGCCAAAGTCCAATTTGCCGGAAATAGTGAGTACATGCACATGTATATACAGGCATACAGTATGCTTCTAAATTTTTATTTTTAATATAGTTTATTATAATAATTAGTTTAAGAATAGTCGTTCTTTGGTTTCTTATTTATTTGTATCACTTGTTATTGTGCAGTTCTTGAAGGGTAGTAGGTTGTTTTGTTAGTCTAGAGAGTTGAGAGAGACATGGAGGTGAAGAACCAGATCGTGGAGAGGAGCAAGAGGGTAAAAGGGAGATTGGTTTTGATGAAGAAGAGTGTGTTGGACTTCCATGACGTCAAAGCCAACGTTCTTGATCGAGTTCACGAGTTATTGGGCAAGGGTGTCTCTCTTCAGCTTATTAGTGCTACAACTCATCCTGACCCAGGTCCTCTCAATTTCATCTTTGTAATAACTATTATTGTAAGACAATGCTTGTAATTATTTATGAATCACGAGGAGTACACACAATATTAATAACCAATCGAATACAGTATAGCATTAATTTATAATATTTTTGGTCTGACTTGTATTTATTTAACAGATCCAATAACTAAGTCTTTTTTATTTTTTTGACAGCAAAGGGATTGAAGGGGAAGCATGGAAAGGTGGCCTACTTGGAGAGGTGGGTTTCGACGATATCGTCTCTGACATCAGCAGCAGACACAGAGTTCTCTGTTACATTTGATTGGGATCATGAAAGCATGGGTGTTCCTGGGGCATTCATAATAAGGAATCATCACCATAGCCAGTTTTACCTCAAGACAGTTACCATCGAAGACATACCAGGGCATGGTCCTGTTAATTTTGTTTGCAATTCCTGGGTCTACCCTACTCATCGTTATGACCATGATCGTGTCTTCTTTGCCAATAAGGTACGTCACTTCGTCCAAAAGAAACACAACTTCCTCTATTCGACTATTCCCCTTTTTGTTCCAACACTTGTTCTTCCTTCTCAAATGCATTTTGACTATACTCAAAACTACAGCAAAACAAATAATAGAAAAATTGCAGATAACAGAAATTAGAACTTTCCGATTAAAAAATAAATAAAGCTTCCTTATTACTCTTAAATAATCTTCATTGTCCTGTCACTTATGTTACGGGTAATACTCTATTTCATTAAAAATTTAAGGTGGTGTATTGGATTAGGATTAGGATTGTTTAGGATTTTAATAAATTTTTTAAGTATTTATGATTGTTAAATAATAAAAAATAATCTAATGGTATTGAATCAAGATTATTAAGAATTTTTTTTAGAGGATAACGAAATCTTACAGTATTTGATTGAGATTTTAAATAACTTAAAAAAAGTATTCAAAATTATCGAGATTTTATAAACTTTTTTTTTAATTGGATTTTATGGACTTTTTAGTTAATCACATAAATATTAAACCTAGCAAATAATCACATCCAATTACGAAAGACTTTTCTTTCTCAACTTTTTTTTATTTCATTATTGATTCAAGGTGAAACTTTTTCATATGATCTTAATATTGATATGTTCATACCCAAATCACTACAAATGAACTTACAAGTCTACGTAGTCTACTATCTCATTTCCCTTTAGGTTCATAAATTCCTAATAAAATAAAAAATTTTATAAGAGAAATAGATTTGAGTTTGGAAGAAGTTTTAACAGTTGGAAGAAGTTAAAGTTTTAAAAGACCTTTCTAAATTATTACAATTAATTTTGAAAAAATATACAACTTAATAGAGAAAACATAAAGCAATGTTTGAGATGAAGAATGTTTATTTTGTATATTCTTTAAGTTAAGCAAAAAATAATAATAGTTTGTAACTTTGATTTAGAATTAATGTACGATATTAACAAGTGAGAGGTTCAGCTCATGAATTTGTTATTAATTTATATTCAATGATATTTTCAAGCACACATTTATTGGTTTGTGTTTAGTAGTTTTAAATTTTTTTTAAAAAAAATTTATATAATCTTTTTAAATCTTATAAATCCGTGAAATCATTTCAAATCCTATATTCTAAATTCATTAAATCCAAATTACAAGAATCTTTTTAAAAAAAAATTTTAAAATTTTAATCCAATACACCCCCTAAATATATAGTCAATTTCATTGTACACGGGCTCTGGATATGCCGGAGGAATTAATTAATATATTTTTTTAATTATTTATATAAAATTAAATAGTCAATATTAATTTCACTTATGTGTGTTTATACCCTTCAACTTAATGCCAATATTTATGTTCCTTCCAGGCTTCAACGTATGCAGAAACTTACTTTTGGCATGTTACACGTGATTCACCAAGACTGGTTGTTAGGACCAAGACAAAAACTGTGAAAAGAATATAACCCACAATACCTAATTCATACTTTAGTAAATCTGTTCTAAATTATACGATGTTTAAAGTTGAGACACAGATATTAAGAAATATAATTCCTTTGTTATTTAAAAAAAACATTAAATAAATTTTTATTATATTTTTTTTATTTCTTTAATTAATTACTCATTTATTTTTATTATACACTACTCTCACTCACTACTAGTTAAGGATAATTATGGAAAAAAGTATTGAATGCAACATCAATTTTATAAAAGAATATTTATTTTGGAACATTTTTCTTTCTATTAAAATGTCATATAATCTAAAATAGAAGGAGTGTCATTTTTGCTACTTCGTCTAGATAGTATAAATAATCTTAAACAACAAGTTATATTATTGTTATTTACTCTTAAATATTAGTATAAAATAATTTTCACTTTTTTCTGTGGCAAGTTAAAGTTGTTTTTGGTCGTCGCTTGCTTGAATAATCAATTTCTTTGTACACTGGTTCTGGTTATGTTTTAAATATCATCATTGTCACTGTTCTTGTTTATAAGAAGAAAAAATTGTGGTTGCATTTTTGTTAAGAAAATTAACTAACTCTATTAAATTGTGTTATTCTCAATTAAAAAGTAATATTTTTTTAACAATCGTTTGAAATTTTATATCAAACATAAACCCATATTAAAAGGAGTTGATTTTTATTTGAGATTTTTTTTTTTCTTGAAGATAACAGAGGAGAATGATACAGTAATATGTATGAATAATTATAATTAAATTATTACTTTTAAGAGGAATGTGATTTCTGAAGAATCTCCAAAACATACTTTTTTGCATTTTACAGTTGTACTTCACCGACAGGGGCGGACCTAGGTGAGGTCCATGGGGTGATGGTCACCTGACATTTTCTATTTTTTTTAATATATATAATATTTTTATTTAATTAATAAAATAATTTTTATAATATTTAAAATAGACCTAAATACATTATTTTTTTCTATTATTTTTAGATAATATATTTAAATATTATTTATTTTTTCTTTTTATAATATGTTATTTCTATTTTAAAGGTTGTAATTAAATAATTGTATTTGCAACCACATCATTTTACTAGCCTTTTATTTATATTTATTTTATTTTAATTGACTTAAGAATTTTTTTTATTAATAGGATATTCTTTTTAAAAAAATTATGATTAATATAGATATTATTTTCCATCTCATTAAAGTATTTGTGAAATATTAATTAAAATTGATGATTGATATGAAATCTCAGATGTATATGAAAAATAAAAAATGTTTTTTTTTATGTATATATTTTCTATTAGGGAAAATATTGAATATAAAAAATATCATATAAATTTGCATACTCTTCTTTAAAATTTTTTATTTTTAATATGTTATATGTTAAAGTAATACTTGTTATATTATTTTTTTAGAAAAATATTTATTATATTAAAGTCATAATTAGAAAAATATTTAATTTGAAAATAAATTAGTGAAAAAATTAATATAAATTTAGTTATTAATAATTTCTATAATATTTAAAAAATATATGTTTTAATATATTTTTACTTTTTTTTCAATTTGATATTTTATGCTTTAAAAGTTTTAATATGATTCTTTATATTTTTAAAATGATTTAAAATAATTATTATGAAACAAAGATTTTTTTCTATTCTGTGAGGTGATCTTGAATTATTTTTTATAATTTTGAGACGTATTTCATTAAATACACTTATATGAAAATAATAGAATTCATCTGGTATACAAATTAAAAAGAACCAAAGATAATAAAAATTATGTAAAAAAATAGTCTCATAAACATTGAAAAATAATTTAATATTAATTTTTTTTTATTAATTTAATAGTTCATTAGATATATTTTTCATATAATTTTTATTATGTTTATCACCTTTTTTTATTCAAATATTAATTGATTTTCAGAATTTTATTACAACTAAATTTAATAAAATAATTTTTTATATCTTGAATTAATAAGAAAATTATCCAAATCTTATCACCGACATAGGCTGTTAGGCCCCTTTTTTGTAAAATTTTTTTCTATTTCGTCTACAAAATCATAATATTATTTCTTAATTTAGTACATGTATAATTTCCATTAAGGATGAGATAAAATGATATTTCAGGTAAAGGGTTTTTTTCAACATCATTTTCATTGATTATTGCAAATAAAATTTAAGTCTTTTTTTTACGGATAAAGACATTTTTCATTTTTCAAAATTTAATATTTTCACAATTAAAAAAATATAAATTATTGATTTTTATGCTAAAGTTTCTTTTTCATATTAACTTTCTATGGCAAGATTTCAAACTTTTAAATCTCATTTTAGCTTAATTTTTATATTAAAAAAATCTACTTTTATCTTAAAATGTAATTATTTATACTTAAATTTTTTCTTAAGTTAGTATCTTTAAAATCAAAAATATTTTTTTACTTAAAAATTAAAATATATTGGTTCCATATTCGTGATCTGATAAACTACACACAATTTTTTTTATGATTTATTTGTGTATTGCTAAGTAAAGCAAAGTAAAATCATTTACATTATGTTTGGAATATTTTTAAATAGAATTTATTTTATTTAACTTATATTATAGGATTTGAATCATTTATCACTTAAAAAGTAACCTACACCAAAAATAAGTTTTCCTCCAAAAAATTTTAGGATTAATAAATAATTTTATAATCCATAAAAAAGTATTACAATAATTAAAATTAAAATACCAAATATTAATATTAAATTTTATCATGATAATTAAAGATTAAATGAGGATAATATTTCATTGTTAGATACCATTAATAAGAATTTTACTAATAAAATTAATAAATCAGTTGTGAAAGTAAAAAAAGAATTGATAAATATTTTTTTTTTGCCTAATCTTCTTCCTATTTTTATTTGCTAAAATGCATTGATTTTAAAAAAAAAAAAATTGCATTGAAAATTGAAATACATACAGGATTGTAATTAAAATTTATGAGGAGAGTGTTTTATTAGATTTCTTTCTAAAAGCAAAAGCCAAAGTAAATGTAAAGATTATAGTAAGAAAAAAACAGGAAAACACTAAGAGGTTGTTTACAAGGATGAAACATGATCTTTGTATATGTCTCAACTCTGAATCTTAATTGAAAGTTGAAAGAAGCTGGGTTTGTGATTCAGGCTTATCTTCCAAGTGAAACACCTGAGCCACTGCGCAAGTTCAGGGAACAAGAACTAAAAGCTCTCCGCGGAAAAGGGTTCGGGAATCTTAATGAGTGGGACAGAGTCTATGACTATGCATACTACAATGATTTGGGACTCCCAGATTATGGTCCTCACTATGCACGCCCTGTTCTTGGAGGATCGCAGTGTCCATATCCACGCAGAGGGAGAACTAGTCGTCCACATTCCAAAACAGGTTTCATTTCATTTCATTGGCCTGATAACAATAACATTTCATTTCTGATTGTGTCTGTCATCGTTCGTTGCAGATCCCAAAACTGAGTCAAGATTGCATCTTCTAAATCTAAACGTTTATGTGCCGAGGGATGAACAGTTTGGCCACGTCAAGTTTTCAGATTTTCTGGCTTACTCACTGAAATCCGTTGCTCAGGTTTTGCTTCCAGAGATTAAATCTTTGTGTGACAAAACTATTAATGAGTTTGACACTTTTCAAGATGTACTTGATATTTATGAGGGAAGTATTAAGCTGCTAAGTGGTCCTTTAGCTACTAAACTTAGAGACCTTGTTCCCTATGAGCTGCTCAGAGAACTTATTAGGAATGATGGTGAGAAATTCCTCAAATTCCCAGTGCCTGATGTCATCAAAGGTATACTAACAATGCTTTCACCTTACTTCTTCTGGCTTGGATGGACTCATTAATCGGTATGATTTTAGCTACATTGGTCTTTGTTTAATTGCAGTGAGTAAGACTGCATGGAGGACAGATGAAGAATTTGGAAGGGAAATGCTTGCGGGGGTTAACCCTGTGATTATTCGCCGACTCCAAGTAAGTACTGTATATAAATCAATTGCAACACATAGTTACACAAAACTTATATGCAGTTTGTTAGTTATGTATAGTTTTCCGATCAGAAGTAATTCGTGTAATAAAGATTTGTACTAAAAGTTGGTAAAAATGACTAAGTAGGCTAAATCTAAATGTCACATGCAGGAATTTCCCCCGGCCAGCAAGCTAGACCCCAGAGTCTATGGAGACCAAACTAGTTCCATCAGAGCAACGCACATAGAAAATAGTTTGGATGGTCTCACAATAGATGAGGTACTAATCAGGGCTCACATTTTTTAAGCTAAACCCATGTTGAAATATGCTGTATTTAATATACATGTCAACAAACAAAACAACCAAGCATCTTTATGTTATGTTGCAGGCAATTCAAAATATGAGGCTATTTATATTAGATCATCACGACGCATTGATGCCATACATAAGTCGAATAAACTCTACCAACACAAAGACTTACGCCTCTAGAACTCTCCTGTTTCTAGAAGATGATGATACACTGAAGCCACTTGCTATAGAGTTAAGCTTACCCCATCCACAAGGGGAACAGCATGGAGCTGTGAGCAAAGTTTTCACTCCAGCACAGGAAGGAGTTGCGGCTTCAGTGTGGCAGCTGGCAAAGGCTTATGCAGCTGTGAATGACTCAGGATATCATCAATTAGTTAGCCACTGGTACGACATTAATTGTTACAAACTTAATTCTATTATTATTTCTGATCTTAAATATATATAGAATAAGGAGAAAGTTATGTTTGTTGTGTAGGTTATACACTCACGCAGTAATTGAACCGTTCATAATAGCCACAAACAGACAGTTGAGTATTCTTCACCCAATACACAAGCTCTTGAAGCCACACTGCAGGGACACAATGCATATAAATGCCTTAGCTCGGCACACTCTTATCAACGCTGGAGGGGTGCTAGAGAAAACAGTTTTCCCCGGTAAATTCGCCTTGGAAATGTCATCCGCTATATACAAAAGTTGGGTTTTCACCGAGCAGGCCCTACCTGCTGATCTTCTTAAGAGGTGAGGTCACTCAGAAATTGATTTCTATTTACTAGTGATTTTAACCAATAGTAAAAGGTGTGTTTGAAAGTGTGTTGCTGCAGCTTGTTAGTATTTTATCAGCATAACAACATAGTAACATTCTATTTGACTGAATTTCAGGGGAATGGCAGTTTCTGATTCAAGGTGCCGTCATGGAGTAAGGCTTGTGGTAGAGGATTATCCGTTTGCTGTGGACGGGCTAGAAATCTGGGATGCAATTGAAACATGGGTGACTGAATACTGCAACTTCTATTACACATCTGATGAAATGGTTGAGGATGACTCTGAGCTTCAGAGTTGGTGGAAAGAGTTACGCAATGAGGGTCACGGTGACTTAAAAGATAGGCATTGGTGGCCAGAGATGAAGACCAAAGAGGAACTCATTCATTCATGCACCATCATCATATGGCTTGCTTCTGCTTTCCACGCAGCTGTGAATTTTGGACAGTACCCTTTTGCTGGATACCTCCCTAACCGTCCAACAGTGAGTCGCAGGTTCATGCCGGAGGCAGGTACCCCTGAGTACGAGGAGCTTAAGTCGGACCCTGAGTTGGCGTTCCTGAAAACAATCACTGCTCAGTTCCAAACACTTCTTGGTGTGTCTCTGATAGAAGTTCTGTCCAGGCACTCAACTGAAGAGGTTTACCTTGGGCAGTGTGAGAACCCTGAGTGGACTTTAGATGCTGAGGCATTGGCAGCGTTTGAGAGGTTCAGACAGAAGCTGTTGGAGATTGAGAGCAATATTGTGGAAAGGAACAAGGACAAGAGATTGAAGAACAGAAATGGGCCAGTGAAGCTGCCTTACACACTTCTCTATCCCAACACCTCTGATTATTCCAGGGAGGGTGGACTCACTGGCAAGGGAATCCCAAACAGCATTTCAATCTAATAATACTACTCTCCTACTACCTTCTATCTTCAAACCATGTATAAGCAAGCTGTGTAAAAATCATATCATCTTTTAGGCGCGCGCGTGCGTCATAGACACGTGAAAACAAGTTAATATTTTCGTTAAGAACTTAAGATTCAGAAAATAAATATATTTTTTATTAAGACTAAATTTCAATTTTTACTCCCCATTTTCGTATATATGTAATTTTGATCTTTCTGAGATTTAATTAAAATATTTGGTCTTATAATTCTAAAAATTTGTGATTTTCATTGTCCTAGTCAAATTTCTTTCAGTTTATAAATGTTGACCAATTAATTATTTTGGAGTGAGACTCTTATATTTGTTATTAATTAATTGTGATTAGTTATTAAGTTAATTCTATTTTTTAAAATCAAAATTGTAACACAATTAATTGTGATGGTATTATGAACAAAAATGTATTTTTTTCTTTTACTAAAATTTTAAGATTATTTTTATATTTGTTTATTGGAGTTGTTGAATAAATGTTGTTCCAAACATACACTTGAATAACCGTAAGTTAAAGTAAAATATATATTTCTTTTCAGGGTTTTATATAGAGTAATAGAGATATGTTTTGATGGCTGATTATTATTTTGTTCTCATTGTATTTTGAAGGGATTTGAATTTTATTTATTGAAAATCCCTTGGAAGTTTTCTAGGGAGTACTATAAGGCATAAGCTAGGTAGATGAATAAGAAGAAGAGGTGTGAGTGAGGGTTGGGTAAGGGATTAAATCAAAATCAGAGATTGTAATTGGTCCAAGGCATATCACCTTATCCATATCCACATCCACACCAGCCATCTGAAATCTCCTACTTTACTCTCTCTTTCCTTATTGATCCATCTCTGACACTAGATTCTTCCCTCCCACAACCAAGCTTGTATTCATTCTCTCTCGATGGCAATGGCAACCCAAGCCTCTCTCTTCACCCCACCCCTCTCCGGTCTGAAGGCCAGCGACCGCGCCACCGTGCCATGGAAACAATCCTCCACGCTGTCCTTCTCCAGCCCGAAGCCCCTCCTGAAGTTCACAAGAACAACAACGACAATCAGAGCCGCAGCCGGTGACGAAACCACAGAGGCCCCAACAATAGAAGAGGCAGCAGCACCGGTCGGGTTCACCCCACCAGAACTGGACCCAAGCACCCCTTCCCCGATCTTCGGAGGCAGCACTGGCGGGCTCCTGCGCAAGGCCCAGGTCGAGGAGTTCTATGTTATCACATGGGACTCTCCGAAAGAACAGATCTTTGAAATGCCCACTGGGGGTGCTGCCATCATGAGGGAGGGCCCCAATCTCCTGAAGCTGGCTAGGAAGGAGCAGTGTTTGGCTCTTGGGACAAGGCTGAGGTCAAAGTACAAGATCAAGTACCAGTTCTACAGGGTGTTCCCCAATGGTGAGGTTCAGTATTTGCACCCCAAGGATGGTGTCTACCCTGAGAAGGTCAACCCTGGTCGCCAAGGGGTTGGTGTAAACTTGAGGTCTATTGGTAAGAATGTTAGTCCCATTCAGGTCAAGTTCACTGGCAAGCAACCCTATGATTTGTAAGCAATCAACTGTGTATCACTCACTCCATGCTATATGCTATATTGTCATGTGATGTAATGTATCTATTGTCAAATTTATGCGAGAAATGCTAAACTCTCTGTACCTTAATTTTACACTTGCTTTCTTTCTGCAATTTTGTTGTTGTTGTTATTATTATTATTGTGCCAACAGCATGTGTTTCGAATACTAGTATTGATTTGCTTCAACTTCATCAAACCTATACTATAGTACTAGTCGTACCGAAACCAAACGAGGATATATATATATATATATATATAGGTTGCGTAAAGAATCAATATTCGCGGATTCAACTTTTATGGTGTGAGAATTTTCAATTTTGTGATCATTATGATTTATGCATGGCGTAAATTGAATATTAATGTAGTATTTTAATATTATACCGAGGGAGACAGGGCCTCCTACTATTTCACGTTCAACAAGGTTTACATGTATAGCATGACTTTCTTTTCATTTTTTTGCATATGTAATTGATAGTTTTTCCTACCAAGCCTACAAATCCGAAATTTCACATAAACAAACCATAGCAACTCACCATTATACATTTATACCCTTGTTTGTGTCCATCAATAATAGCCTAATAGGTAGTTCTAAAATTTTCAATTGCATCGGCACGTACTGTGTCGCAGAATTATCATTTAAATGCAGCAACCAGAGCTACAATTCAAAAACCCTGATCTTATTATTAACTAACACAAAATCCTAGAAGAAAGTAGGGATGAGTTTATCTTCATCTTTAACTGATCTAAAATTTTGATTAAATCATTTATTTGAATTTAAATCCCACCTGATCAAGAAAATATATGAGGCATAACTGGGTCAAATCCGTTGAGAGTTTGAAGAAATTTAATTATATGTCAATTTCAGATTAGTAATTCATTTACTAGCAGTAATAGTAAATATTTTTATATTGTTATTCGAACACAAATATAATATAGGATAAGTTTGTTAAGTTTTTTTATTGGTTACAGTGTAAATTTTTTTACATTAATAATTTATTAAAAATAAGCTCACCGCCGAGTGTTGCGGAAACATGTGTTTATACCTAAAGAAAATATTAAGCTCTAAAAATAACTAATTTATGAAATTAAATAAGAGACTTGTTATTTGGAGTTTGGACTCTAATCCACTTCGTTTTTATTATTCTTCATGTCGTTATTATAAGATATAGTTTTAGAAAAAAAAATTGATTCTTTTAGAAGATATTTTAGAATTTAAAATAATCATTTATTATTAATAAGCATATAATTGATACAATAATAATAAAAATTATTAAAAGTAATTATATTAATTGTTTTTATTAGTTTGTGTAACTGATGTACAGATTAATTCTTTTGGCCCTTCAATAACACGATTTTGCACTCTTCCTTTTTGTGCACTCCTCTGCCACTGCGCCAAATTAATTCTGTACCGAAAGTCTGTTAAGGCTTACACAAACATCAATATTTGAACCGAAAAATCTCGTTTTTTTTCTGCCAATTCTTCAAAATCTTTTTCAATTAGGTTATGAGAAGTATTTCCTAGATGGACCTGCACGTATCTGAAACCTTAACAGTGATGGTAGCAACATATTTACAAGGCTAATATGAAAGTTTTGTTATACGATTGACAAAGCGTCTTTGAGTGGCATGCAATACATTTCTTTACAAAAAGAGAAGTGCATATTACAGGATATTTAAAAAACAAAAAAACATAAAGAAAAGTGCGTTAAAGATAAAGTGATGATATTCTTACACCCGTCTAGTAATTTACCTCACATCTACACCTGTCTAATATGGAATTTTAAATTACTTTTTTACCATTAAATATTATTTTATAAAAAAATTTGTAGGCCCCACAACAAGAAATATTAATAAAAAAAAATGATTATTGGAGAAGTGTAAGGTAATATGGGATGTTTGAAGTAACATTTTCCTCAAAAATAATATGAAGTGTAAATAGCAACCTCCTTAATAACATGCATCCAGATCCAGGTCTTGTTAGATAACTCGAAGGTTGTCCTAGCCTATCTGAATCCAGAACTGGGCCAATATGTAAAGTATTATTGTGACCCATTACTTTTTAGTTTTTAGAGATATTGTCAAAATCGATGCTAAATAGTTTAGAACGAGTTCAGTTAAGTTAACAAAGATAAAGCAAGCAAGTCATGAACTATTTCATTATTATGATTGAGTTGCACAGTGTTTATTGATAAATTTGGTTTCCTTTTAGGCAATTGTTAAACCAACCTCCCATAATTATTAATATACTTATTTTTCTTATTAATTAAATTTCTTTAAATATCTCCATCCCCCACTTCTCCTCTTTTTGTTTTTACACCTCTCTCAAATCCCACTCCAAAATGGGGTAGAGTTTGTATCCAAATAGGTAGAAGAGAGTGACTGACTATATATTGGACTGGTCTGTTTTCGCAGGTCATTTGCGGTACATTTATTTAATATTTTTCACATTCACGACAAATGTGTACATACTCAATCAGTATGAAGCAATCAGCCAGTTTAAAGAAAAAATATGAATAAAAATTAAAACAATAATATAATACCAAGCTGGATATGTGGATAACTATGAAAATTCATGTTAACGAAAAAGTCACTTCCTATCCTTGAACACAATAAAATCGAACACCCAAAAGCACTAAGGAAATCTTGAACAAATACAGAAGTGTGAAGTATCCATTTAATTTCTCTTCATCGGTATTTGGATGAATAAGGATTGAAAACGTCAATGGAATACAAGAAGATACAATACAATAAATGTATTAAAAATGTGTTAGAAAAAGCATTAATCTAATACCCATATTTCTTAAATAATTGAGTGAAGTCAGCTAACGTCTTTTCAATATTGACATTTGACGAGGGAGCCAATGCCCTTTTGCAAAAGTTACGGTTCATATGGTAACTGGCCTTAATTTGTTCTCCACGAAATAAAATATATATAAAAAAAAAAAACATTTTCGAAAATATAATAGTTCACACAGTTCACATGATGTGAAACGGTAATCGAATATTCCGATAGACTTGTAAAGAAAGATAATAAAAATAATGACAATAATAACTCAATTGATATCTCCAAGAGACACAAATTGATTTTATTGGAGACTGATGATTCGTACAGGTAATACACCACTACACAATATCTTACAATATTCACATGATTAACATGTCGCAAATAATTGCTTAGGAGGGGTCCATGTTTCTTATTGTTATTGATGTTCTGGTACTATTGCTATTTTTAATTGCTTAGATAGTTGGATTGGTTGGTAATGTACATTGTGCAACGTCAGGCCTTATCCACCACATCAAAACAAACAAAGGGTCAGTTTTCAAGCTCCAACCAAAGCACAGGCGAGTACAGACTCCAATTCACTCTTGCTACGTGTCATCCTTTGATGATCATCACCGTCCATTTCGTTTGTCCATATCTCTGGAATCACTTGTGCCAAATTATGCACACACTCCAAAGCATGGTCTGCTCCTTTGCTTTTCACTGTCTTCCCAATCTACAATAACATCCCAAACAAAGCACTCAGATTATGCTAACAAAATTAACTTAAATAAGTAATTATTACGACGTCGTCTAGGAAATTACCAGAACAGTGTGGAGCCCCATTTCTTTTCCTGCGGCAATATTGCGAATGCTGTCATCCAGAAACAACTGCAATATAGAAAATCATTATTCATATCAATAATTCCTTTTAAAGAACTAAAAACGATCCTTTCTGACTTTTCTTTAAATAATAGTCTAGTTCAGTTTTCACTGTCAAAAATCGACATCGCAAAACAAGAAGTGACGACCCGTTTCGTTTGTTGACTATTTTTTTATAACCATATTATAGGATTGATTTGTTAATTGTTACATGATTAATTTCCGCTAGCAAATTTTGTTAATTAATTTAAATATTTTTTTCTCTTAATCAGGTTTTTTTTTTTAATTTCTATCTATAAAAACTGAATCCAAAACCTCATGTTATGCAAGAGATCGATTTGGGTCTAATTTTGGTTAGATCAAGATAGATATATCAGTTGAAGTTGAGTTCCATCCAATATCCCATTCAAACCAATAACCCATTGGTTGAGGTTGTTGACTTGGTTATTGTCTTACCGTACGACGAGGATCCACGTTGGCAGCGTCAAGCGCGATGTTGAAGGCGTCCAGCGACGGTTTAAGGATAATGGGGAATTCATCGGGTCGGGTCGAATATGGAAGGTTCGGGTTTATAGTCTCGAAGCATATTATTTGCTCGAAACAGTCCTTGATCCCAAGCCTATCCAGTGCCTTCATCGCGTGAATCATGTCAGAATTAGTAAATACCTGAAAAATAATAATAAAATTTAGGACGATTAGAATATAACAATGGAAAGAAAATATAAATATCCATTAGTAACATACGATTTTTCTTTGTTTAATGGTGCAGAGGAGGTTCCGTAAGTGATGATCAGGCTTGATGGAGTCGTAAGGTAGCCTTCCGTGCACGAAACTGGTTGGAGTGAGAAGAACGAAAAGTTTAGACTTAATTTGGACTGAAATTAAATATTAAATTAAAATGATGGATCGATTGTCACTATGTATATTCTCACCCGTGGTACTCCTCTGCGGTGATATCATGGCCGTGTGCCTGCAAAGGAGATGATTAATATTGGTGTGTTGTGTTAGAAGAGCTTAATCAATAGAATGGAATTGTAGTAGTGTTATTATTACTGAGTACTGACTCTTAAACCGGCGAGGGTGCTTCCGTAGGTTTTGAAGAGTTCAACTCGAAGGGTAGCCGCTTTGGATTCTGAGAATCCGCATTTCTCGATCAGAAATAGTTCTATGTTTTTCTTGACGCACTGGTCAATTCCGGTGCTGGACGAGTACAAGGTGTCGTCCAAATCTGTTTTGTTTTATTGTTGTTCGGAATGTAAGAAACAGTAATTTGGAAAGGATCGAGAAGAAAGAGAGGATGGAAGAAATCGAAATACTCACCGAAGATGATGGAATCAAAAGGAGAAGCGTTGGTGGAGAAACCCATTGCTATGGTTATGGAAGATGAAGAAGAAGAGAGTAAGCGAGCTTCGAATGAAGGGAATGGTAGTGAATTTATAGAAAGGAGATGACGTGGACCACGTGAATTGGATAGACACGACTTACGACGGGAGGGTCGCTGCGTCACCGTTTCGATTTTGGAAGCCGAGTAGATGTGGGCTCCACACGATAAGCGCATTTTGCTAACTGCTATATTCGCGGTTATCTCTTAATGGACCATAATACCCCCACGCGGTGTTCTCCCATACTGTACTAGGATGATTATTTTTATTATTGTTATTGTACTAACTAATAACTAATAACAACGAGGCCAGGGCTAGCTCATTGTTTGACACCTCAACCTGTCTATTTATGATCTTTAGTTTTTCAACTTATTCTATTTTCTCAACTTATTAGGACAAAGTTATTACCACTCCAAAATATCCGTTTATGCTCTTCACCTTTTCTAATTTATTCTAAATTCTAATGTTAAGTTTTTCTTTTCAACGGACTAAATTAATTAGCATCACGGTGAACCGTTAATTTTGTCTCTTAATTAAAGTATAATTTTATTGTCACTTATATCTCAAAGTATACAAATATTATTTAAGGGGAAAAATTGTCACTTTAGTTTTTATTTTTATTTTAAATTAATATTCGTATTTACGCGACACAATATTTATCCACGTGTGACATCAACAAATCATATTGACACGATTTTGTATCATTTATTATCAACTCTCAGTGAAATCTAGTTGAAATTTAAATAAATGACATTTAATGTTTATAGGCTAATATTTTAAAAATCTCGATACAATCAAAATAAAGATAAACTTATTCCAATCTATACTACAAAGTACGAACACCCATAATTAAAACTTTGATATGAAAAGTGATGAACTAAATTGTTCGGGATATATTAAGATATTTAAATAAATATTTTTTTCTCTAAAGATAATGATTTTGTATGTAGGAAAATTAAAAAAAAAATTCACATTTTTAAAAAGTAATCACAAATAATTCTTTTTTTTTTTTTTACTTAAGATGTTTAAATTTGTGTAAAATTATAAGACGACGTAATTAAAATAAACAATCCATTTAAGTATCATTTATTATTGTAGATGCTCTGATAATTGACTCCAATACGACATGCATTGGATACAGAAATCGTGACAAGTTAGGAACTTGGCATTATCATACCAATCGTCTCACTGCTTTGTGTTACAGCTCATATATGCAAACTTAGTTCTTTACTTCGAACTTTTTAAAAAAAGTATTCAATATATAAAATAATTAACACTTGGGAGATAAAGTGTTTTTTTCTTAATTCAGTATTGTATTAGTTATAGAATATGGTTTTTGCTTTGCTATTGTTTTTAGAGACACATATATTCTTCTTAAGTTAGATAGAATAATGAACGGCAAAACTCTCTATTTTTGTGTTAAATTGATACTTTTTAAAATAAATAAATAAATTGGATATCAATGGTAGAGATTGGGCCTTCTCTGTATCTCAACAAAACGAAAGACTTCAAATACTTGATACAAAAACTATCTATTGATGAATTATGCTTGCAGCATGAATATTAAGAACAGAAAATATTTTCAGTAATGAAAAGAGTTATAAACCAGAAACAATAATTTTCTGACTATTGAACCAACCATCAAATGGTTGAGAGTTTTAACACAGATTAACTGACTTATCTTTTTAACTGAAAGCTATCTCATTAAGTTAATACAACACCTATAATTCAAAATTGAGACCGTTGACATTAGTTAAATTAGAATAATTCAAAATCTATTGACTCGCACACTTGATAATTTTCTTGCTGGTGATTAGAGAATATAAAGAGAAATGCTGTACATCATAACAAAACAAAAGAAGAAAAATAAATACTAATGGTTTTTATTATTTAAATATAAAGAATATAATAAATATAACTGTTTATTTTTTTGGTAACTAAGCAAGATTCTAATCCTTCCTTTGCCATAAGTCCTTAAACAAAACCCCAATGTTCGAATTAAACACTGGATCACGTGCTTTAGACCTGGGAAAATGGTTTAATAATGACATGTGAAGAGTGTGGTTTGTAGAATACATTCTCTAATCCACTAACATCGATAAATAAACATTAAAAACTTTGGGTAAGAACGAGCACTCGATTCTCGTGCTGTAGTATCATTTGGACTATATAAAGGAGTAGTATCGATGCCCATATATATGCATTCTAATCTTACAATTAATTTATGTGAGGAATTATACTTTAGTTTATACAAAACGAGTAAAGTCAGGGAATCATTATTTAAATTTAGTTTTTCATCGTCTTGACTCTTAGGAAACCAAAAGGTGTAAATCTCATCCAATTTAAGGGCATGTCATAATTCTTACGAATAGGATCGAAATTTCAAATTTACCAAGTAGCAATGAGCATTTGGCCAATTAGACACCTTCTAACAAAGAAAAAAATGAGACTCCAAACAAACTCATGTAAAATAACAATACACTATTAATATAGATTAACATAAAATTGTTTCAGCTTAACTAGATGTTTTGATGTACTTAGGTTAAATATTTTTAATGGAAATTTTGCCTAATGAAATAATCTTATCCGACTAAAAAAATATTATATTTTTAATGAAAAATAATTGTAATTTATATCAAAATAAATAAAAGATAAACTCATTTTTCTATTGTTATTTGCATTTGTATTACAGAGGTGTAAGAATTCGTCACTCACCTCAAATGGACATACCTTTTTTAAAGGGATACAAGTGGACATACTCAATCCAACTAAAAATATTCACAAAATTTCAACAGGCTAGTTAAATTAATTAGGAAACTAAGATTGATTTTAAAAAAAGTATAATTAATTTCCTTCTTATAACCTTTTTTTTGCTAGCCATGCAAGAGTATTTGCTATGGATTAATCATTAATCTGGTTCAATCATCAACTGACCAAAACTAAATTTAAAAAAGTCATCAAATTAAGGTGTTTGGAAGAAGTTTATTAAATTCATGATCCTTTTATGGGTTATTTTTAACTTATTTAAATAAATACTAGTATTATATTATGAATGTTTTATACAAAAAATATATTGAATAAATAAAATACTTAAAAAGAAGATATTGAGTTACCCCAAAATTTTCATTAAGCATGATAGTTGGGTGATGACGAAAGTGTGGCTCCAATTATGTACCAAAGAACGTGATGGGCAATGATATGACAACCATAATATGTTTTTCTTTTGGTATAGTATTTGATAATTAGGTTTGATTAACACCGAAAAAACATTAAATATATGGGTTTGATGACGTGAGGATGGGACGTGTTTTGTCTGAAACAGCAAATACAACTAATTAATTAAGCATCGTTCTTTCTTATGTAAATGTGCCTGTCATTGATGACCCAACTACTCGAGAAGACAGAGATGGCTAAAAAAAAAAAAACTCATTAATTGAGTTAATTCTTGGTTGGTTCATTTTAAACTTGGCCATGCCGGAAGTGTAAAGATGATAAAAAAAAAACTTTTTTTTTATGAAAAAAAAAATACTAGTACTTTGTTATTGTTTTATTCATATAATAAACGGGGCTACGCGTCTAAAAAGGAAAAACGTAATAATTTCATAAAATATGGGTTTGAATCTTTTGCAGCCAAAGAAAGAGGGAAACACATGATTTTCGTGCTACAAAATTTACGCGTAGTTTTTCTCTCCGTATCTGACTGCTGCAAAGAGTCTTTTTCTAATAAATTATTCAGGTGAAGGAAGCAACATCAAACACCTAACATGTAAATGATCCAAGGAGAAAAGAAAGATTAATTACACGACCGGTGGATCATATGATTTTAATCTTGATATTTAGGTGCTCTAAATAACAAGCAGCTACTTAAATAACCAGTCACCTACTTAAATATGATTTTAATCTTGATCAAAAGATTTACTTTTATCTTCATTTTGTTTTTATCAATATTATATGCATGCATGCTCTTCATTTCTTTTCATCTTAAAAGGCATAATCCACGTCCAGGACTCCAGGCCCATTTTCCATGGTCAACTTCTGGATAGGCCCATTATTGGAGATAGTATTTGGGCTAGCTTCTATAAATTAGGAAAGGTAGATCTAGCTTTATGCATCAACAAACAAATTAAGAAAGGTGTATCTAAAAATATGCCGAACAGTTATTATATATCAACTGTTTGGTGGACATGTAAAATCAAGAAACAAATCAAGAAAGGTGTTTTTCTTTTTCTTTTTTATAAAAAAGAAACGTGTATCTAAAATATGCCGTTCATCTATTATATATAAACTGTCTGGCACACATGTAAAATAGAATATAAACTTTGTCGGTGGAAAAAACAAAGCTAACAAGAATATATTATTGAAAGGAATAACTTTATGCCAACGGCACACTTTGGCAATCATATATGCATATACTTGAGGCTGCCTGATACTTGGGAAACAGAACAATCTCCCTTGATGTTAATTAAATCATAATTTTGGAGTTTACTTGAGCATTTCCTTTTATAAAAAGAAAGTAATATCTTTTTTTTTTTTCTTTTTGAAATTACAACTTAGAAGCAAGTAATGAATATAAGATGGGTAGATCTTGTATTTTTTTCTTGTTAAATTTGTAATTTTTATTTCTCAGACGTAAATTTTATTAGTACGGCATACGTTTGCATTTGGAGAGAGTAATGGAAGTGATAAACCCCACAGATTTATATATCAAGAAAGGTGGAAAGTAGTCGATGGTGATCGGAATAATGATACGATAGATTGATAAAGAAGCAGAAAATAGGACCTGCTTGTAGCCCATTCATATATCATCATGTAAGCCTTTTCAGGTGAACTACACACCAAAAGAAAAAGAAAAGAAGAAAACAAAGGGAAATGCATAGGATGAAATAGAAGTCTTGATTCTTGCAGTTGCGTTGTGTGATGATTATGCGTGCTTGCCATGGCCATATATGAACCTAGCACTTTCTTCTGTGTATACATGAGTTTCATTGTCCAGCCTGTCAAGAACAGAATAACAAAGGCGAATGAATAAATGCATTTGCAAGAGGATGATAGAATTTAGAACTATGGGTTCCCACTTACGAGTTGCGAACAGTTTTGCTCAAAGTTGAGGCTGATGTGAATGTTTTCCCATCAAGATATCTATTCTCCCCCTTGGTCCTTTGTCTCATTCTCAGGTCTAGCTCTTCTGCACTCAGGTCTATCGGAGAATCTGAAGCCTGTTACATTTTCAAAATCCGTCTTCAGATTTCCAATACTTGAACATTTATTTTATCTTGGGAGTGAGGACCCTTTTCTTAATACATATAATTATAAACATACATAACACAGTACTAAACAACAAATATCAGCAATATTTACCATGACCCATCCCCAAATATCAGCATAAGATGGGATGTGAGCTGAGTAAGGCACAACATCTGCAAACAAAAGGAAACAAGGTTAATTTGATGTAATTGACGTCAAATGGAATGCTTTCTTTTCCACTTACACTTGAAAACTTGTCTCAAGGTGTTGTAGATACACGAGAACACTTCTGTGTGGCTAAATATTCCAGCTGGTCCTGCCTGAACAAGTACAATATTTTAATGCAAATAGGTTATTTAATTGTGTATAAATATTTGATTCATATATTATTGACCCATATATATATATACCTGTGTCACAAATATGCCACCTTGCTTCAGTCTAGGCTTGACAATGAGCTCATAGAAGGACTTGGTGTAAAGTTTATAGCAAGGGCCACCATCGATTGGGTCAGCCAAGTCACCAATTATCACATCATAGCTCTCATCTCTGCCTTCTAGTTCAGCCCTGTAACATAGACACATAATAATTACAACTTAGTGACACATACAATTAAAGAATGACACAATAAGCACGATACACTATTTGATTATCAAACCTGGCATCGTTGATCACGACCTCAAGTCTTTGATCACGGAATGCTTCCTTGTTCACAACTAAGTACGATTTGCAGAAATTCACCACCTCCTGCTCCAGCAACACACATTGATACACTAGTCAATACTTAGCTCCACCGTAACAATAAAAAGCTTACTTTATAAAAAGGAGATTTTACCACATCTATGTCACACATTACAACTTTGTCTACAGTCTTATGCCTGAGCAATTCTCTTGCAGTTGAGCCTTCTCCTCCTCCCATAATAAAAACATTCTTTGGGCTAAAACATGGCATACAAAAGATTAGGAAAATAAATTAATTAAAAATGTTACTACATCTCAACATATTTTTTGTTGTTGTTAAGAGTGCAAATGAGGGGTACTTAGGATTGTGAAGCAGAGTCGGATGAACAAGACATTCATGGTAGATAAATTCATCTGTCTCTGCACTCTGAAGCTTTCCATCAATTACCAATGCCTGCAAAAGGGCACAACAAATTCGAGCACCTAATAAGAGGCTAGTTTAACTTTGCTTCATGATTAGTAAAGGTAAATTTAAGTTGTATTAACATGTGAACCTTTCCAAAGGGCTTTGTGTCCAACAATGCAATGTCTTGGTACTGGCTAGCTCCTGTATGCAATATACTGCAACCGCACCAAAGATAGAAGAAAAAATTACACTTACATGTAAGAAACACATGAATGACCCGTAAACCTTTTTTTTAGAACTTTTTTCAGTTTAACAAATGAAGAGAAAAAGAAAGAAAAAAAATGATGTGTAAAATATGTGCTACAGACAGATAATAGTGCTTGACTTGGCAATGAAAAAGCTAACTTATTTTCATTTGTGTGTTGTCTGCCTTTTTCATGGCCAGAGCAAAAGGAACTTGTGACTTTTAGGATCCCTTTACTTTTTCCTAGCATGAGAAGCTCGAATCATCAAAATGTCCGTGATTTACACAGCCATGGAAACTCTACTCTAGACATTTGTAGCAGACAACTTGTACTGTATTTTTGTCTCACTCAAATCAAACCCCAATAAAAAAGCTCTTGCTTCTTTTACCTTCTTGTTTTGTCGCTTTATTTCTTCCATGAATCTTCTTAAATCATCATTAACAAAAAGAAATAATAACTAATAGTAAAATGAACATGAAAAAGCCAAAAGAGCAGTAAATTGAAGAACAATATCTTCGTGTGAGAAAATGGAGAGTTCAAAATAAAAATATATAAACGGGTGAGACAATTATTTTTGGTTTTCTAGTCCACAGGAAGCATATGCAATACATCAATTTGGAGTTGGCAGACTCACATTATAACCAAGGTGTACAAAACTTCCATATTGAACAGTTAAGCAACATGGTAAATAATGTGGTATTACTATATTATAACGAGCTATAGAGATATATGTACCTATTGAGAGCAAAGCACCATCTCAAGTCCTCTTCAATCTCTTCCTCATACCAACAACTCTTTCTGTTACCATTCAGAGAATGGTTTTGTCCATTGACTCCGTTAATATTATTGCCATTGCTAATGCCATTAGGTAAAGCTATGGTCTCACCCATATTAGCTTGAAAACCTTAGGTATTGGGAAAGAGAGCTAAGGAGAAAAGATAGCTAGAGAAGTATTGTGTTGTGGATACGATAGGAGAAAGGAGGGGGAATATAAGGAGGTGAAGATGTTTGAAATCAAAAGGGACAATGATTCGAGTTGGGAATGTAAAAATCAAGAAATCTAGCAAAGTGGATGTGCTCAATACATGAAAAGCGAAATATCCTCATGCTAATAGCAGTAATAACTGAAATTCTTTCTCTTTATCATTCAAAATATACTACCACAGTTAGTATATCAGTAATGTTAATGACTTACATAATTAATGTGACACACATATAATGAATTGTTGCATATTCTGGCAAAATGTGATGATTGTAGGAGTGGCAATTACCGAAAATTCTGGCAAGTCTTTTTCCTTCTGAAATGTGTGCTAAGTATCTTGGGTTTGTGAGAGAGGAAGAGAGAAAGAGAGAAAGAGAAGGGGCGTGCAGTGGATACAATCATGTTTATTCTCTTTGTTGTTTCAAAAAGCTATGGTAGAGAACTGCGCGTGCCTTGCTATTAAGTATTCATCATCACTGTCACATCAAAGCAATCCCCCCCCAAACTATTTAGTAAAATTTCATTCCAACCCCACCCCACCATTACAAACTAAACATTAATCACATTGGATGAAAGTAGTAGTATTAATTCTCATCTTGTAAGAGGGATTCTTAGTTGTCCTGTAGTAAGATATTTGTTTTGCACCCTTAAACTTTTTTTTCACACTAACTATAGTACTATTAAAAATATATTAATTTTAGAGATAAAAACTGACTAATTAATTAAGATGGTGGATATGAAAAAAAAATCTGAGTATTTCTCCCTAGTATGATCCACTTTGTGGGTCCACAGGTTTATTGGGTGTTTTTCTGTTATGTAAGGTTGGCATCAGCATGATGTTTCCACAGATAGACAGCAATGAGGACAAGGACCAGGAGTAAGAGAAGATACTGTTGCTCATGCTGGCCAACCATGCATTCAAAGAAATCATCTTGGTTGGGGGTTACGGGGGAGCCATGATGGACCAGTGTCCTCCTGTGTAATAAGTTATTATGCTTCCAACACAAAAATGACCCCAGTGTATTCTACTAATAGTACTTCTCAAGATAGATTAGCTGAAGAATCTAATTAACTAGTAGTAGCTTTTTACAAACTAACTAGTGGTCCCGTATGCACGGTCCTGCACAGATTAATTACTTTATTATTTTAATATATATAATAAAATGAGGTATAGATAAATTATTTTTAGATATCAATTAAGTGAGTTTTTTTTTTATGTCCCAACAAAGTATATTTATACACTCTAATAATCAACAATAATTTAGGAATGCTTAATTGCTAGCGTAATTGTTTATCATAAATTAATTTCAAATAGTAAATAATTAAAATTAATTTCATATCATTATGCCTTTTCACAAGTAAATAATTTAAAATATGGAGAAATATATAAAAAAATTTAGAAAAAAGAATATATTCTAAAATTTACTATATTTTAAAATATCTTTTAAATTTTTGTGACCCTTTTATTTTACTAAAATACCTTCTAAAAAAGTTTTAGAAACAAAAATACCTTTTTAATTTTTGTAAATGCTTAATTTTACCTAAATTACTAAAATAAAATTTCAACAACTTTTTGGAAGATTTTTTTTTTAATATTATATATTTCTTTCTATAATAAATGATACTACTAAGTTCAAACCTGTACTTAAAAGAAGAGTGATAGTAGAAATACAAATAGATGAAGACTGGGAGACAGATAAAATAAGTGTCAACAAGGAATTTTATTAATTAGGCCGGCAATTTTCTGATTCTTCTTTTTCCTATTCATTATTATTGGTTATATAAAAGTATTGTGATATTATGATGAACCTCTTGATCGAAATGGATTTCCTTTTCTTAGCTTATAGGTTGGAGGCTCTGGTGGTCTTATCTAAATAAACCAAGCATGCATAACTTTTTCATCAAATACTAATTACTTTTGGTATTGGGACCTTGGATAAACTTGGTTTGGTCCTAATTGAACTACAGGAAATAATAAATAAATGATTAAGACTGAGCACTTTTGTTAAACTAAATTAAAGTATATAATACTTGAAAATTGGAAAGTCCCTTTTTGAAAATTTGATAGTAAATCAGTGGTTTCAGATGTATCCTTAAGAAATTTTGATAGACTACATGAAACAATAAGTTGAAAACAGAGAACCACGTTGTTTTATGCCTAACTTGCTTATGCTTGGGATGTTATCTCCATGTCATAACATTGTTATTTGATAATACTATTTGTCAATATATATATATATATATATATGGAACTCTCAGTTTCTCTTTGAGGTTGAACTAACTGTTGTTGTAGGTATTAGATAACTTTTTAGAAAAAAATGCATTAACAGACTTGTACTGATTAATTGATATTTTTTATAGGCAAATAATTATATTAATAAAGTGATAAAACAGTAGGATAATAAGGAATTTTCCTACTGCTAACAACAAAGTGGTCTTCCTTGAGACTGAGAGTGAGTAAAAGTGATGAAGAGAGGGTATTTTTTTCCACTTAGATTATTTTAAGTTTTTATAGGATAAAAAAGCGAAAAATTAGGATGCAAGAAACAATATCCCTGTAAGTTTGGATGAGAGCCGAATACTCTGATCCACTCACTCCTGCAACACAATCCCACGGAACGGCCCATCGGACAAGTTATTAATATTCATAGTATATATTATATATAATAAAATAATATAATTCAAAACATTATCATAAATATATAATGCTGATGATATGTTATCATAAATTATGATATAAATTGTTTTAGATAATGACAATATATTAAAAACATAGCTGTAAATATTTTTTCACTTAAATTATGCAAGTAGTTCTCATTTAATTTGTGTTTTTTTATGTAACTAGTTGTAGGTTATGCTGCAGGATTTATTTTTCTCAAGTCCTTGATGAAGAAAAATCAATTTGGTTGTAAATGTGAAGGTATAAAAGAATGGGTCCAATGATTATTCCTTAAAAAAATGTTTATCCTCTCCAAAAAAGAAAGAAAGAGAGGGTTTATGTTACAAAATATAAAGATTTAATTCAATATTAAAGATTGTTAAAAAAAAAGTCTAAAAATGTTTAGTAGTACTCTCCTCTCCATTAAATATCTTTTATTTCATCTCCTCTCAAAATCTAATAGAAATCTCACTCAATCAAAATACATAACATTATTTTTTTTCTCCTCTATCATGTTGTTTTTGGTCGAGGGAGAAGGAAAGAAAGAAAGAAAAAAAATAATGAGTATCAAGTGAATTTTACATTTCTTATATTTTATATTAATTTAAATATTTTTCTTCTATTTTTATCACTTCTATTTTCATGTTTCAACCAAACAAGACATAAAATCAAATGATTATTGAGTAAATTAAAAACAAATAAATTATATACTAAGTGCTTAGCAGTGAGCACAGATTCTTTATTACTAGTTTTGTATTATCAGGTGACTCTTTTTTTAATCATCTCTCTTGTTAATTTTTACATTGTAAATGAATAATTTATTTATTTAAAAATGATATAACAAAAAGTAATTAAGATTGCAAAGAATAATTTCACATGATTTTATTTATTATATAAATATTCGTGATTAATTATTTTCCCAGTCTTTAGTTGGTATAAAAAAGGAATGATAGATATAATATAATATATAGCAATATAATATTATATAGATTTTATTTATACTTTTATATTAAATTTTTAGTATTATATTCAAATTTTATAAAATTTAATGTATAGTCTATCTTTATATTCTTAAAAGAAACAAAATACATTAAAAAATTATAGGCTTTTAATTATTTTAACAATCTCGTAACTCTATTCTTCTTCTTTTGCAGTACTTCAGCATCCACTACCACCACCTATGATCAGCACCCACTAGACCCTTTAACCCCATCAGAGTTTAAGTTGGTCCAAAATCATAGTCCAAAAGAAATACCAAGCCTCACCTCCCAAACATTAGGTTGGACGAGCCAGACAAAGCCCTAGTCCTATCATGGTAATATTCAAACCACAAAACCAAAGCCAAAACGTAACTCCCACCGTTGACTTGTCCAAAGGCTCCATTGTCTCCACAAAAGTCTACACTGGCAATGGCTTCCCCATGCTCACGTTCGATGAGCAAGACTTTTCAGCGGAACAAACGGGGCCTTAATATATCCCAAGTTGTGTGCTCAACTGCTTCGGTTGGTTGGTATGGGGAGATAAAGAGCACACGGACACTGAAGATTCAATCTATTATGCACAGGGGACTAGTAATTTGTTTGCAAGACCGTTGGAGGGTATTACAGTGGTTGTTGATCTTGATGAGAGAAAGATACTTCAATATTTTGACAGGAGTCTTGTTTCTGTGGCTGAGGGAACTGAGTATGTAGCTTCAATGCAGAAGCCTCCATTTGGACCAACGTTCTTCGGATCAGCTTTTGTGCAGCCAAATGGACCTGGATTCAAGATCAGTGGCCACTCTATCAGGTTAGTTAATAGTTTCATAATCATATTATATATATATGGTGACTTTTTCAGTGTCACTTAGTTTTAGAGAGTTTTTATTTACATAATATTGATACATTTTGTGTTTAGAAATGTTACACTGCACTACAGTGATATCGCTAGCTTCAATTTATGATGTTGAACAGCAAAGGTATCGAGTTGGTGAATTCGGGTTTGGCCAATCCATGGTGTCACTTGAGCCTTTGGCTGATTGCCCCTCCAATGCTGCATTTTTGGATGCATATTTTGCAGGAGATGTATCATGTGGCGTCACACAAAAACAGAAATCCATGATAAAAAACGATCATCACAGTTCAGCGAGGAAAAGTTACTGGACCGTGGGCAAAGACAGAGGCTGATGCCCGAATAAGACTTGGTTTGGAGCCATATTCTGAACTAGCAATTGTAAATCCCATCAAGGAAACTAAGCCTGGAAACAAAATAGGGTACCGTTTGTTTCCAGGAACAGACTGATGATTATCCACAAACTAGAGGTGCCTTCACAAATTATAACGTGTTTGTTACACCGTATAACAAGTCTGAGAAATAGGCAGGGAGAAGAGCAGAGGAGAAGACACTTTAGCTGTTTGGACTCTTAGGTATACGAATATATTTATGACAAAGATATATAATATTAAATTGAGAATCTTATCATATTTCAGGGATAGGAGCATTGAAAATAAGGACATAGTTGTGTGGCATACGGTGGGGATTCATCACATGCCTTGTCAGGAAGATTATCCTATTATGTCAACACTGAGCGGTGGATTTGAGCTCAAGCCGACCAATTTCTTTGAGATCAATCCGGTCCTTAAAGCTAAACCACCAAACCTTAGTTTTTAAATTCTACTTTGGACCACAAGAGTGTTTGTGTTCTGTGCTTTTGCAATCAATTATTTGGAATTTTCCTGTACTTCAGAATTATATTCACACTTCTGGGGTTAACAAGCACTTGCCATCCATTTTCAATATGCTAATATAATCATTTTTTTTTTTTTTTTGTATTGATATCATCAATACACTATCATCATTTTGGTTAGAAGTAAGAGAGAAATAAAACAAAAAGGGAAAAATAATAGATGTAATAACTAATAAGTAAAATGATAAAAAAAATAAAGAGAAAGTTACTGTTTTTTTTTTTCTCTGAGAAAAAAAAAATGTGCTAACTCATTTAATTTTATATACCCATTCAATCAAAATTATCATAAATTCATCATGAACGTAAGACTTTGAGTTCATGACAAAACAATAGATAAATATTCCTTATATATAAGTAATTTAAAATTTAAACATATATTATAAAAATATATATATAATTTTATTAGTATTTTTATTGTGCAAATTTTTATTTAATTGATTAATATTTTTATGGGAACTTACATTTTTAAAAATAAATTTATGGATAGTTCTGATTTTATTAACCCTTCTGAAATGTTTTTCAGACAATTTTTTTAAAAATATAAATCAAATAATCAACTAATTAACTCAAGAAAAAAAAAAACGATAACACTACTTGGCAAGTTGAAGTTGAATATTCTTTTACACATTTGCTAATTTAAACACTGTAAAATTATGAGGGCTTTAAAATCTCGTTCCCATTATATAATCTTCACAACCACAGGGCTAAATTATATGGCAATAGAAATAAGAAATATGGACTGATCAAATGAGGCACAGTATCAAATTTTAAATTTCACATTTCTCGACACCTGCGCATCCATTATTCATTTCCATTTTTTCGGTGATGAATGATGATCAAATGTTTTTATTCTAGCTACTAGATAGTGAGCCACGTCCTCTATTCTTTTTTCATTCTAATATCTTATTCTATTTAATTATTTACAAATGCTATAAAAAATTTTAAAACAAAATAAATTATAAATACTTAAATAGCATTTGTGACAACTACCGTGTAATTTAAGATTTTATTTATTTATCTGTTTATCTATATAACAATCTAATCATAAATTTTATTTCAACTTATTTTTAAATAAAAATTAGATTAAATGGTAAAAATTTCTTAAAATAAAAATTATTTATCTTTAATGAAAAAAAAATTAAAATAAGAAATTTTATAATAAGCCACTAAAATTACTTATACAAAACTTATTTTCATGTTTTATCTTCGAGTTTCAATAAAGTCAAATTTTAGAATAATTATTATTTTTTTTATAAAAAAATATTCTTATATTTTAACTTTAAGAAACTTTTTTAAGTTAAAAAAAATATTTATTTATTTATTTTTTTAAACTCTTATTTTTAACTTTAATAATTTATTTTTAATTTATTGATATATTTAAAATTACTTCTTTAGAATGGCTTATAAATTTATTGATATATTTAAAATTACTAGATATTTTTTTTTTTATAATCACGTCATGAGGTCATTTTTTTTTTACTAAAATTTAAATCATAGAGTAAAAAATATCACATATTTATTAAATATTTCGCTTAAAAATATTTCAATAACCAAATTACTGTGATAAAAATTAAAGTTTACTTAAATGTTTCTTAAATATAATTTATTTAAATTATCATTTTTTTTGCTTATTTTGTTTTGTTTTCAGTTATAACAATTTTTAAAAATAACTTTCTTAAGATGAAATGTACCATTATAATATTATTAACATTTTTTTATATTTTCTATAACTATATATATAATATATAATAAGTAAAATTCATAACCTTGCAATGAACATACTAGATACAAACTTAAAGTATAGTAGTGTTATATATGAGAACGAGAGCGATGGATGCAAATGCAAGTGCAAACATGAAGCTGACACTGTTCACGGTCACAGTCCTGATGCTGTTTTGGAGATGTGTAGAATGCAAGTACCACGATCTTCACCCACTTGACCCATTAACCCCTTGTTCGAACCATTGTCCAAAACTCATACCCAACCATCCACAACCACAACCTCAGATTCCACTACGTAGGCTTGGACGAACCCGACAAGCCCGAAATTCTCTCATGGCTATCCTCAAACTCAAAATCCAAACCCAAACCACCACCGCCTCGACGAGCCTTCGTCGTAGCCCGGTTCCAAAAACGGTCCCACGAGATAACCGTCGATTTGTGGACACGTTCCATCGTCTCAAGCAAAGTCTACGAAGGAAATGGAAACCCTATGCTGACCATTCAGCTACGAGCCGTTTAAGGAGTCTCTGAAGAAAAGGGGTGTGAACGCGTCTGAGGTGGTGTGTGCTTGTTTCACTGTTGGTGGGTTTGGAGAGGAAAAGACCAAAAGGAACGTCAAGGTTAAGTGTTATTACACAAAAGACACTGCTAATTTGTATACGAGGCCTTTGGAGGGAGTGGCTGCTGTTGTTGACTTGGACGACATGAAAATTGTTTGGTACAATGATAGACATGTCAGTCCAGCTCCGAAGGAAGATGGCACTGAGTACAGAGCTTCTAAGCTCAAACCACCGTTTGGTCCAAAGCTTAAGGGTGCAGCGCCTGTCATGTAAGACGGTGGACCTGGTTTCACCATTGACGGCCATTCGGTAAGGTACGTACGTACGTACGAGTCTTACTCTTCCTTTCTACTATCCAAATCAAAATAATATGAAACTACTAGTTTCTCTATACAAACTTATTCACCCATGCCAACATGACTTCCTAGTATTCTTTGTTTCGAACTATAACAACTATATAAATGTAACTTTGATATTGAACTCTCTCTGCAATCAGTTGGGCCAATTGAAATTTTCATGTAGGATTTGACATTCGGTCTGGTCCAATAATTTCTCTGGCTTCAATATATGATCTCCAAAAGCAAAAACATCGTCGGATACTATACAGAGGATTCATACCTGAGCTATTTGTGCCATATCAAGACCCAACTGAAGAATGGTATTACACAACATACTTTGACTGTGGTGAATATGGCTTTGGACAGTCTATGTCTTCATTGCAGCCTCTCACTGATTGCCCTGCCAATGCTGCATTCATAGATGCATACTATGCTGGGTCAGATGGCACCCCTGTAAAGATAGTTAATGCCTTCTGCATATTCGAAAATATGCTTGTGATATCATGTGGCGTACGTCACTCAGAATATTCAATTCCAAATGAAGTGGTATATTTTTATTTTTTTTGCTTTTGATGCTTGTTCCGTTTTGTTTTTCAGTTGATAAATATTCATTGTTCCTCTTGGATAGATAACTGAGGCCAGGTCAGATGTTAGCTTAGTGGTGAGAACAGTTTCAACTGTGGCCAACTACGACTATGTCATAGATTGGGAATTTAATCCAAGTGGCAGCATCAAATTTGGGGTATGATTGCGTGCACTAATATTTAAATATTTTTTGCCATGCCTGAAATTTGAATCTTTCATTTCTTTATTCAACCATGTTATAGCAAAATTTGGAAAAACACATGTGGTATGGAATCGAAATCACTCAATCTTTAAGACTTTAACCCGTTCCTTTAGCTAGAAAGCTATACTGAATGAAGGATATGTATCCTTTTTCGGCAATTTAAAATTGAGAGTGAATTAGACTAAATTATATATATAAGTATATTCAAAATCATATTTTTAAGTGATATTAAATTAATTAGTAATTACTGTTGTTTAGAAGCTAACTCGATGTTATATTTTAAAATAGGTAGGACTTACTGGGATATTAGGGTTTAAGGGAGGGACCTGGACCTACACCAACACAGATCAAATAAAAGAAGACATCTACGGCACATTGCTAGCAGATAATACCATTGGTATCTATCATGATCACATTTTCACCTATTATCTTGACCTTGACATTGATGGAGAAGCCAACTCTTTTGTGAAGTCTAATTTGGAGATAGTAAAGGTGAAAGATCACAGCACATCTAGGAAAAGCCATTGGACAATTGTAAGTGATCCCGGAATCAACCTAGGGTCCAAGCCTTTTGACATTGTTGGTAAAACCAATTTGGAGACAATGAGAGTGAAAGATCATGCCATACCTAGGAAAAGCCATTGGAAAGTTGTATCTGAAACAGCTAAAACTGAAGCTGATGCCAAAATCAACTTGGGATCCAAGCCTTCTGAGCTACTAGTGGTAAATCCTAACAAACGAACAAAACAAGGCAATAAAATTTGGTAACGTTTGCTTCCAGGTTCAGCGGCACATCCACTTTTGCTTAATGATGATTATCCACAAATCAGAGCAGCTTTCACCAATTACAATATATGGGTCACACCGTATAACAAATCTGAGAAGTGGATAGGAGGAGCATACGTTGACCATAGTAGAGGCGATGATACTATTGCTGTTTGGAGTTCCAGGTGTGTTAATTACTAAATCAAATGTTACATTAACTAGCCATTTTATAGTTATTAGACTTTCTTTTTTAATAAAAAAATAGTTTTATCTCATTGTTGTATAATACAAGAAACTAAAAGTTATTTAAGCCAATTTTACTTAATAACAATTTACATTAAAATTTAAGAAAATAAGGTATGAGAAATTATCCATGTTTGAGTATTGTGAATTGAATGTGCAGGGATAGGGAAATTGAGAAGAAGGACATAGTATTGTGGTACACGATGGGATTTCATCATGTTCCTTCCCAAGAAGATTTTCCAGTTATGCCTACATTGAGTGGTGGATTTGAGCTGAAGCCAACCAATTTCTTCGAGAGAAACCCGGTTCTTAAAACAAAATCACCCAAGCATGTGCACATGCCTAACCGCACTTCTTAACATTAGAGTTTCTATCTCCAAAAATTTTGGTAGTTAGTTTTTAAACCAATAGTTATTAAGTTACATTGCCATGCCATTATTTTGATATTTAATAATAAATTTATTATTTATTTCAATTTAGTTTCTGTTTAATAAAAATACTTTTCTGTTAAATGAAAATTTTAACATCACAAATTATTATTTTTTCTGTTTAATAATTATATAAAAAAGAATGGGCTAGGCCCAACGAAAACTAAAGCAAATAAAAAGCCTTTTTTGTTTTTTGACCTAATAAAATCAAATCAGAATTAAACTAAAACTAATGCTCTGTTTCGTCTATAGAAGAAAAAGAGAGAAAAGAAAAAGAAAAAGAATAGAAAATGAAATGATTTATTAAGTTGTTTGGTAGAAAAGAAAATAAAAAGAACGAAAAGTAATTAATATAGTTTTTAAATAATTAAATAATATTTTATTCATAAATTGAGTATTTAATTATTAAATTTAAAAAATATAAACGCATATGTTTTTCGAAATCTGTGCATAAGTTTAAATTTATTTTTTTTCTTTGGTTTCTTTCTGATTTGGACGGAAAGAATTTTAGATGGGATCCATACGTTTTTTTCTTTTCTGTTCTATTATTTCATGAACAAAGGAAGGATTATTTTTTGAAAATTATGTCATCTCTCTTTCCTTTTCCTCTCTTCATCTTTTTCTCATAACAAGCAAAAGCGTAAACGTAAGAAATGGAGAACGTGTATTTTGAGGGTTCGTCGATTGGGACAGTTTTGGGTGGCTTCTGTTCTGTGGGGTTTCGGCTTACGCATTGCGGAGCCCAACGGATATAAAATAAAACATCATTAAATAAATAAAAAGGAACAAATTGGAGTGAAAGATGGTAAATAGACGAAGGAGAAGTCTCATCAGACAAGTAAATTAGAAAAGTTCATTTAATAGAAAAAATATTTTAGTTAAACATAAACTAAATTGTACTAATAAGTAATAATTTATTCACGTGATAATGTAACTTAATAATTATTGTTTTAAGATCGACCGTATCTAATGATTAAATTAATACTAATGTAGATAAAAAATAGTACATATAGAAATAGAATTGTTTCTATATCATCAACCATGCTTTTAATTAATAATAAAAAGAGCGAGTCCTGACAGAGAGCGATGGATGCAACGTCGAGAAAGGCGACGTTGATCTCTGTTTTGGTGGTCTTATGGAGTTGCTGTGGTGTAGAATGTAATCCTCACCCACTTGACCCTCTAACTCCTTCTGAACTCAACCTTGTTCGAACCATTGTCCAAAACTCATACCCAACCTCTCACAACCTCAGCTTCCACTACGTAGGTTTGGACGAACCCAACAAGCCCGAAATCCTCTCATGGCTATCTTCAAAGTCAAAAACCAAACCCAAACCAGCAGTACCTCGACGAGCCTTGGTCGTAGCCCGGTTCCAGAAACAGTCCCACGAGATAACCGTGGATCTATGGAGACGTAGCATCGTTTCAAGCAAAGTCTACGAAGGAAATGGAAACCCTATGCTGAGCTTTGGCGAACAAGCGGTGGCGTCGCAGCTTCCATTGAGCTACGAACCCTTCAAGGAGTCTTTGAAGAAAAGGGATCTGAAGGCGTCAGAGGTAGAGTGTGCTTGTTTCACTATTGGTTGGTTTGGAGAGAAAAAGACGAAAAGGAACGTCAAGGTTAAGTGTTATATCACAAATGGCAGTGCCAATTTGTATGCGAGGCCTTTGGAAGGAGTGGCTGCGGTTGTTGACTTGGACGACATGAAAATTGTTGGGTACAATGATAGACATGTCACTCCAGTTCCGAAGGCAGATGGCACTGAGTACAGAGCTTCTAAGCTCAAACCACCGTTTGGTCCAAAGCTTAAGGGAATAGCTATCAATCAAGATGGCGGCCCGGGATTCACGATCGATGGCCACTCCGTAAGGTATGCCTCCTGTTATGTACTGTTCTCTTATTCACTTCAACTTAATTTGACCTGTAGTGAGTCTTTCTGTTTCATGCATGCGTCGGTTGTCTTTTTCTTTGTTTGGATTTTCTAAAAAGAATAAAGATATTTGTAAATCATATGTTAGTATATACTGATAGATAGAGAAGAAAAATAAATGTAAATATAATAAGTAATATAATTTAATAAAAAAAATATATATTTAATAGGTATTTATAGTGTTAGAGTATTAAAGTAACACTCTTTATAAAATTAAAAATATACTGCTCACAAATTTTCAATAAAATATATGGAAATGGAATAACAACAAAAATTCCAATCAACTTCTTGTATCTAACCACGTGTTTTCAAATTATAGAGATGTTTTTTGTCCTTTTTATTTTATTTCATTTTCTATTCAATCAAATAAATCGACAGAATTTAATATTTTTTTTCTTTTCTAATACCAAATAATACAAAAGTTCATTCATTTTCATTCTCATCATTATCTTTTCAACTATCATCATTCCTAACAACCAATTTCAAATATGTACTTAAATTCTCTTGATAGTATTTAGTAATACATGGATAGTATTTAATAATGCAGTCATTTTGATTTTTGGATACTGTTGCTGTAGTTTAACAGGTATCTTTATTTTTTTATTTGTTTATGAGTATAATAACTTACTGTACATCATAATTATACCATATAAAAATTATTCTATTAATATATATTTGCCTTTTAATTATTTTTTTTTAATGTTATTCACGTTAATTTTGAAAGATGAACAGAATAGCGTCCAATGCCGAAGTGTTTACAAATTACAATGCTTTCCCCTGTATAATAACGTAAATGATTATTATATCGTTGTTACTTTTCATGCCGGCATTAGTTTATGATTAAATGAAGAAATAGGGCACTGGAGTTTTGTGTCATCAAAATCAAAATTAATGCAGTATGTATATATACTCCCATCGTCCCGAAATGATTAAAGTTTAACATTTTTTTTACCTAGATCAAGAACAATAATAAATATAATATTTTTTGATTTTTTTTTTTTTATATTTCCTAGACACAGTTATCAAGAGAGTAAATATTAAATCAATAAGAGTACACATAAGGATATTAGTTTTGATACTAATCATTTTTCTGTAATCAGTTGGGCCAATTGGAATTTTCATATTGGATTTGACATTCGGGCTGGCCCAATAATTTCCCTGGCTTCAATATACGATCTCGAAAAGCAGAAACACCGTCAAGTACTGTACAAAGGATTCATACCAGAGGTATTTGTGCCATACCAAGATCCATCTGAAGAATGGTATTACACAACATACTTTGACTCTGGTGAATATGGCTTTGGACAGTCTATGTCTTCATTGCAACCTCTCACCGATTGCCCTCCCAATGCTGCATTCATAGATGCATATTATGCTGGTTCAGATGGTACCCCTGTAAAGATTTCTAATGCCTTCTGCATATTTGAAAAGTATGCTGGTGATATCATGTGGCGTCACACAGAAATTTCAATCCCAAATGAAGTGGTACATTTTTTTAATATATTCTCTATTTATTTTCTTTTGGTTCTTGTACCATTTTGTTTTTCATTTGATAAATATTCAATGTGTTCTTTTTTGTAGATAACTGAGGTGAGGTCTGATGTAAGCCTAATTGTGAGAACAGTTTCGACTGTGGGCAACTACGACTATGTCATAGATTGGGAATTTAAGCCAAGTGGCAGCATCAAATTTGGGGTATGATTGCATGCACTAATATTTAAATGTTAGTGATTACTTATTTGTTTTGAGCTAACTGCATGTTATATTTTAAAATAGGTTGGGCTTACTGGGATATTAGGGCTTAAGGCAGGGACTTACACAAATACAGATCAAATAAAAGAGGACATCTACGGCACATTGCTAGCAGAAAATACCATTGGTATCTACCATGACCACTTCTTCACCTATTATCTTGACCTTGACATTGACGGTGAAATCAATTCCTTTGTGAAGTCCAATTTAGAGACAGTCAAAGTCAAAGATCAGACGATTCCTAGGAAAAGTCATTGGACGGTTGTAAGTGAAACAGCTAAAACAGAAGCTGATGCGAGAATCAAGCTAGGGTCCAAGCCTTTTGAGCTATTAGTGGTAAATCCTAATAGAAACACGAAACAAGGAAACACAATTAGGTATCGTTTGCTTCCAGGCCCAGTGGCACACCAACTTTTGCTTAGTGATGATTATCCACAAATCAGAGCTGCCTTCACCAATTACAATGTATGGGTCACACCATACAACAAATCTGAGAAATGGGTAGGAGGATCATACGTCGATCGTAGTAGAGGCGATGATACTATTGCTGCTTGGAGTCTCAGGTATGTCACCAAATAACTATGTCTAAGTCTTATCTTAATTTTTATTTCATCCATTTTTTTTTCTAAATAATTTAATTTAGATTTAAATATGTTTAAGGTAACTCAAAGGGTTGACTCAGTAATATAAATTCATAAAAACTATTAAAGATCTAAAACAAAAATCTATCATTTATCAAATATCTTAGACATTTAAATTTGTGGACATGGTTTTCATATATAACAAGGTCTTTGAAGTGGTCCATGTTTGAGTATTACGAATTGAATGTGCAGAGATAGGGATATTGAGAAGAAGGACATAGTATTGTGGTATATGATGGGATTTCATCATGTTCCTTCCCAAGAAGACTATCCAGTTATGCCAACGTTGAGTGGTGGGTTTGAGCTAAGGCCAACGAATTTCTTCGAGAGAAACCCGGTTCTTAAAACAAAATCACCCAATGTTGTGCACTTGCCTAACTGCACTTCTCAACATTAGTTTGTGTGCGGTTTGATTGAAGCTGCTAAATAAAATTTGAAGGATTCACATATTCTCATATATATGTAATTTCTTCATTATTTTTGACAATTCAGTTAAGACTTAGACATGTTTTTAATTAGTCATTGAAAGTTGGGTTAAATTTATTTCTAGTTTTAAATTTAAAACTAGTCTTTTTAGTCACGTTAATTTGATAAAACCTTTTTAATTTTTTGCCCAAACATCATCTACCTAAATGCCATCAAAATTAATATTTTTATATTTAATTACAATTTTCATTTCCTCGTGAAATTACGATTTTTATCTATTTTGATCCCTCCGTTTATTTGTTATGATTGACCGTTTATTTGTTAACGTTAACCAATTTAATTATTATTTGTACCTTCTTAACTACTAAATAAATTTCCTTCCAAAAATAAAAAAATAATTTTTTTTTCTTTCAACACTTCCCATTTTATTTCCTATATTCCAAATTTTTAATTTTTATAACCATGATTATTTTTAGATTTGGAAATATTATCAAAATTGATAATTCCATTTATACACCTTTCCAAAAATTTCAAGACATGAATTTTAGAAATATTTGTAGATTGGTATAATTTTTTTATAAATGGAATTTTTTTGGTAGTTTTAATTTTTTTATATCAATATTTATGACTTCTTATTTTTACAAACCAATTTATTTATATTTATAAAAAATGAATTTATTAAATTTACTTAAGTTTTTTTCTTAATAAAAATGTTGTTGATAACTTTAAAATTTGGAAGTGTAGGAAATAAAATGGGTGATGCCAAAAGAATATTTTTTTTAAATAGGGTCTATTTAGAAGTTAAGGAAATATAAATAATAATTAAAATTGTCAACATTAAAAAATAAATGGTCAATCATAACAAATAGATAGAGGAATCAAATTTACACGTATTTAGACCTAATAATTAAAATCCAGATAAATGAAAATCACCATTTCACAAAATTAGGAAATAAAAATTACAATTAAGCCATATTTTTAAAAGAAAATAAACACGTGCTACTTGTTTGTTGATAATAATGCAAAATCGAAGTTGTCATTTAATTCATTACAATATTTATTTTCTTAATTTAATATTATAATACATTGACACATTGATAAAGATCAACGACAGGTTTGTTTTACTTCTTCTATTATTTATTAATTTTTATATTATATTATTTATTTAACCATTGCACTGATCAATATAATAATAAAAGTATAATAGCTACTTAATATGATTAATAATTAATAGAATATTAAATAAAAAAAACCAGTAATTGAAACTAAAAAAGCAATTTAAATAATTGAGCTATTTATACAAAAATATAAGAGTTTAAATTTAATTAAAAACTAAAATTATAATTACTAAAAATATATTTTTTAACACTAAACTAATTTTAAAATTTATATAAAAATATCATATAAACATATTTACTTTTATCATTTTATATTTATCAGTTACTACTTTAATAAATAATTTTACAAGACACTTATAATTTAATCAATTAGTTTAACAACTTTTTACTACTACATCCTTTACATCCTGTTTATAATATAAATCTAACTAATAGTATATATCAATTAACTTTTCAAGTACTTTTGCCTAACATAAGCTAAAATCATATGCTTGGTCAATGGTTACTGTCCCCTTCTCGTTCAATCCAGATGTCAAATTCGATCAAACTCATTCTAAAATTCTACCATTTTAAAATGAAGATGATATAAGGACCACTAACGTGAATTGAGACTAACAATGGTCCCAAAATTAATTGGAAGTTATTGCTTCCAATTGAGACTTGACACACACTAATAAGGACAATTTTCAAGGGCTCTATATTGCTACAATATGAAGTACCCCCAATAGGTAAGCAGAGGCATGTGTTTTCATTTAAGTGTTTTTAATCTCATTACTACTAATTATTACTTCCAAAATTAAGCAACTAAAAAAAATCTATTCACGCATTAAAAAAAAAAAAGTTAAATGCGTTAAATTTTACTTTTCAAAATTATTCTTATTATTTTTTTCAAAAAAAAAACATTTCTTTACGAGACTCTTCTTTAATTACTCTACAAATATGAAATATATTTTAGACAAAACATCATTAAATAGATTTAAAAAGTTAAATTTTACTTATAAAAAAAAAAATTTGTTGTTTATAAATAAAAATAAGGAGAGCATTCTCTTTTAACAACAAAATTTATTAACTTTTATTAAAAATATCACTTGAAAGAATTTGAACTTGTGGCCTCTCTCGTTTTCATTCTTCCTTCACCCTTGAACTTTTCAACTAGTAATAAATGTTATTCCTCGACATAGGAAAAAAATCTTATTTGAAACCTTTGATTTCACTTGTTTTTGTTTTATGTTTTTATTTTCATATAAAATAAAAAATATAGTTAAAAATGTATTTTTTTTAATTTAAAAAATATTGTCCAAAAAATACAGAAAATAAAGATATGACGTTTTTATCATTTTTATTTTTATAAATATCTTTATTTTTTAACGATTTTATTTTCACTTTTATAAATAAATTTTTTAATATTTAAAATGTGAAATAAAAACTATTTAAAAAAAATAAAAATAAAAAATATCTCACAAAAGTAAAAATAGTATTTATACGTTGTTTCAAACTAGAACAGTAGAATTCCGTAACAATGATAATTGATTCTTAAAAAAAAAAAATAATTAGAATTAACAATAATAACTAATGGATCATATTTAAAAATTTAACAATTAAGATTAAAAGAACACTTAAAATGAAAACACGTGTCTATGCTATCTTTCGCTTCGTTTAATTCAGATCTGATTGTCGAATTTAAAATCGTTTTCAAATTCTACAATTTTAAAACAGAGATGCCATAAGGGCGAGCAACATGAATTGAGAACTAACATTGGTTTAGTAAAGATAATTTAATACTTAGGAGATGACTTAACATGATTTATAATATTTGTAAAAAATCTGATAGGTTAACGTTAAACACCCTTACATTAATACGTTGCAAAAATAATTTATTTAACAAATTTTTTTTTTTTGAATCAGCAACCATCACAATACTAAAAAGGAATTAGTTTTTGACTTAATAAACGGAAAAATATTCGTGATAGACAATATATATATATATATATATATATATATATAAATACGACCATTCAAATAATTTTTTTTACTTTAAATACTAACAATAAAATTCATGGTTTATAAAGCCGATCCTTTGGTTTTGTCTCCACGTTTATTTTGATGTTTTTACAAACTAACTCATTATATTCAATTTCTTCGCATCATTTATTTGCATTTAACTTTAGTCTCTTTCATTTAAAAAAATAAAGGAGTGTTAGCAAAATTTTCTTTCCAAATTCTTTCTTTGTTTGGTGGTTGAAATTTATGAAAAATTATGAGTATTGATTTTGATTGAAATCAATAAATAAAATTATTTAATAATATATAAGATTTAAAATTCATGATTTTCAATAATTTCAATCAATGGGAGAAAAGAAAGAGTCTTTGAGTGTCCCTAATAGAGTTTTTGAGTGTAACTAATATTTCTATTAAAAGAAAGAATAGATAGGCATAAATTACAATAAACATGTTATTTTTACATGTTTTAATTTTTATATTTTTTGTTGGAAGATGAGATTGATATAAAGTATATACCGTAAAAAACATTAACTAATATTCATAAAAGATAATGAACACACACTAAGTATTTTTATTTCGAGTGGTAATAGTTATATATTTATTTTTTTCCAATATCCCATTAATTAGTGAGGGATATAGGAATCTAAGTAGGGAGGGGTTATAATTTTTTTTACAAAAAAATTGACAATAAAATATAAAAAAAAATATTTAATATAAAATTTATTAAAAAAAACAAAAAATGGATATAAAATTTGAATTTTTTTAAAAAAATTAAAAATAAAATCTAAAATCATATGATGTAAGAGTAAAATAATAAAGTAAAATTTATAAGATTTTAAAAAATTATAAATAAAAAGTGTTAAATTAATTTATTAAAAATAAATCAAAATATAATGAAACCAAATATTTATTAGGTATAAAATTAAGATATCATTTACTAATAAAAAAATTATTAACTTAAAAATTTATTTTTTTAATAATTTTTTTATTAATATTTATTTTATTATATATATATATATATATATATATATAAATAAAAAAAAGGGAAGGAGGAGGAGGGAGGGGTGAAGACCTGCTTGCCCCCCTAAATATCTTTTATTTTTTTTATATTTCTATCTTCATATTTTATTATATCACTTATAATAATACTTACATTTTTTTTTTCCTTCTCACTAAATGTATAATAACATTAGAATATAAAAATGTATTTTTCCTTTTATTTCAACTTAATTTATTTATAATCAAAGTCATGACTACTTGATAGTAACTTCCTACTAAATACTAAATACTAGTTCCTGTTTATAAGAAATAAATACTTAATTTATCAAGATAAAAAAAAAAAAAGTTAATCTGGTTAACTCTAAAAAATAATATCATAAATTTAAATTTTATTTTCAAAATTTTCATCAAATTAAATGGTTTTACTTATGATTGTATTTAATGACACTATTAATTTAAAAAATCATTTTTCCACCAATAGTAAAATTATCTCATTAATAGTATTTACAATAAATAAAAATAAAAAATAAAATTAATAATTAATAATTAATGCACTTAAAAGTATTCATATGTTTTTTTAATTTTAAAAACAAAAAACAAAAAAAAGTTTCTAATTGATTATTGTGTATATGAAACTAATTTCACATATATTAATTACCTATTAAATGGGTGTAAACCATCGATCTACAACCTCTAAATTAAAGTAATTTTCATTTGTGAAATGCAAACAAGGTTTCCAGTATATATGAAGCAGGGTGTTGGGTTTGATGACGAGAGCAATGGATGCAACAACGAATAAGGTGACACTGTTATCTATCCATATCCTCATGATCTTATGGAGCTGTGGAGAATGTAAGTACTACCATGATCTTCGCCCACTAGACCCTCTAACCCCTTCTGAGCTCAACCTTGTTCGAACCATGGTCCAAAACACATACCCAAGTAACTCAACCACCTCAAACCTCACCTTCCACTACGTAGCCTTGGACGAGCCCAACAAGCTCGAATTCCTCTCATGGCAGCAATCCACCTCAAACTCCAAACCCAAACCACCTCGCCGAGCCTTCGCCGTAGTCCGGTACCAAAAACAGTCCCACGAGATAACCGTCGATTTGTCCACTCGTTCCATCGTATCAACCAAAACCTACGAAGGAAATGGCTACCCTATGCTCACCTTAGGCGAAATAGCGGTGGCGACACGCTTGCCATTCACCTACGAACCGTTTAAGGAGTCTCTGAAGAAGAGGGCTCTCGATATCTCTCTCGTGCGCTGCAATGCCTACACTTTCGGTTGGTTTGGACAACCCAAGACCACACGAATCGTCAAGATTAAGTGCTTTTACAGAAATGGCACTGCTAATTTCTACGCGAGGCCCTTGGAAGGGTTGGCACTGCTTGTTGACTTTGACGATATGAAAATTGTTGGTTACAATGATAGATACGTGGTTCCTGTGCCCAAGTCAGAGGGCACTGAGTATAGAGCGTCTAAGCTACAACCACCCTTTGCTCCAAAGCTTAAGGGAATATCTTTCAACCAAGACGGTGGACCTGGATTCACGATCGATGGCCATTCCGTAAGGTACCATTAATTTATTGTTTTTTTATATCTTCTTTAAGATTACGTTTTTATTGTTACTGACCATTTTCTGTAATCAGTTGGGCCAATTGGGTATTTCATGTAGGTTTTGACATTCGGGCTGGCCTAGTAATTTCCCAGGCATCAATTTATGATCTCCAAAAGCAGAAATATCGTTCGGTGCTATACAAAGGATTTGTATCAGAGTTGTTTGTGCCATACCAAGACCCAAGTGAGGAATGGTATTACCAAACATTCTTTGACTCTGGTGAATATGGCTTGGGACAATATATGTCTTCATTGCAACCTTTCACCGATTGCCCTCCCAATGCTGCATTCATAGATGCATATTATGCTGGTTCAGATGGTACCCCTGTAAAGATTGCTAATGCTTTCTGTATATTTGAAAAGTATGCTGGTGATATCACGTGGCGTCATGCAGAAGTTGGAATCCCAGATGAAGTGGTACTTCTTTTAACCCAATATGTTTCTTATTGTTCCATTTTCCTTTTTAGTTGATAAATATTCATTGTGTTTTTTTTTTGGTAGATTACCGAGGTCAGATCAGAGGTAAGCCTAGTGGTGAGAATGGTTTCAACTGTTGCCAACTATGACTATGTCATTGATTGGGAATTTAAGCCAAGTGGTAGCATCAAATCTGTGGTATGATATTTCATGCACCATGAATCTTTAAATGTTTTATGCCATGACTGATATTTGAATCCTTCATTTCTTTATTCAATCTTGTGGTAGCAAAATTTGAAGAAACGTGTTACGTCTGTAACTCTATATATAGTAGACTCAGTTATTTCTTAATTAAGGATCTTCAATTTTGTTCTTGGTGAATGGCATGTCAGTGCCACCTTCCACATCTTTTAAAGGACCTATTCATGTGTTGTTTATTGTAGAATCACTCTTAATCTTTAACTGTCCCTTTAAATAAATAAAAAAATAGTCAAAACTGAAACAAATGAAACCGAGATATTCCTGTGTAATTCAAAATGGAGAGTGAATTATTATCCCTGCATGATCAACTCACGCGGATTTACTCCAATTTAAATAGTGATCTTAATTTTAAATTTTAGATATACAATTTTATGAAATATTTGAAGGGATTTTTTTATTTTTTTTTACTATTTATAATAGTCCTACTTGTCTAGAGTTTCTCATGAAAAATATGTATGACTCAAACCAAGTTAAATAACGCTTCACCGAATTATATTGATATATACATAATTTATAATTACATATTATTTACAAGCTAATTGCATATATTATATTTGAAATTAGGTTGGGCTTACTGGGATATTAGGACTTAAGGCAACGACTTACACCAACACGGATGAAATAAAAAAGGACATTTACGGTACACTATTAGCAGATAATACCATTGGCATTAACCATGATCACTTCTTCACCTTTCATCTTGACCTTGATATTGACGGTGAAGCCAATTCGTTTGTGAAGTCCAATTTAGAGACAGTAAGAGTGAAAGATCGTAGCATACCCAGGAAAAGTTATTGGACGGTTGTAAGTGAAACAGCTAAAACAGAAACTGATGCCAGAATCAACCTGGGCTCAAAGCCTTCAGAGCTACTAGTGGTAAATCCTAATATAAAGACAAAACAAGGAAATAAAATTGGATATCGTTTGCTTCCAGGTCCAACAGCACACCCACTTTTGCTTGATGATGATTATCCACAAATCAGAGCTGCCTTCACCAATTACGATGTCTGGGTCACACCATACAATAAATCTGAGAAATGGGTAGGAGGGTCATATGTTGATCGTAGCAGAGGTGATGACACTTTAACTGTTTGGAGTCGCAGGTGTGGAATTTACTTTACTGAATCACATGTTACGTTGTTCCTCTTCTTATTCGCTTCTCACCTAATTTTATAAGCATAATTGGAATATCTTATTCTACATATATGATAGAGGTTTACATTAAAAACACTAAAGGTTCAAATGCTAAATTTCTAAATAATGTAATTTAAAATGTTCTAATATATAATTCTCACGTTCTGAGAAATGGTCCATGTTTTTGGTGTTGTGAATTGAATGTGCAGGAATAGGAAGATTGAGAACAAGGACATAGTATTGTGGTACACTATGGGATTTCATCATATTCCTTGCCAAGAAGATTTTCCAATTATGCCAACGTTGAAAGGTGGATTTGAGTTGAAGCCAACCAATTTCTTTGAGAGCAACCCAGTCCTTAAAACACTGTCACCCAAGCCTGTTGATTGGCCTAACTGCACTTCTCAGCATTAGCTGATTTATATTTGAATCAAATAATAACTAAATAAAATTTCAAGGATTATGTATTTTCATATGTAATTTCTTCATTGTGTACCTAAAAATAATTCTTAATTTTCGAATGTTCAACTAACAAAGAGAAAGACAAATTCTAATTATTAAGGATATAAAATAAAAAATACTTGATAATAATGTATATATTTATCATGTTGAAAATATAAATATTATCTAACTTTCTTTAAGTAGCCCCACTGATATATATATATATATATATATATATATATATATATATATATTATTTTTATTTATTTAAATAAATATCTCGATGAAAAGGTCAAATCTTTATAAGCTATTAAGCTTAGATTACTTTTGATTTGGTTTATTTTATCAATGAGATCAATTCGAATGAGTATATGATATTGCTAATTTTGGCCCACTGTAGCATGTATTGCACGTATGGTTTTGTTCTATTTCTATTTTGACGGGAAAATTATTTTTTTATGTAAATGATTAACAATAAGAATAAAAAAACGAAGTTTATTTATGGAAATTTATGAGTTTAATAGGTTTATATAGTCGTGTAATTTTGTCATACTTAACTAATTAATAATTGCTGTTAGTATAATTTTTAAAAATAATGATTATAAAAGTCAATAAAACTATCAATTATATATGACAAACTGTGTTTGAATGACCGAAAAAAAAAAAAACTTACATCGTTAAGTGGTTTAATTTGAACCAAGAAAATAAGAGTGTTATCGTGTTTTTATATATCCTTGCGTGTAATATATTTTTGAAGTATTGAATGTCAGTTAAATTGTTTATGTTGGATTTGCATTATCATGGAAATACAAAATATTTGATAATCTATATATACATCAAAGAAATCATTTGAAAAGAAAAAATCTTCACGTAGTGACGTTTTGTTTTTGATTCTCATAGAATTCTAAGTGTTGATTATTATTTGACTTTAACAGATGAATATGGGGAAATGATAGTAAACCTGTGTCCTTTAGTTTGACCTACATTTTATTCAATAACATGCCTGCTCTTTACAACATTAAAAGAACAATAAATATTTAATTTTATTCAAGCAATGGACTACTTTCGAAAAAGTTAGCTGGCCTGAGCTCAAATCCACCATGAATTGCTGGCATTGCTGCAAAATCTTCTTGATAAGGAACGTGATGGATCCCAATTGTGTGCCATAGCACTATGTCTGTATTTTCAATCTCTCTATTCCTGTATGATAATGTATTACATATGAGAGAAGAAAACAAGAAATATATATAAAACTTTTTATCTAGTTACCTCTGGCTCCAAACGGCTAAGCCATCATCTCCACGGCTCCTATCAGCATAGAAGCCTCCAGCCCATCTCTCTGACCGGTTATAGGGAGTGACCCACAACTGATACTTTGTGTATGATGCTCTTCTTTGAGGGTAATCATCATCAGACATAAGAGAAGTAACTGGTTGTGCACCGATCAGCCGGTAACCCACTTCATTCCCTAGCTTTGTCCTTTTGTTGGGGTTGACTATTAACAGCTCAGCTGGCTCCAAGCCGAGCTGAATTCTAGCCTCTGCTTCCCTCTTTGCTATTTCTCTAACAACTGTCCAGTAACTCTTCCTTGGTGTTCCAAACCCAGTTGCTCTTTCCCTTTTTAACTTAGCACTGATGAATGAGTTGCTATTATCATCAATGTCAAGGTCAAGATAGTAGGTTATGTGGTGATCATGATAGTTGGCTATGGTGTTTTCTGCCACCAATGTTCCAAACACCCTTTCTTCTTCTATCTGACTTTTCTGTGTATAGTCTACTGCTTTCATCTCCATTATACCTGTCAGATCCACCTACAATAAATAAATTATTCAATTTAGAACACCTATGCTATGGTGGTTATAATATTCACCACGAGGGATAAGTATATGCTCTCTGTCATGAATGATGAATCTTACCCCAACTTTTATGCTGCCACTCCTTAGAAATTCCCAATCAAGAACATAATCATAGTTACCCACAGTAGCAACCATTCTGACCACCAAGGTAATTTCAGGTTCTCCATTCCTTATCTGCACAAGAACAAAGTGTGTTCATATTCATAACAAACAATTGCAACCAAAGCTACTATGATAATGATTAAGTACTATATATAAGACCTTACCAGTTTTTGGGGGTTGTTGATTTCCATGTGTCTCCAAGCCACATTGCCAGAAATCCTCTCAAAAATGCAAATAGCCCTAGGAACCTGTTGCACCTCACCATTAGGCCCTGCCATGTAACCATCCATATACACAGCATTGCTTGGACAATCAACCCTCGGTTGCAAGGTATCAGCTGCACGTCCAAATCCAAATTCACCAGCATCCATGAAAGTCCTGAAATACCATTCCTCTGTAGGATCCATGTAAGGAACAAATGTCTCAGACACATGACCCCTATATAGCACTCTTCTATATTTTCCTATTTTGGCATCAAATATAGAAGCAGTTGATATGATCATTCCTGCACGAGCATTGAACCCAACATGGAAAACCCAATTGGCCCATTTGACCTCATTGCCCTTGATGGTGAACCCAATATCTGACACATCACATGAAGCAGATGTTTTGGACCTGCTTGAAGATTGAAAGTCTGTACCTTGAGCTTTAGGCAAAGGAACAATGTACCTGTCATTGTACATAGTAATCTGCATTGAATCAACATCAACTAGCACTGTGATTCCCTCAATTGGCCTTGCCCACACATTAACCGTTCCTCCCCTATAAAAGCATGAAACTTTGAGGGCTCTCTTTGCGATTTCTTCTCCATACCAACCTATGGTAAATGGCACACAAGAAACTTCAGACAAATTTAACCCCCTTTTGGCAATTGATGATTTGAATTTGGGGTAGGTGAGAGGCAATTTGCTGGCTTGGAAAAGCTCATTGAATGTGAAAGGAGGGTATCCATGACCAGTGTAGATTTTGTCCGATACAATGCATCTTTTGGTTAAGTCCACTACAAGCTCGTGTGTCTCACCCTTGGCTCGAACAACTACCTTGGCTTGGCGAGGAATAGTAATAGGCTTGTCTTTTGTGTTTGAAGATAGCCACTCTAGGACATGTTTTTTGTCTGGTTCTTCTACATCCACAAAATGATAGGTAATGTTAGGAATAGCACCAAGGTAGGACCCTTGAAATATGTCCCTTGTTTTGTTGATTTCAGCAGGGGAGAGGGGGTCTAAAGGGTGAGCAAAACTATTAATTAAGTTGAATCTCAGAAAAAGGGCTAGAATGAGACATTGAACAATCATGGGAACTGCTTCATCAATCCTTGTTCTGATCATATTTTCCACAGCGCTGTTTGTGGTTAGGTTGGGATATATAATATGACACGACTTTCATGTTGTATTTATAGTACCAAAGTTTGTCACATTGAAACGTTGAACTTTAATGTATATATCCTATTTTCAAAATATGAGAAGTTACTTTTCGTTTTCTTTTCCTTTTTGGAAAGTCGTATTGTTCCATATTGAGGCATTGAATTGTTTTATTTAAATTAAAAAAAAGACATTTAATTATTTCTTACAAATGTTCATTCATTTAAATTGTATCGTTCTATATTTTTTTATAAACAACAATTAATGTAGAAATAAAATAACTATTCATATATGATATTAAGCGAAAATGTATGACTTTTTATTGAATAAACACCACTTGAAAAGTTGAATTTTTATTACTTAAATAAATTTTTTAAATACACTTTTATTATAGGTCGAAATTTATTGATTAATGCACTTTAGATTTAAATTCTGGAATATCAATAAATTTTAATCATCAATAAAATATATATATTTTGTAAAGAGTGTGTTAAAAGAATCTCTTGGCATCTCTCTCACCACCAAAATAAACAATTTACAATTCAGTAAAGTTCCTTAATGAAGTCATCATGCTTATCTCAGATAATTGGGGTGGACGAGATTTAAGTTGAGGTTATTGATTTAATTTTCATCGTTAAAGAAAAAAAGACTTCAGTTCAAAGCAGAGAATAACACAGTTTGGTTTTCAGCAATACCTGTATATATGTTATTTCCTTGCGTTCACATCAAGAATAATTGATTATTGCTTTACTTCAACAGTGGAACAAAAGAATATGTGAGATAATTTATTTGCGTGATTATCTTTGGCCACGTATGTTGCTCTTTCTGAGCGAACCACGTAAATTAGTTTGAGGTTTAACTTTGCTAAAATATAATTTTTATTCTCATTTTTTAAAAAATCTGTAAATTTAGCCTCTTAATTGTTATATTCAGTTTGTACTATTAAGAAAATTGCAATTTTAGTGCGGTTACAAGTGGATATCACATCATGATTCATGACAGAATATCTGAGTTGTAGTCAAGCCGGCTAGACAAACCTAACTTGAAAGTTGAAACTTTGACTTTCCACTTGCCAAAGATTATTAAATACAAATTCTAATTAGAAGTTGTTCTAAGACCATTTCTTTCTCGTTTCTCAACAAGACAATAAGAATGGGCATTAAGAAGTTATCTCAGGAAAAGGGATTTGATTCAGTCCATTCAATGAATGGAGATGGTTTTTTAACATGGTAAACCTGTTTTTTTTTTGTTCAATGTAATTTTAAATTGCATTACTCAATATTATTTGGTAATTATTAAATGATTATGAAGCCACTATAATTTTAAAATGGTGGAGACCGTAATGAGTCCCAAGAAATATAAGTAGCAAAGAATTAACAAATAAGTTGGCATATATAGGAATTTGAGTAAAATCATTTTTATTATGTTGTTCATAGTTGATTTATATTATCTGATATGTACGTGTTTTCATTGGTGTTTCTTTAAAGCAAAACATACTAAGATAATGTAGACCATATTCAAAGATAATCAAGAGCAATTTGTACGTTTGACATCGTTTTATACATACACAACACCGGATTGACCTTAAAGCAAATGAAACAGGAAAATGACCAAATCAAACAAAATAGAAAATAGTGAAAATGAACAGAAACGGCTGTTATTTTTTTTGACATGGTAAATATGTTTTCGGTCAGCTATGGTAAAATAAGAGGCACGTAAGCCAGCCCAACCCAACCCAACCCAAATCTGCATTCTGCAATATACCTGTTTTCTGGGTTGGGCCTAAAAGAAGAATTGCGATCCATAGGATGAGACGATGCTATTTCATTCTCATATTTGTTAAAAAAAAAGATTTATTCTATTTTATAATGTCTTATTTCACTCTTGTTCTTGATGGTAAAAAAAAAAAAGCATTATACAAATAGAATTTGTCTAATCAAAGTAGTAAATAGTGGCAGTAGCACTACGGAAGCAGAGGCAGAGTTTTGTCCACATTGATGCAGAATCTCGGGCAAAACTACAAAGCCCAGATTAGGGAGATGTGAAAGCTGAAACACCCCAATTTTGCTAACATCATCTCACTTCGAGTAACAGAAACCTTGATACCTAAACGACACTTACTATCGGACAAACCAACTCCAATCCCCAATATACGACCACCACCACCGTATCTATTCATTTTTCCTCCACTCCTCTCCCATTCCCCAACGCCTCCATCACTATATTTTAATACCATCCTTGTTTTTTCTTAATATTTAAAAAAAATACTTGAATATCAATAAATATATTTATATACTATGAAAAGATTTGTATGAACTTAGAACATAGAAGCAGTAGCCATGAACATGTGGGTTCTGTGCAGCAAGCAACGAGCTCACACACTCACTTTGTTCCTTTTCGGCCCCAAACATCATATCAGCCATCAAGAACCCTGTTTCTGAATGCACCACTCAACATCACTCCTTCTTGTGAACTTGAAACCAGTTTTGACTTCTCACTCATACTCAGACAACCAAACCCGACACATATTCCTACCAACTCTCATCGTACAACCCAACTCCACCACATATATTATTATTATTATTGCAAAACCACCGTACACTATCAAACTTTTCAAACTCAAACCTTCCTCCTTTTCCTAACAAAGTCCAACCCATGTTTCTAGTACTGTACAAAAAAGATTCCACTCATAATCAAAACTCTGGTAGTATTAAAATTAAAATTAAATTACACAGATCAACGTTGTCTTTTCATTTTCAACGCCTTCTTTCCCATTCACCACAATGTCAATGTGTAGTGTTCGCCGTTTCGACCACGCTACCTTCTTCCCAAGCAATTACCATTTACCATTGCCCCCTTCCAAAATTAAACATACTGCACGCTGTTTCATACCCCGCCTTGCACGTCGTCGTTTTTTTTATTCTAAATTCTAACTTAGTTACGTGGAGGGTTGACATTAATTCAATGCGACTAACCGCACGAGGGAACTTGAAAATTGAAATTGAGGATCAAAAATCGAATTAATGTCTACTTACTAGTAATAACAATACATATTCAAATATACTATGTACTCGCTGAGCAAGAAGGAAAAAAATGGCAGTGGTAATTGGAGGCGTTGATTGCGGTGTAGTAGTATTAGAAACGCTGAGAAACGGAAACGTGGCGTCTTCTGATGTGAGGGGAAACAATGGAGATTAGGCCACCGAGTGGGGGCCGCATCTTTGACCTATAGACCATTTCGTCGTAGGGTCTTCTGTAGAACTTCACATACGGCAAGAACGATTCCCGGCACCTCTCTCCCTTCGCGGCTGCAACGTGGCTCTCTCGACGGAAAAACGTCGCCGGCGACTGGAGGAACGAGGTCCGCGGCGGAGCCGTCACGCGCTGCGGCAGCGGCGTCGATGGGAAGAGCCCCTTCCTGGTCGCCGGGGGGCCGCGGGGAGTCCTCGCGACGGGCGACGCGAACGAGAGCGAGCGCGCGTTCAGCGGCGAGATGAGTGCGGGCGAGGGACTAGTGGGTCCCACTTTCGACGCTGACGTGTCGGCCAGGCTCAGGTACCAGGGCTTCAACGAGTCCAGGTGGTGAGATACGGTGAAGGAGAACCGCGACGAGGAGCAGGAGCCTATCTTCGCCGTTGATTTCACGCTCGCGCTGTCGAATCGGAGGGACGATGCTCGCGGGTACGCCGCGAAGTCGTTGAAGTCCAACGATTCTTCGAAATCCAACGATGATACCACCGTCGTCCATGATGATAATTCCACGAACGGCCTAACACCCTGCATTCCAGTGCACCCAACATCACCACAACACACACTATAATTAAATTGGATGGGTACAACTACAAATAAGTCATATACGTCTTTTTCAATACTTGCCAAAACAATATAGTGTTCCCTCGTACCCGAGACAAATAAAATAGGTTTTAATTTTTCAATTTTCAACAAGATAGGTTACACATTTGAATTTATGATAATAATAATAATAATGTTGAACAGGCAGGGGTACTTTTTGTGCATGGGGTACAACATGTTATATGGACTTGGTTTGGATATGGTATGGCATGGTTGATGGTGGACCACCAAAAAAACAGTGGTACATGGTAGACTACCAAAATTAGGTGCGTAAGGAATTTGAATTGTGGTTTACCTTCCACAAGTAAGCGAAAAGCGAGGGAGGGTCTATCACAAACGCTTTGCATAACCTTCCTGGGTAGTACTCCGCCACTATTTTCAGTGCTGGTAGCAACAGGTTCATGAACCCAGATGCTGATCTGTAAAAGCCTGCAAAAACCAAGTACACTAATTAATGTGTTTAATTTGAGGGTAATTGACTTTAACAGTGTGATGATAATTTATAAAATTTGTTGGGTTGGGGTGAGTAAAAAAAGGTAAAGGGAGAGGGGTGTACTGGCAAAAGCTAAAAAGGAGAATCATGGGTTGTTCCTCTGCTGCAATAGCATAATTTAAGGAAGCATTAAAGATTGAAATGGACCAATTCGGGTAGAGAATATCAATAATAACTCCAATTCCCGATAATACCCTTTCTAACATGACCATTAATTGAAGTCAAGAGCCTCAGGGGCACTCCGGACACTTTCTGTATGGCCCTCAGTCCCTGCCGGTGATCCCAACTGAACAGAGTTCCTGCCCTCTCATTTATTGTTCTGATCCCTCAATCTTTTCTGTTTCTTTCTGATTTCGTTTCCCCCTTTTAATTGTTTTGTTTCTTTATCATTAATTCTCTCATATTTGACTAATGCACTTACTTGCGTCAAAGAGCATCACGAATTGCTCTACATTTTTTGGCATGCTCGAAATGGCCACCTCCAGTGTAAAGGCCAGCAAACGAGTGAACCTTCAGTAATTAAAAAATGTAAACAATGAATAAAATATACAAGAACAGAAATTGTTAAAGGGTCAAAAATTTGTTCTCTAGTGTTTGACCGTTTGGTAACTTACGTTTTCTGGGAATGCAACTTTTGATAGTCTTGCTTCAAACGAAAAATCTGAAACCATCATCAATTCAAATCACAAATTTTAATTTAATATAATATTGAAAAAAAAGTCTGAAACCCAAAGTCATGTGTCATGAAGAGAAATTACCATAACAGGTCTGGATTCGTCATCATGACCAGCCAAATAGGCCAGTCCATCAGCCAGTTCAGCTGAGAAATCATCCGCTATCAAGTGATCTGTTTTCAAAAAAACCATCATCAATGAAAATCAGTAGTACTATTTACACATTCCATGGTTTCAATAAAAAATAAAAAGAAGAAAACAAAAAAATGAAATAAAATACAAGTACTGGTAGTACTCATATTTTGAGTGTTATTTGGGGCATATGGACAGGTAAAGAAGAAAAAAAGAGAGAGTGGGCTAATGATTACTAGTGGGGTGCGTTTCACTTTAACGTTTGTTTGGTTCAAAGGGAAGGGAAAAGCAAGATTCTTTGGGCGAGAGAAAACAAAAAGAGAAGTCGGCTTGTTTTCTCAACGGAAAAAACTTTTGCAAGAAAAAGGAAACTAACTAAGGGGATGAAGAAGGAGATCGATCGAAGAAGAACAAGTTGTGGAATGGAATATACCAGTGATAACACTCTCTCTCCAACCAAGACATGCCTTCAGTTGCTTCGCAGCTTTTTTCACACTATCCCCTTTTGCTTTCAGAAACCGTTTCACACAACCATAGTTGCAAAACTTCTCCTACACACAACACAACAACAATAAATGAACCACAATTTAGTGACTTTGGACACTTCAACATGTTAAGCAACAAAACCTGTGAGTAGAGACTGAAATTAAAATATGAACCTGTTTTACAGTGAGAGGGGTTTGTTTTCTGAGAAGCTCAAGAACAGCTTCAACTTTGGCTGTCTCCTTCTGATCTTTCATCACCTCTGTTTTCTTCCCCATTTCGAGAAACTCTAACTTAGAAACCGTGACGCGTTTGTTTGCAATAATTACCAAATCTCCAAGAAGGTAGCAGCAAGCTAGAGAGTAGAGAACAAACACAACACAACGACTATTATTCCAAACTTCTGCTTCACGCAACCATTAATATAAAGCAAAGCCCAGGGTTCATGTCGCTGATCTCAGAGTAAAGAGAGAGAAAAAGAGAGAACGTTGAATTGAATGTAATGTAATGTGATGGAGGAACTTGGAGGCTTTATTTATAGCGAAACGACGGCAAATAACGCCGTTACGCACAAGGGGGGGAAAACATTAAACACTTACTATGTGAGAGAGGGCTTTTTGAAAACGTCAACAACACTAGTTTTGGTTTTGTTATTACCCTTGAGAGTCCACAGTGATTTTGTTTTTTGAGTCAATGTCCCAAAATGGGTCCCCACTGTTACAACGCAATGATGCCCCCGACAAGGATTCGTAACGGAAAACGCCGACTTTGCGTTCTTAAACCAGTTTCAATTTTGCTAACCGTAGTTTCCTTTTGGTCTTTTTAATTTTTGCGACCGATGTGCCGAAAAGTTGCACACCATGACAAAAAAAGGAAACAAATAAAAATGTCTACTAGAGAGAAAAGGTAAAATTGGCTAAAGTTCAGATGAAATGATTTTGGAGGAGATATGAGACAGATCAAGAATTTTAAAATTGATACTAGTTGTTATACCATTAAATTAAATGAAATATCATTAACAGGAAGGAAATCAAATATACGACTTCTAAATTTGAGTAATTCAATGTCACCAATTGACCCTATTTTCTTATGGTTTGGTTTGGTCTTTTGAAATTTGTTGTTTTAAGGTCTACTCTTTTCAATTCAATAGAAGGAGAGTTTAAAATCTATATTTTACGTATCATCTTGTACAAAATATGTAAGAGTAAAATAATACAATAAGTATATAAATGACATTAACTACAATTCTTTTAAAATGAGTTTTATTTTATTACATACAAACACTAATAAAATATTTTACCTTTCGAAATTTTAATATAAATGATCATTAAGTAACGGTTTTATTGTTGCATAAGAAACTTTCGAAATTTCTTCTTTCCATTCTCCACTTTCTATTCTTTTCGTTCTCTTTTTTTAGACGAAAAAATCTTTTTTTTTTTTTTTTTTTTGCTGAAGAGACGAAAAAATCATTGTTCACAATAGTTTATCCAACTCGAACAATAAATATTTTGTGAAACAAAAAGATTTTTTTTGCTTCGCCTCAACATTTTCTTTTATATTTTTTAAGATCATTGTGTATTACTGTTTCCAACTTAATATATAGAAAACAAATACTTAATTCATCATGATCAATAAAAGTAGTTAATTTTTTTTATATGAACTATGAACCACATGTATTCTCTACTAGATATCATTCTATTCTAACTAAGTAAAATTGCTATAAGCAACAAATTAATCTCTCCTCTAAGTATTTATGTAACGACATAAATAAGCTTGAGCTTCATATAACTTGTTAAGTTAGAATAATCCTAAGTAGGTTGATCCACAACTATTTTATTATAATCTTATTACTAATTTTATGGAGGCCATACAATTATTTTTATATTTATTTAAATAGACTTAATTTTTTTGGAGGGAATCATAGTTCTGTAGGTCCCTCGTCCCCCTGCCTTTGGGTCTATATTTCTTATAATTAAAAAAAAGTTGTCATTTGTTTCTCATATGAAGTAGCTTTGTAAAAATTGTTTCTCTTAACTTTTAATAACTACCACTATAACATTTTTTGACAAAGAACTACCACTACTACACACCATCTGGCCTTAATCCCTCTAAAAAAATGTATTTTAATCCAAACAAATAAAGGTTTACACGAAAATGTTACACCAACAACAAAAAAATAAATAAATTAACGCATAGTTTTTCTTTGTTAATACTAAATGATGTATATCTTCAGTGTATAAAAAAAAAAAAACGTAACATTAATTAATTGGTAGTATAATTTCTGTCCCTCTTTTTTATCGTGTTCCTTGGACCGTGATTGGGGTTATGAAATTATTACTAGCACAAGCAGATGCATATATTCCTTTACTAATGTAGCAGCGGCAAACCGGCATTGAATTTTCATAGTGACAGTTCAATAATGATGTGTGAGACCGGAAGTGTGCTGTGTGCAGTGCAGGTATACGAAGGGAAAGGCTGCAGTGATGGATTAGGCTGAATAGGAATGATACTGTGCACGCGAGAAAGTAATTACAACAAAAACAAGTACATTATCATTTTTTTGGAAAATGGGATGATAAGAAAATAAGTGTAACGCCAAAACAATACCCTGGCACGTGAACGGATATTGCGGGATAAGTATATATACGTGTATGATTATTGATTAGCATCTACTATATGTAATATGTTACAGAGAGAAGAGGGAATGATTTTGTTTGTAGTAACTAATAACTGCTTCTATTGCTCACTGTTACTCTGATAATTCAAATAATAATGCAGCAGTTACAATGATGTTTCGAAATATTTTTCTTATTATTATCTAGTACCTATCTATCTACCTATCAGCTATAGCTATGTAGCTTTCTTGTGATTGTGTGAACTGTGGCTTCTGGTTCCTTTGCGTGTGTAGAAGAGAGTATATAGTAATAGCATGCATAGTGTTATATATTGTTGGTTGCTTAGAGTTAGAAGTGGAAAATGGTGAATCCCACTTTTTCTGGCCTCGGATTGTTCTTATTGCATGGGGGGTTAAAGGGAATATTCATTTACTATCACCACTCTCTGTTTAGATTTGATGGGAGATTCTCCTCTTCTTCTTTTAACTTCTTCGTACTACGTTGGTAACTCGATCTTTTCTCCCACCTTTTTTTCTATCTTTCTTTCTCTCTGCATGCACTCAATTTCTGGATGCTTGTATGAATCATTTGGATATATGCTACATATGTCCATTGTTTGTTCAATGATTATTCTCGAATATTTTAAGAATCTAACTTTGTTTCCTTCAATTCGTTACTGATTGATGCATCATGCATGCATCAGCAATGGACTATAAAACATCAAATCATGATTTTACTAGTTTCTACTATATTAAAAAAATTCCAGCTAGCCCCTCGTGATTTTTTTTTTTTTAATTTCCACTACCACCCACATGTTTTATTTAAAATCAATTCTCCTTTGAATGGTATCCAAAAAGAAACAATTATTTATTTATTTATTAATTGATATCAGTTTGCACCTTCAAACAAGATCATGACAATCTACTTTTTTAAAACCCTAGTATATTTTCGTCATGATTTGAAGCAGATGAGTAATAATTAACAAATTTTGTATATATGCTAGTATGTGTAATAAGAGGTTATTAATTTGTTTCTCCTTAGACATTATGAACGACACTCTCATAGTTTTTTGTTTTTTTTTAATTGACAAAGTTTGATTATTAATTTTTATTAAAAATGTTAATAGGAGAAATTTAAATCTGCAATCTATTTTTTTTTATCACTTAAACGACACTCTCGTATGTATTTAAATTTACTTTTGGCATCATGAGTGACAATGAACCACGAACAAGGGAATTCGTACATATGGATGCAAAATAATGCATGAAATAAGTAGCTAGGCACAGTAAATCTCTCGTCCTCATGCATTCCTTATAGTATTATCTTTATTGAACACACACTGTGCTTGGACGACAAATGCTTGTGAGAAACAGTGTTGGCAGACTCACACGGAGAAAAATTGTTCAACACAAAAATAACTTTGTTCCATAAGTCAAAACCTTGATACTTGTTCTTCCATGTTATTTAAAAAAGGACACTTACATAGTAAATGATACACTAAATAATTAGTCCCATGCTCATAGAAGTTCAAGCTCCGTTGTCCTTACGGCGGTGACCCACCAAAGTAAAAAATAAAATCGAGAGAAATGGATGCCAAGGACATTCTCTACACGTCAAAAATTTTAAAATGCATATTTACTGTTGCTAAATCTGTTTTCTCTATTAAATAAACGGGTTTTTAATTTATGATTTTTTTATGCAGCTATCAACCTTTGCATTCTTTAATTAATTGCATGTCTAGAAGTACGTAGCCCGATTTCGAAAGCCAAAGTCAATATATATTGAAATAGAATACAGTAATAAAAAAAAATGATTAAAGAAAACCAATAAAAGCATATACTCGTCTGTTATCTGAAACAAAACAGTGCTTATTGTGGGGTTGAGGGAAAAAGGAAAGTGATTAACCAAACTAAAGCGCTATTTAGGCTGCTAAGTTGGGGTTTCCAAGATCAAGTTGTAAGCTTTATCGTTTTGGTTAAATTAATTAATATTCACAAAGGTGGAATTTAGTGTGACATATGTTTCACTTGTCCTCATTCAAATACTACAGAGATTCTGTTCTTTCTCTCTCTCTTTCTTTTTTCAACTTTTTTTTTTTTTAAATGAAGCATAACGAATAACAAACTGATACTTGGATTTCTAGAAGTAAACTAATATTTGAAGTTTGGCTTAGGATAATTATAATATAATATGAGTTTGGTCAGGTTAATTGGCTTAGTTGAGCTAATTGGTGACTCTTTGGGAAGAGATATTATACGTAGTTGCTTGAAATAAAACTCTACCACGTGGTCAAGGTTTACTAAAGTGGCTTATCTTGTTCTCACTCGACACTCACCCACCTACCCGTGTAAGAAAAATCTTGTGTTCACTTTCTCTAATTTCAAAATTTGAAACACTGCCTCTCTTTCTCTCCCTCCCTGTTGCCCTTGTGACCCATGCATATTGCACACCTAGCTAGCGCACACACCACTTTATGATTTATAATTTATAACTAAAATAAAACCACATCATGATTGAATCATTACCCCCTTTAAATTCAAAGTGCACATTCCTTTTAGTTTTATCTCTCTCACTAAACAGTGGTATTCACTGTGTGGAAGATTATAAGAGAGACAGCGAGCGATTTTGCTAAAATAATAGAAGCAAGTATGTAATTTGACTAGAATTTGAGTGAGTGAGTGAGTGAGTGAGTGGGGGCATGGGTCACTACTGGATGTCTGCCTTTATGGCCTGAAACGGACAGAACTTATGAGGTTTCACATTACTACCTCATAGGACTATATGGATGGATATGTAAAAGGATTCATTCTGGGACACAGCAATACCACATTCATAAATGACATGTTCCCCACCTCTTGCAAACCAATTATGCCACCCAGAATAATTATAAACATCAAAATAATTTTTTCAAAACTTAATTATTAATCGATCGATCGAATACTCTTAATTAATAATAGGAATGTGTGTTATGTTAAGTTTTTAATACTATTGTTTATTATGAAATTAATTAACTCATGTTACCAATTTATATAATTGTACGTGTTAGTAGTTTTACAATTTTTTGGTAAATAAAATTTGAAGAGGAAGGAATGATACCTAAGTTGAAGGCAAGAAAATCTTTCAGAAAACAAGTAAGGGTTTGATCGAGCATGTAAGATGTAGGACCCTATCTTGATCTATTCCTTCAATTGGGGTTAGTACTTTTACAAAATGATATATAGTAAATAATTAAACAAGCATGTCAAAATTTGTTTCATAGTAAAATAATGTAAAATTATAATCTTATTACCATCTAATTATAATTAATTTTACCTTATTTTTACATACAAACTAGTTCTATTGTTAATACACATTAATATAAAAAAAAAAACTAAAAAAATTACTTAATTATACTGATGCTGATGTGTATGAGTGTATCGTTATTAAGCAGAATAAGAACTAATTAGTTAACCGAAGACCTAAAGGACAAGAAGTGAGTGGAGATATATTTATGCCAGCTCATTAGAGATTTAAAAAGATCGATAATAATTCAAATTAAATTTTGAAGGAAATGATTTTTCTTTGCTTAATTAATTAACAACTACTAGTACTTATTCCACTTTTCTCCTTTTTACTTTTCTCCATACTAATTATAAGGAAAGTCGCCATTTAGAAAACTATATTTTTTTAATATAATTTTGTTACAGTCATTTTTTTAATTTTTGTGGCAACATATATAATAATTACGAGAATTTAAAAAGTTATATTTCAGCTTACAAGTCTTAAGAAATATCATTAACTTTAGACCCATGTAATAAATTATAAAATAAATCAAACTTAATTGTATTTGAATAAATTAAAATAACGAATTAAATAATCTTATACTTTTCTTTAATTAATATTTATTCTTTCTAATAAATCCCTAGCCACAAGGGTTATTTCCAATTAAATCTGGACTTCTTCTACGTTATTACCTACATTAGTGTTATTTAATTGTTTACAAATTAAATATCTTTATCCATTTTGAGCACATTGTAAACAAACATATATTATATAGACTCAAACTAAAGATATTTTTTTCTTCTTTTATGTAAGTGGCCATGGCCATGGCCGTGGCTGGTAATAAATAACTAATAAAAAAGAAAGTTTAAACTTTAAGCCCAAAGTAAAAACCGTAAAGGCACCGAATAATTAATCAAACGGTAACTACATTATTATTAGAACTTAAAAGGTTCACCACGTCTAGTCAATAAACTTTTCTGATCTTGAAGACTTCCAACCAATAATTTTCTTTCATTTTGAACCTAAACCATTGAAATATTATCTTTTCCCAAAATAAAAAACATTTGACTAATTTAACTATGTTGGCTTGTTAATCTTTATGAAACTAGCTGTAAATTAAGGGGAAAGAACAAGACACATTAAAAAAAAAAAAAAAGTAGAATGATATGGGCTGATATCGTTGCATAAAGTGAAACGGTGGATTGAACTTTGGTGGGGCATGTAACGGATGAACTGAAATCTTTTTTAAGTTTTGTTTTTTTAATTTGTGAACATATATTATCATGCGTGGTTCTTAACCAACCGTTGCAAAAGCGAAAAAAAAGAAAAGGTAATTAGTATCGAGAACCCACCAATAGCACTTGTTGGACTGAACTACTGAAGCTTTTGATGATTTTAATTTAGTTGGAGCAGGCCATTATTTTGTCACTGTTGAAACACTTGATGCATCAACACATGACATGATGCAGCAAACAAGTGGATTCTCTCTGCGAAGGTGATCGATCCGGATCCATGCCTTTTTCTACTGCATCTGCAACACTTGGACCCGCTCGCTTTTAATATATACTATCAATGTTTAATTTAAATTTATCTCTCTTTTGCTTTTTTTTTTTTTAATTGTTACTACTTTCAAATGTAGTTTAATTAATTAGCTTTCACGTAGATGCAAAAGCTACTTAATCAGATTCAGGTTTCAAAACTAAATATGGCATGTAATTGGCTCATTTACTTTATTTATTGGACCAATATACTTAACTCGATGCTAGCGGAATAGTATTAACTTTTAAGGGGCAATTATATATTTATACTATTTTCTTGGAATTAACGGTAATTATAGTTAAATTTTTCTGTTTGATTTAAAAGATATATTTATCTCCCTTAATCCTTTTTTTTTTCTTTTTCTTTAATTCAGTTTAATTTGAATATACTTTCAAATGTAAGGTTTTTACTTTTTACACTGTTAGATAAATAAAAAAGAAAAATAGGTATAGTTTTTACCTAATTTAAATAAGAAAAAAATGTATAGATTTTTAATCAAGTAGGATGGTATATGTAATTAATTCCCACTAACATCAGGAGAGGTTAGTAAAATTATTCCTATTTAAAAATTATTTATAAGTTGTAAAGCTTTTTAATTTAAATGAATGTCTTTAATTAATCTGTGAAGTATGGTAATATATTTGCACGTTTTGATATTGTTTCAAAATATATATTGTAAACCAATCCGTCTCTAGCTACCGAAATGACCTTGCTAAATAGTAAATACCACTGTAAAATCCAACAACCATATTCACTTGCTTCTTTGCAAAACACATTCAGAGACTAAGTCTATTTGTTTTCATAGAATTTGGATAGAAATAAATAAAATAATCAGAGAAAAATAGAAAATTATAAGACATTTCACTTATTTAGATATAAGCAAATAAATGAAATTTTGTGTGTGGAGCCCGCTTAAAGAAAACTTCTCTTTCTAAATGATGAGGATTTTGTACACACAATTTTACCTTTTTGCATTTGCACAACTCTCACCGTAGATCTACTTTTTTTTGTTGAACAACCTTCCATGCCCATAAAGAAGTTTCTGAATGTCTACCTGTAAATATTTTTTACTATTTTTTTAATGTAAAGTAATATACAGTCATTCTAAAATATACTACATATTTTAAATTTTATAAAAAATATTATGAGACAAAAATTCTATATTTCATATATAAAATAATAATAATAATAATAACAAATATTAAATTATATTTAAAACAATTAAACAAATACTAATTAAATGAATAAAAAAACACTTCATAGAATTTAAGGATAAAAATGTCATTATATATTATTTTTCTTTGTTTTATTTTTTCACTCATTCAAATAAATTATAAATGAGATTCTTTTATTTCTTTCTTGTTTTTTTTATATATTTAAACAGTACATATTTTCTATTTTATTTTTTTATCTTTATTTTTTTCTTCCAACCGGACGTACAAAAACATAAGTAAGTGGATTACACAACATTCGTATTACGTACCTCTTTACTTTTTTTGTGGTTTTTACCCATTCCTGTTTGTTTGACTTATACAATGAATCATTTATCAACATGTATATAATTTTTATTTTAAGGAGTTATAATAAGGTGATGGTTGGGGGGAGGGGTATAAGGGTTGAGTAAAAAAACATTATCTGAAGTGCTTTAAGGAAAAAAAACACATAATTTACAAGAATTTTTTTTTTTTTTATAAATAATTAAAATATATTTAATTTTTTAATTTTTATTGCTAAAAAATAGTACTGAGAGGTTCTAAAAATGGGCAAAATTTCAATCTCGCTACGATTAATTTTGAGCAATACAAATAAATGAGAGAATAAAATTGAAAAAAATAGAACAATTTTTGTTAAGGGAGTCTGAAAACCAAAATTTGAAATAGATGAGAAACAAAACCGTTTTTTAACCCATAGATATTATGTAAACCTGATACAACAAATCATTTTGATGGAGTATCCTTCTCTCCTCTATATTTCTCTATCTTTTCTATTTCTTTCAGCAATCTATCTAAACAGAGTTTATGTTCTTCTTCTACAGTGTTAAATATGTGTATTGGGCCTTTTTATTACATATTACATGTGAAAAAGAAAGACATTTTTTTTTTTTTCTGTTTACGCAATGAACTTGACAATAAGGTACGCATCTTATTTAGGGGACCAGAAGACAAATTTAAACCTCGTGATTTAATTTGTGGATTTTGATATCCAATGTACGTGCTTTGAAATGCATGTTTTTAGTGATTTTTTCAGTTTTAGATGGAATGCTTCTTTCCGTGGTGACTTTTTCAATTTTTGTCCAACAACGAGTGTTAGGTGAGAAATTAATAGGTAGAGCATTTATATTCATAAATTTTGGTGTTCCTACTATTATTATATTATAGTAAAGGGATTGTGACATGTTTTAATATCCGAATTGAATTGAATTGAATCGAATCGAATCTCCCCAACCCCTACCCTGAATTCTTCACAAAAGGAGTGATACTCATATAATTTATCTCTAGTTATTCATCATCCTAAGTTTTAAGAATTAAATAGCAAAATTTTCCAAACTCATTAAAAGTGAAGTAATATATATATATATGTCAGTCAGCAAAACATTTTAGAAATTTTCAGTCTTTTAAGGCACCCTAGTGGAAAACGAACAGGTGGACTGGTGTGGAAGAAAGGCTTGTGGAAGACTGAAACAAAAGAGGCATGTACTTGCTTGAAATGCAAGAGGGCTAGCTACCTATATGTCAAAATATGAAACCTTCCTAATGTGTTCCTTTTACCACCAAGTTACGTGCCAAAATGATGGCAAGAAAAAAAAAGAAATTGAAATGAATCTTCAAGAATAAGACAATGGGAAAGGAAGCTATGTATTTAGTGTGAGATGCAGAGGTGATTGGTAGAGTGGCTTCTTCTTGTGCAAGGGTAGGGGTTGAAAACGACAATGCACCAGCAACAAATGTTAATTTTCATGACTGGGCCTGTTATGGAATTTAAAACGTCCCCAAAATATAAAACAATGACCTTGCAAAATCTTCACCCATTGTCTAAGAAAAGCCTAGATGGTTCCTCTTTATCTCTCTTGTTATCTCCTCCACTTTACTTCTTCTTCTGCATGAGCCAAACCCACTAATTCTTCACCAAATGGGGTGGCTGCAATCCCTCCTCTCTCCACTCAAGAAGTTCTGGCTCCGCTTGAATTCAACTCAAAAGAAGAGTATGTTCCATTAATCACATTGTCTTCTCTTGTGTGTGCATTCTAGTTTTAATCCTACAATGTTTGTGTTCTGTTTTATTTATTTTTAAAACTGTTTAAGTACTTTGCACAAAGATACTACCACTATTCTTGAACCAATCAATCAAATACACCAATGTTCTTCTCTTTCACTTCTATTTCCTCCATATTTACCATTTGAAACCAAGTAAATTAAAAACAATCCAATCCAATTTCATGTGTTTTCTTTCTGGGATACGTGTTTTTTACACAAACATACTGTACTTTGTTTTTCCCCTTGCAAAGGGCACTGCATGATCTGATTCCTTCCTTCCCACTCCAACGTGATTTTTAATTTTGTTGCCAACATTTCAGGAAGAGGGATTTACATTCTGTATGAAGATGTCAAGTCTTGCCCCTATGAAGACGTGCACGTCCTCTGGTCTATACTAGTGGAATCACATTCACCTTCTTTGCCATCCAAAAAATGAAGGCTTTGGGCACAATACAGAATTGAGCAGTGGCTCCTAATAATGTACATAAATACATATATATATATATATTTATAATGTCCACACCATAGAGTGTTTTATCTTACTTTTACTTTTTTTTCTTTTCTTTTCTTTTTAACTTTTGTAGCACCAGAAGCATAGAGTGACTCTCAGTTTTTGCTTTCTTACCACCTACTAAGTTCTTATATATAATAATCCACTTATCTTTATTCTTGAATGCTTTTGGTTTATGCACAAGTTATTAACCATCTATGAAGTAAATACAATTACTTGTTTCTTTGTCTTGGTAAGTTTTTTTTTTTTTTTTTTAAATTATTGTTAAGCCGTCCATTGTTGAGATGGTAGTTTGTTCCTTTTGTTTCTCTCTCGTTGAAGTTGACCTGTGAAAGGCACAGGCGTAAAATTAGTCAATCTAAAAATGAGTGAGACGATGTTAGGTTACAGAAAATAGGCCCTCTCTATTCATTAATAATAACAAGCTCAATTAATGTGAAAGACTTTTTATTTTATACTTCTTGACAATAATATGTAACAGTTGACACTGACATGCATTTAGTAGCAACCATACCTCTTGGCATCTAAATAATTTCTTTAGCAACTAATTGAGTTGAAATCACTTTCAACAAACTAGAGTAATCTACGGAGAAAAGGCATTCACAAATTATAACTAGTAAAAATAGAGGAGGGGGAGGAAGAGTTGATGTGATATGTTATAATTAAGCATATGATATGACTTTTTATAAGCAACAGGGGATAATTTAAATGCCTTGTGACAATTATATTGTCAAACTGACGAGCAATATCAGAAACAGAATGTAAAGTGGTAAAGTGTTTAGCCAAAACGAAATTAGTATTTGAACACTTTTGATGAATCATCTGTAGCCAACCCCAGAGAATTTGTTTAATTTTTGTGAAATGAAAACTAAATCTCATTTTTAATTGACGGCCAAAGTAGCCACTTTTGATGTTTAGTTTGTAGCAGAATGGCAAACTGAAGCATTGTGAAAAAATATTACTCCAAGAAGTTCTTTGGAGGATGAATAAGCAACTCAAGTGAAAATTGAAAATTCATATACCATCAGAGGTAATTTTTAATGGAACCCACTAATTCACGGGTTGCTCTTTCGATCATGTGGGACTGGATCGATTGATGAAATAATAATAATAACAATATAATAATATAAGTGGAAGCTTTGCAAAGTTGAATTCAGGCTGTAGATAGCAGCAAAATGCTATACGAATTTCAACATTTCGTTTTTTTTCAAGGGATTTTAACATTGCACTGTACTAACATTGAAAAAGGAGAATTCAGCAAAATAATAATAAAAAAAAACATTGAAAAAGGAGTGCATCATCCGTTGGAGCAGGAGCAATGCATTTTAACATTCCAGAACAAAAGGATTTTTTTTTGAAGTGATTGGAGATGCTCGTAGTTTCTATTCTGATAAACAATCCAGACACCCAAATTTTGCTTGACCAGGTACATGTTTTTGGGCCTTGACAATAAGGTATCAGAGTTCCAGACCAAGATCTTTTTTTTTTTACGAGTCCAGACCAAGATATTAGTACTAAGTTGAAGTTGAGTGATAAAATTAAAATAAACTATATATTTAAGCGATAAAAAATATGTTTAAACCTATTTTTTTAAAATATGGATTTCATACACTTTTTTTGTAATTAATTAAAAAAATATCTCGGTCATTCATAATTATTCACTTTTATATTTGTTTTTAAATTTAATTATTTTAACTATATGTTTCTTTAATGTATCTCGATCTCTAAATTAATAGTTTTATCTCAATATCTAGATTTTAATTATAATATATTTTTAAAATGTATTTTAAAAGTTTAATTGTATAAAAAATGATTTATCCCATAAAATAATTGACATAATAAAATACTAGTTATTAATAATTAATAGCTGTCAGAAAAAGAGAGAGAGTAAAAGAGTTAAAGAACCCCCAAAGCGGCGCTTTGCGTCTGGTAACCCCTGATCTCTTTCTGGGTTTTCTCTGTTATTGTTTAATGATACGGTTGTACAAGAATCCCATTCATGTTAATGTTGGAACTAGTTTTCCTTTCCTTATTATTATTTGCTGCATCGATCTGGCATTAGAACATAACATGTATCTCATCCTATTTGCAGTGCACATGGGTTTTTGTTACCTTTCTGAAGATACTTAGACAAACTATTTGGTTTGAATTGCCTGAAAGTTAAACAATGTCAGGTTCAAGGTTTCTCTTCAGTAATGGCATCCTTTTACGCGCCTCAGATGCCCCTCCAGTCAAATCCCTCCTTGAAACTCATCCCGGTACTTTCAAATTGACTAACAATTTAGTTAAATAAGTAAATGAACTCTGGCGAGGTTTTGTTGTTCATTTTAAAACTTATTTAGCTAACTTCTGCTTTAGGTGCTTACACAACATCACGTACTCACAACAATGCTTCGTGGTTGTTATTTTGGGAGAGACACATCAAAAGACTTTCGCAATCTATACAAATTCTATCAAATTTGGCGCCACACCTTCTATTTAAATCTAATGATTCTGCAATTTCGTTACCGTCATCACCGATCTTGCCAATATGTTGGCAACCCACTATTCAGATGCTTGTTAATGATTCGATGTGCAAAGTCTTGCCAATTGCATTGAAAGAGAGGAATGATTCCGAGGAACTGGCCATTACAACTCTTGTTAGTGGTAATTTGGAGGAATTAAATGCATGTGAGACTGTCAGTGAGGAAAGAATGAGTAAAATTCTTGATGTGCATGTGCATGTTGAGACTTATGTTCCTCCTACATTTGCTATTTCGGGCAGTGGTGTACATTTGGCCGTTGTGGGCTATGGGAGGAATGTTGCAGCTGCTAAATATTCAGATTGGGTAAGGTCAGTTTATGCAGTTTCAATTGGAGCATTATTAATCTCTTTTATACTTTTTCCTTAAATCCCATATAAGAAATTAAATTAGCCATTTTCTTGCTGCTGTTCCTTCAATTTGATAGTTGGAAATTTTGTCTACAATGCAGGATTAGGAAACCTCTGGAAAAGCTCAGGCCTCCCTCAGTGACAGAACTGTTGCTGTCTAATGATGGGGATCAGATCCTTGAAGGTTGTGTGACAAATTTTTTTGTTGTTTGCTGCAAGGTGAGCTTAATTGATCTCTCAATTTTAATTCTAACTATACTCATGCTTTTGCATCACCCTCAACAATTTGAACCTAAAGCTGTTGTTACATATGTAGTTGGGTTGATCAAACTTTAATATTCTAACTAGACTTCTTAAATTTGATTTGTTGTAATGCTAAAACTAATGCAGCGAGCTTGCTTTAAATAGCAGTGATTGTTGATTAGGATGGACTATTCTTTGATTTGATAGAGATTGAAAAGCATATCTATTTATTAAAGCATCTAAGTTCATCTTCTATTCATTTTGCTGTATGGAAATTTTCAGAATGAATTCCTATTTTTCGTCATATTGATGAATACCCAGTACTCAACTACTCACTGGGTTTCAAGCCTATATATGTTTGTGTTGTATTTTAAAATTTTAAGCTTTTGTGCTTTCATGATCATTTGATGCTCACTGCACTTTTGTGACTGCAAAGGTACCATGATTTGAGTTTCTCCTGCTCTTTTGTTGTGTGTGTATTGAAACATTTTATGAAATAAGCTTACGCATCATGGATTTTACTTTCTAGTTCTGCTTATGGTAGACAGGCATGTGCAACTTTTAGTGTTCATTTCTAATTTCATTTTAGGGAAGGAATTCAAATGATGAGAAGGCCCTGTGTGATTATGGAAATAAATACTCTTTCGAAGTACAAACAGCTCCTATCAGCGATGGTGTTCTTCCAGGAATAATACGCCAACTAGTGCTTGAGTATGATTTGATTATAAATCTATTTTTTTGCCGATATATTTTCTTTGACCATAAAGAAAATTTAGTAGAATTTGTTATTTACTATGGTCTATAGTTTAACAATTTGCTTGACATTAGTATAGAATTAGGGCTTTATCTCGTATTGCTAACAAGAAGACTTAAAGCATTGCCTTTCTGTTTTTGTAGTTTTTGAATAGTCTACTTATGATATATTGCCTTTTTGTTCTCTGTCTAAGCAATCTAATTTTTTTTTTCTTTTTACATTCATATGGAGCTCTTAGATCTATTGTATCACAGTCATAAACTTAATTCTAAAAGCCAGTTTGGTAAGAGTGGAAGCCTTGCTTTCTCTAATATTGGGAATAAAAAGGAATGGGGCCAATGTCTTATTTAATAGGATAAAGAGACTACTAAGAGGCACTAACAAGTTGCTTCTTATGTTATTGATCAGTTTCTTGCATTATGTGCAGGATATGCAGGAGTGAAGGAATTCTATTTCGAGAAGTTGCTCCATCATGGTCAGAACATGAAAAATGGGAGGAGGCATTCATCTCAAGTATTATTTTGGCTATTCATTGGTTTCATTTTTTAGTGTTCAAACTTCAAATGCTTAAGAATAGTATTATACAATAGTTCTTTTAGAAATTTCAGTATCTATTTTGACTGAGTAGCTAATGAAGTCGTATGAAAGCTGTAATGCTATATAACTTCTAAAATTGCTCCTTCCTGGATCAGACTAGTTGTTGCAGTCAAGAAATGAACACCCTCAATTCTAAATAAAGACAAAAATCTGGTTTTTGGGCCAGGTTTGAGCACAAACACAGGGTTGTTGGCCTATCATATTCTAACTTTCACTTGGGACTAAATGTCATTGCAGATAGCTTGAGGCTTCTACAACATGTGGATAGTATTCAGGTTCCATCAGAATGGCAATCAGCCCATTCTAAATCGTGGAAGGATGTATCATGGACAAAAAAGCAATTTGAGGTACTATATTTCTACTGGTGCTGCAATTAATTCACTTTTTTTTTTTTTGATTTTCTCAAATTGAGTAACTGCAGGGTGGGCCTGGGATGATCACAACTGTTATCCAGGTAAATTTATTTTTTACTTCTACATTAGTGAAAGAGGGGGGGGGGGGGAAGGAAGCAAAAGATAACACTAATCTTCTACTATATATATATATTAGGGTCTGTTTGGGTAAACTTCTCTAGAAGTACTTTTAGAAGAAGAAAACAAAAAGAAAAAATGAAATGAGCTTCTCTATGAACTAAAATTAACTTCTACACTAGTTAATTTGTAGAAGCTTTCTCATTTTTTAAAGAAGTTATATGAGAGAATTTCTATAAATTACTTAATGCATAAGCTAATTTTAGCTTATGGAAAAGTCCATTTCCTTCATTTTTATTTTTTATTTTTTTTCTCCTAGAAGTACTTATAGAAAGCTTATCCAAACAGGCCCTTACAAGCAAAAGAAAACTTTGATTTAAAATCATGCTTTACTCACCTTTCTTATTTCTAAACTATATTCCACAACATTGTAATCAGAGGACCAAAATGCCCTTTTTATTTTAACCAGGAAAAGATTATGGAGAGGGCAATTCTGGAAGGGTACTCAATAAGTAACATATATGCAGATTGAAAATCCCAGACTCATTGAGTTGCTTCTTTCCTGGGATGAACGGGCCATGTTTCAAGTTCTTAAAAAAAAAAAATGAAAATGTTACACATGCGAATATAGCAGCAGTATTGATATTGTCTTCAAGCCGATTGACAAAATCAGATTGCGATTATTATATGGAAAATAAATGTGAACTGTGCTATTTGAAGAAATCGGATATACAAATTGTGATTTTATTCGTTTGGTTTTCTATCTTGTCATATGAAGAAACCATATTGGATCACTCTGTAACATAATCCAAGTCCAAAAGATTAGTGTGTGCATAGAGACAAATGTAACTGCTGGATTAGATGCCTTTATTATAATAATTATAATACTTTTTCTTAATCTGTCAAAGAAAAATAATACTTTTTCTTAAACTACTCTCATTTTGTTGTCTTTTGCTCTAACCTTTAGAAATGTAAATTTTGTATGATAAATGACTCACCTCACACAACTGATTTGGAAGAAGGAACAACAATAGAATCTTTTTTTTTCCCTTAAAAGTGATAGGATTAGAGAACTTTGTATGAGCCAATACTGAATTAATGCGTACTTTTAGTAACTCTAAAGTCATGTTAAGAACTCATTTCTTAACATTTTACCCTATTTTTAAAGTATAACAAACAAATCTTCAGAGCCAAAACATTTACAGCATAAAGGAAAGAGGAGGCACAGTCTTGCTTAGTTGAGAGGCAAACAGCAATAAACAACTTTGAGTTTTCAATATATAAAAATTTTATATTATTGAGAGAGTTTAACAAACCATAACAGACCATAACATACTGGATCAAGTAAGCTTGATTTGTCACATAGAACGAGCAAGCTTAACAAACAAAAACGAAGAGATAGTGATTGCTAATTTGGGATTACTGCTGTATATTCTATTGTTTTCATATATAAAAGTGCAATTCAACAGTTTATTTACACAATGATTTGATTTAGAGTTTGGTAGAGTTGATTTGACAGAATCATTTTTAAATTATTGAATATAATTGAAATGTGTGTCTAAATTAATCTAAGTCATTTTTCATATTTGAACGTGTATTTTAATTGATTTTGTATCTTTAGGAAAAACAAAAAGCACGTGATAACGTGAAGTTTATTTGATAAAATATTTCCCAGGTTTTGTTGTATAGTATTACAAATATTTTATAAGATTTTACTTTTATATTTTTTAATCCCAACAACATACGCAAAACCAAAACGCTTGTTAGTTGTCACAACTCACAAACGTTGGACATGATTGTAATGTCTGAACTCTGAAGCCACCATCCCTTTTGCCTTATCAGGCACCGGCCTCTACAATCTACACTATGGTCGGCTCTAAAGCTTGTTTGGGCACCAGGCATGTCACATGTGCATAGCATAGCCTTACTAGAAACCACTTTGCTGATGTAAGTTTATCAACTGGGATTCAGTTCGCCGAAGTGGACTAATACTTTATAATAGGTCATTGGATGCATCATGCATCTACTCTCATGAAAAACAAATGTTTTATAAATATTTAAATTACTTAAAGTTTTATATACATGACAACTAGATAATAATATTACAAAATTCAATAGTTAAAATGATAATCATTTACTCCATCAATCCTATCTCTAGTTCCTCCAGTCCTACTTTGGAAAAGAATTTAGAATTCAGATTGAATTTGACAACTATTTTAAAAAATAGACAAAAAAAAGAAAAAAGAAAAATTGAGGCTGAAAAGCAATTCCCTACCAAAAATCCACATGCAGAGTCAACTTGAAGTGTAGGCCTAGCTAGAATTCAATAGCACTGGAATGGTCCCCTTTTCTTTATCAAAGGCCAGGTAACATGGGACCAGCCACTGATCCACCTGACTTCTTAACCAATTATCTCTACTCTATTCTAAATCAAATAACTTCTAATTCTGACCCCAAATTTTATAGTCGTCTACAGTGGAGAACTAAAATAAGAAAGCACCCTTAGAGAAGTAACACTTGAGGGCATGGCCAAATCAGAACAAGTTAATCAAATTCACCAAATTAGTAACCGCCCAAATTCCCCACTAGAGAGGTTTTTTTATAAATTTCAATGATGCAAAGTCTAACCTTAATTACCTTCCCATACATAAATGCACACTGGACCCAAATTCCCCTCCCCTACCGTACTTAGAGCACCACATAAAATGTTTGTTTAATAAGAAAGCCTATGAAAAACTATGGTTGGTCCATAGCAGTGCAAGCTGTTATTGCATTAATTTAGAGAGTGATAATGATGGTTTTACTTACAGCTCGTGATGAGACGTAAAAAGAGAGAGAGAGAGAGAGAGTGTGTACTTGTGTTGTGTTATGTTGTGTGTGTGTTATCAGTTATTGTCAGAGAAGCGTGGTGGTAGTAGATTAGAGGTGTATGAATGAGGTATCACTCTCCTAACTTGTGATAAAAATTGCCTTGTTGTATAGGTTAGTTGGCACTTGGCAATAACTGTCCTTTTGATGGACCTTCCTAGGCACTTTCTCTCTCTCTCTTTCTCTTCTCTCTACATCCACAGAAAACCAAATAATTAGTTATCACAGTTGCTTATATTCCTTGTATATGCATTGACAAAACTACTCACTTTTTTTTATTATATTTCTCTCTTCTCTCGTGTTCTTTATCTCTCTCGTCTCGCTAGCTCACAGAAGAAGAAGAAGAAGTAAAAGCCTTTATTAGTATTATTATAAAATTAAAGCAAAGGAGAGAACAGATAATAAGAAACAAAGCATGAATGGTGCTGCATGTGTTGAGGCAGAGTGCTGTGAGTTTGTGGAAGTTGATCCCACGGGAAGATATGGCAGAGTATGTACTTTCTCTTTTACTCATCAACTTTTCTTGGTTCTTTATATTTCCAAGTTCTGTTTTCTGATTATAGTCTTTGGATTTCTTGTTTGACAGTACAATGAAATTCTCGGGAAAGGAGCTTCCAAGATAGTGTATGCATCACATCCTTAATCTCTCAAGTTTTTCAAACAAAATCTCTGACTACTTTGAGATGTTTTCCTTTTTGTTGTTTAAGTGAAACACTTAACGGGGCTTCAACAAAATGAGTTTTTTTTTTTTTTTCTTTCTTTGTTTTTTATCATCATATCATATTCATTTGTTGCAGCTATAGAGCATTTGATGAGTATGAAGGGATAGAAGTAGCATGGAATCAAGTAAAGCTTTATGACTTTTTGCAGAATCCTGAAGATCTTGAGAGGCTATACAGTGAAATTCATCTCCTCAAGACATTGAAACACAAGAACATCATGAAGTTCTATATTTCCTGGGTTGATACTGCCAACAGACACATTAACTTTGTCACTGAGATGTTTACCTCTGGGACTCTAAGACAGTAATTGGCCCTCTCCTATGTCCTAATTTTTTTTTTTATTAATGTGTGTGTATGTGTGTATATATATTCCATTCAATGCTTTATTCAGGTAATTCTAGCTGCTGCTGTTGCTTGTTTTTGGTTTATAATATGAGTATGCTTATTATACTCATTGTGTGAGCAGGTACAGACTTAAACACAAACGGGTTAACATCAGAGCTGTTAAGCATTGGTGCAGGCAGATTTTGGAAGGGCTTCTTTATCTGCATAGCCATGATCCTCCTGTGATCCATAGAGATCTCAAGTGTGATAACATTTTCATCAATGGCAACCAAGGGGAAGTCAAAATTGGCGATCTTGGCCTTGCTGCAATTCTCCGCAAATCTAACGCTGCTCGCTGTGTTGGTGTGTAGAACAGCAGCATGAAAGCCTTTGATGATTATATTCCAAAAGATGAATATGAAAAATGTTATTTTTCTCTTTGATAATTAGTTCTCCCATGTCTGCACAGTTTACCAGTTAAGACTCTTGATTTGCCTTTTTTTTTTCTTCCTTGTTTTACTCAAGGCACACCTGAGTTTATGGCTCCTGAAGTATATGAAGAGGATTACAATGAGTTGGTTGACATATACTCTTTTGGAATGTGCATCTTAGAGATGGTCACTTTTGAATATCCTTATAGTGAATGCATCCATCCTGCTCAAATTTACAAGAAAGTTGTATCTGTAAGAACCAAAATCTGTTGTTGTTTTATTTATTTTACCTTGATTCATTTTTTTTTTCCTTTTCTTTTTGGTTTTTTTTCTTGCTCCACTTATTTGCATGCATATTTTGCAGGGGAAGAAACCAGAAGCTCTTTACAAAGTAGACAATCCTGAGGTTAGGCAGTTTGTAGAGAAATGCTTAGCAACTGTGTCCCTCAGACTTTCAGCTAAGGAACTCTTGGATGACCCTTTTCTCCAAATTGATGATTATGGATTTGACTCAAAAGTAGTGCAGTATCAAAGAGATTGCTATGAAGTAGCCCCACCTTTGAATGGAATTTATAGCATTAACAACAACTTAATTAGTGGGTACACTGATAATATTGGTGGTTATGGACCTACATCTGAATTGGATTATCATCAAGACGATTTTGAAGCGAGTGAAATTGGTCTCTTTGATTTTGAAGAGGTTGACAATTTGGCTGAAGTTGACACCACAATCAAAGGTAGGAGAAGAGAAGATGATGGCATCTTTTTGAGACTCAGAATAGCAGATAAGGAAGGTTAGCATTTCACTTTCTTATTTTCTTCTTGAACTTGTTTAGTCTTTGATAATTTCATATTCTGTTGTTTTTTCTGATACTTGCTTGCTACATAAGCAAAAAAAATCCCAACTAACAATGCAATCCTCTAAATAGGTCGAATTAGAAACATCTACTTCCCATTTGACATTGAGACTGATACCGCATTGAGTGTTGCAAATGAAATGGTAGCTGAGCTTGACATAAATGACCAAGATGTAACAAATTTAGCAAATATGATAGACAGTGAAATTGTAACATTGGTTCCAGAGTGGAAAACAGGACCAAGAATAGAGGAAAAATCAGAATGCTCAAGTGCAAGTGTCTGCCTCAATTGTGCTGCAAACGGTTCCTTGGTTGATTATGTATCGTCAAATAATAATCCATGTCGCAAAAACCTTCAATTTCTTCATTGTTCTAAAACTGGATGTGCTGCAGTTCATGGCCGATTTGAAGAGATAACATACCAAGTTGATGATGGGTCTGAAAATAGTGCTAGAGAAGGTGCACCAGATGCACCAAGCCAATCCAATGGCATTCAATATACAGATATCTGGGCTCAGAGAGATGAACCAGAGTTATGCCATGAAGAGTTAAAAGACATACACTGTGACCAAGCTCATGAGGCATCAAACATCAAGGAGGATGGAAAAACTGTTAATGTGGATGATGAACAAAGTGATCTCAATACCAGAAAGCCTTCGTCAGACCCTGCACCAAATTGTGTTATCTTGGACTATGAAAATGAAATTAGGCAAGAACTAAGATGGCTCAAAGCAAAGTACCAAATGCAGTTAAGGGAGCTTAGAGACCAACAACTAGGGGTTAAACCAAAATTTACTAGCATATCTCCTGACACCGAAAACTTGGAGCATTTGAAAGATGGAATTCGGAGGCTATCAGATACATCCAACTTGAAGATACAACAAACCCATAAACCATTATTGAGAACTATAGTTTCTGGGAAGCATTTTCATGTTGAAGCTGATAAATACAACATTTTGGCTGATCAAATGGTTCAAAATGTTGATGAGATTCGTCAGTCTAACAGTCCTGAGCAAATGTTCACAGCCAAGGATTTCTTTACAGGACTATTGCTTCCACACTCTCCGCTTCAGAGGGCAACCTCACTTCCTGTTGATGCAGTAGATGTCTAGAATCTAGAAACCACCGAAGTTCATAATTTTCTCATCATAAGTGGGCACCAATGTATCTACATTAACTTTTCTAGTATGAAAAATGCCAGATGTAAATCATGCACAGGCTAACACAGTCACATTAATGTAAGCAAAGTTTACCCTTGAGATGCTGAATTTCAGCTCCATCTCCTAGATGATTATTATATACTTACTACAAGATGATATGAGATGCTTTATAATAAAAACCTGTTAGGCTTCTCTATGATAGAAGTTTTTTATCCATTTATCTTCTGTTAACCTTTCTCACTAGCCTAATGTAATGAGTCACGTAGTTTTTCAATTTACAAATAAAGAGTTAATAAACTCAACTACATATTACTTAAAAGATGGCTTGAACCACTACATTTTGATGGATAACGCCAAAGAGGAACCCTCTGAGACCATTGTGGGGCGGTTTCGAAGAGCAATGAAGAAATGGTCCATCATTTTGTTTGTGTGATGTTAATATGAACACTTCAACATAACAGCGACGCCACATGTTTTTGCTGCTGCTGCTGCATATATATCATAAACTTTACTAGCCAACTTGATAGATATTTCAAAGTTAAGGATAAGATGTTGGCTCTGACAAAATATTATAAATTGCCTTGTAAATTTGCATACACCTGGCTGGAAATTTTGTTGGCAAGACATTGAACACACACCCCTTAATCTAGCAAAAGGTTTCAATGAATTTTCGAGATTAAGATTTACTATAGTATAGATAGGCTCATTTCCATTAAAGAAGTCACTTCTGTTAAGGAAAATTTGATGTAAAGTGCTCTCTAACGAGTATCTTGTGTCTATCTGGCTTCAGTTTCAATGTTTGTTTTATTGGCTAACCTGCACTATACTTTTATTAGCATGTCTCGTAATGTGTTATCAGTGATCAATGTGGGGGCTTGGTAACTCAAAATCAATTGTCGATTTTTCTTGATGTTTTGAAGTGGCTTTGAGTCTCAATCTCATTTAAGTGGGAGTTTGGACCCCACTTGGAATGGTAAGAAACGCGTATATAATGAACGCTACAAGCCAAAGATGTCACTTTGATGAAGTGATACCCTAAGAGTATTTTTTTAATAAAAATAAACAAAATTATAATTGAATAACAATATACATTTTTTTTTACACTATTTACTCAAAAAGAAATAAGAATAAAGAACATATGATTTATAAAATACTATGTTTATAAGAATTTATATCTTTAAAGAATGTAGATATTGAGAGTCTTGTTGGCTATCTCTCTTCATTAATACATATGCTAAAGATGGGGGATGGCCGGTTGGTACTAACTACATGGCATCCTACGAAAATAGAACATGGAAAAGTGTAGGCCATACAAATTAATTCAGTGAATGTCATCAATTCATAAACACACGTAGACGGATTCCTTTATTATTTGCTTTATTGTGTCACTTTACAAGTAAATGTTAAATTATGAAACCAGAAAAAAGCAAGCCAAAAAGCACCACCACTACAAACAGCCATGCATCATCTGTATTCATAATCGAATCCCTTTTTTCTTCTTTCATTTTAGGGTGGACTGGCATAGGTTAGAAATTACTAATATGTTTTGAAACCACGGCTCCACCATGGTAGGAAAAAAATGAACTGTTAAAATATCTGTCAAATAAGAATTTTAATGAACAATTTAATAGGGCAGTACAGGTTTTATATAAATGAAATATTAGAATTGTGTCAATTATTAGTAGTATGTCAGTGAGTTATGGGCCAAGTAAGCTTAGTTCAATTGATGGAATAGTCTGTGTTCTAATGCAAAAATTAGGATCAACGTATAAAACACCGGAGCAAACACGCTATATAATTAAATTCTAAGTTTTACTTATGTAAGTTTACTTTAACTTAATTAGTAGGAGAAGAGAATGTTACGTTATTCGCATGTGATGACGCGAGAGACAGAATCAACAGAATAATTTGGGTGCACGAAAAAAGAATCAGATTATGTTCAAATTCTGGGGGCAGATAACTTTATTGACATTTGGCAGATAACAGAACATAATCAGAATTGAATTTAAAGAAGTGTCGGTTAAATCCACGTAACAATGATCACAGGCAAGGTCTATTTTCCTATTCATGAGTGTTCGTAATCTTCTTGACAATTGGATAGCAAAGGTGTACAGTAACTTGTAACTGCAAGTTGCAAGGAATAAAGGCTATGATCATCCATTTGTACTTGTAGTAGGATTGTGCTTTTTTTAGTTGCATTAAGAATAAGAAGAAGAATATCTATATAACTGATTTATTTATTTTTATTCTTCAGGACATTATAAACGAGAATTACAACCGGTGAAGGTGTACAAGAGAAGGCTAATTTTATTTTACCCACTATTGGATATCTATTTTTAAAAAAATTACTTTTTAATAAATAGAACTTTTATTATTAATTTTAAATATAAAATTAAAGATACAATTTATTACTATAAAAAAAAATATTAACTTAAAAATTATTTTTTTTAATCTTCCCGAAGGATCCTAGGGAGGAGACTAAAGTCCTCCCTTCTTATTCCCTTAAATCCGAGTCATACCTGATTATGATTTATATCATTTATAAAATTATTTAAAAATAATTAAAATAATAAATTGTGATTAATCAACCATATAAAATTATTTTACATAAAAAAAAATATTAAACTCTTATCTATGATCTGTCGTAGCAAGAAAATTGTTAATTAGTAGTAGTATAATGTATTTGAAATATTAGTTTTTTCTTTTTAAAAATAGTACCAAAACGGCGTCACTGAAACCTCACTCACTCACGCTTCGCCTCAGTAGAAAGTGTAAACCCTCACTCCCTCACTGTTACTCTCTCCTTGTAGCCACCATAGTCGCTTCCTAATTACTACGCTCGACGCTTGTTTTCTGATCTCCAATAAGGTTTGTTCATTTTCTTTTCTTTTATTGTAATTTGTTTTGATTAATTTTCTGTTTTCTTCGAATTTGAATTAGTCGACTTGACTATTCAACCCGTCTTTAATTGGGTTGGTTCGGTTGAGCACAGTGCTGCTAGTGTTTCGAATGGAGCTATATGCACCTCCCTCTCTTCCAAGATGTCCATCCCTACTTCTGAAATCTAGGGTTCTGGTTTTTCAGACAACACCAAACCACACGCGCCTACCTTTCCAACCCTCAATTTTCTCACTCAATCAACGCAATCTCACTCCAATGGATGTTCCCAGAAATGTCTCTTCCGCTGTCTTGGTGGGAGACAATGCTTCAGCTACCATGACTTTGCCAATTGACTCAGGTGAGGTCAATACAAACCTCAATTTCTAATCTTCATTCTCTGATATTTTGGGTTTTCTAATGTGTTTGAACTTTGAATGCTTTTACAATCATTTCAGGTGCTAGAATAGGAGAGGTTAAAAGAGTCACCAATGAGACCAATGTATCAGTCAAAATAAACTTGGATGGTTCTGGGGTTGCTGATAGTAGTACTGGAATTCCCTTCCTCGATCATATGCTTGATGTCAGTAATTTGCAACTCTATTTAGTGCCTTGTTGCTGATGCTTTATTTATTTATTTATTTTTTGCTTCGTTTACTTTTTATATCCCATTATTGCTATATGCCTTAAAATGTAATCTAAGATTTCAATCATTGTTAATATACATATATATTCATGAATGATCCAGAAAAATAAATGTGGTGGAGCCAAAAAAAAAAAAAAAAAGTGTTATACAATGAATAGTCCTCTGTCCACTTGATATTAGCATAGTTGAAGGCGCCAAAATGAAAATGCATATTATTCCGTCAAAGTTCTTGCTATATAGAATAACAAGCCTGGTAATGTGGAATGATAGGCTAGGTGGATGTGATATGAAATTTGAACTTGTCTAGGAAAGATTTGAATTGTTAGAACTTACAACCTGATCATAAATGAGGAGTCTTTTATTTTCTGCTTTGTATCTTGAAATTATTCAATTGAGATAATAGTTATGGAAACTAAACTTGGTTGTGATTTTTCAGCAACTTGCCTCACATGGACTGTTTGATGTACACGTAAAGGCTACAGGTGACATACATATTGATGATCATCACACAAATGAAGACATCGCCCTTGCTATTGGAACAGTATGCAAACCATTACATTAGCTGATTCTTTCTTTTCTTTTTGGTTTTCTATATTACAATTGTTCTTTTGCATTGAAGATTGGTGTGCAAGTTATATCTCTATATTTCATCTTTTCCTTTCTATGCACAATGTCATCTAAGTAATTGCTGATAATTTTAACAATTAAAATGCCAATTCTAATCTTTAGAAATAGGGATTTGTAATTACACTAGTCTTTATTTTTTTAATAAATTTGCATTTATCTATCATTCTATCATATTGTTAAAACTAAGAGGTTTCTATTACCACATCTTCAGGCTTTGCTGCAGGCTCTTGGTGATAGGAAGGGTATTAACCGGTTTGGTAACTTCTCTGCTCCACTTGACGAAGCATTGATACATGTTTCACTGGTAATTTGCATACTGTTTGTAGAAATAATCAATTATTTTTAATGTTAACATGTATATTGCGGGAAAGTGTGATTTGTTATTGCTTATAAACATGGTAAATAGATAAACACACTTTGAAAAGTGTTAGGACTTTTTGTATTTGTCACCTTAATAAATTGTATGCTGTCATATTGGTAACGTTTGGTTACTTCGGACAAAGGGGCACCACAAATATGAGCTTGTGTTGAGGTTCATTTATTAATTAGCTCTTGAAGTACTTGTACACAATGCTTCTGAATCAAAATTAGAAAGTTCTAGTGCCCAATCTGATCACTTTTATAAGCTTATTTTTCCACTATAGATTTGTTATATACTTAGTTACTTGATGATATCTTTCCTCTTTTACTGTTCAGATAGATATCAACAGTTAGTCACAAGTTAGTTATAGTAGAGCATCACATCAGTAGTTAGTTAGAGTGGTTGGAAGGACAGAAGTTTTTGTTTAAATAGGAGTAGTAGTAGAAGGAAGTGTCATTGTCATCCAGATTTCTTGGCACTGGGTAAGCAGATCAGTAGCTCAGTTGTGAGGGAAAATCCTTGGAGGAGAGAGATCTTTCTCTTTCTGTTCATTTTTTAGTCAAGCAATAAAAATTCTCTTATTTTGTCTCTACTTTCCTCATGGTTTCCTCGCACACTTACTTTTTCAGGATTTGTCTGGCCGACCACATCTAAGTTATAATTTGGACATACCCACTCAGAGGGTAGGGACATATGATACTCAGGTAGTGTATACCTGTTTAATTACTTCATTGAAGTTTAGAATTTTGTCTATTGAGCTTCTGATGTTTCCAAATATATTTTTTTAATGTGAATCATCTATCATGCTTCTTGTTCCTTTTTAATGAACCCGCTGGATATCCTCATTTATAGTTGGTGGAGCATTTCTTCCAATCCTTGGTGAACACGTCTGGTATGACACTTCACATTCGACAGGTATTAATACATAGAACTTGGGTCATAATCAGTTATAGTCATTATATTTGGTGCATATCATTATGAAAGAAACATACTGAGTGTTATATAGAATTTTTAACAGGGCTCTTTGATGTATCCCATACAGCCACATAGGTTAGAAAATTGAGATATTGTTTATATGTTCTTTTCATGCATTGACAGATGACTGACTACATAATCCAACTTGAGGCTTATACTTTTCTTTTAGTTAATTTTTTTATATTCCAATTTTGAAACCCTTTTAACAGAATATATATGCATTCTTGTGAGCACAGCTTGCTGGAAAAAATTCTCATCATATTATTGAGGCAACCTTCAAAGCTTTTGCTAGGGCTCTTCGACAAGCAACAGAGTACGATCCACGTCGCCGTGGAACTGTACCAAGGTATGTTACCTTTAAAATTGCCTTTTGATTTTGTGGGAAGATGATGAGCATTAGATTTATTTGCTGCTACTATTACTTGAAAACTATGAATCTGCTTGTCATGTAAAAAACTAATACTATCCATGGATTTCTATGTGCAGTTCAAAAGGGGTTCTGTCCCGTAGCTAATATTTATCTTCTCATGGCTCCACAATCACAGTCCTTAGGATAAATGTTTGTGCGGGGGCAGTATTTGTGATGCAAGACTGACCTCTGTAAACAACATTGTTGTACGTATATTTATTTACTTTAGAAATAAAAATAATTTATCTAGTATTTTTTGGTGTACATTTTTAAATATTAAAAAAAAAAGTGGAATTACATTCTTGGTTTTTTTTGTCTGGACCGGTCCGGTTGTTATGTTCATTTGAGTAAAATTAAACTCTGGTAAGAGAGTTTTGCCCATTTTATGGCAATGAACTTAGAACCACTGTTAGCTTATTAATTTTTTTTTATCATCACTGTTTTATTAAAATTTCTCTTTTATCCTTATGTTAAAAAACTCCACGCGTTTCCACTTTTCCCACTCATCAAATGTTATTTTTATATCATATAAAATTATAATATAAATTGATTTAATAATAATACTTAAAAAGAGGATAAAATTTGAAAATATTATATTAATTTTAAGATGAAAAATTATTAAAAATAAATTATAATATGACCTGATTATTATTTTATGAATATAATGATCAAATTCTTAGTTATAATAACTAAGTAAATATTTTTTTTTTGTCATTTAACTTATTAGCTAGCTTAACAATTGTTTTATTAAACATTTTTAATTCAATTAGTTTATCGGATTTTAGCAAATAAATTTGTTAATTTTGCCAGGTATAACATGTATGTTTCCTCCATCCCCCCTAATTTATTGAAATTAAAATAAAAGAAAAAAAATGTTAAATACACAAGATAATTGCTTAAAAGTAAGTATTACAGGAATATAAAAAAAATTACTCCTCAATAATTTATGCATCTTGCGCCGAATGTATAGGATTGAGTATGACTGTTTTGTGGCGGGATAGAAAAAAGCACATGCAAATGAAAAAAATGACAGCGGTGGTGGAATCGTTGATGGCGGTGATGATGAGATTGGCAATAAGGATGTTAACTAGTGGAGGGAGATAGAGAATGGGTTGGGAAGAAATAATTTCAGTGTTGAAGAGTGTAAATCGAACTATATGAAAAAAAAATAAAAATAAAATTATGCATACATAAAATGCGGTGAACGTGGATCGAACACGTGACCTTCAGATCTTCAGTCTGACGCTCTCCCAACTGAGCTATCCCCGCACATATCTCCTCTTATGAATAAACAAAATTCTGATTCTTTTTTTCTCTTTCCACGTTTTTTCAGAAAGAAACTCCTGAAACTTGCTTTGTAAAGCTTACAGAGGGAAGGGAAGGGGAGTAGTAGTGCAGAAGAAAGCAGAGCAGCGGCCGGCGGTGAAATAAAGCAAAGATCCCACTGAATCCCCTGACCGCAGGATGGCCGGCGGCAACCATCCAAAGTCTTCCCTAAACCACAACAAACCTCCCCCCTCCGGCAGCCGTAAATCCCGCTGGGAACCCAATTCCTCCTCCGCCAAATCCCCAGCCGACCCCAAACCCTCCACCGCCCCTTCCCCCAAACTCAAACCCAAACCCAAACCCAACCCTAACCCTAGCCCCAAACACCCAACCGATCACCCTCCCCTCCTCCCGTTCCACTTCCCGGAACCCGCCCCTCTCGGTCCTCCTCCTCCTCCCGCTTACGGCTTCCACATGCTCGAACGCCGTACCATCGTCCTCGCAGACGGCAGTGTCCGCTCCTACTTCGCCCTCCCTCCTGATTACCAAGACTTCCCTCACCGCTTCCCTCCTTCCCTCAGCCCCGCCCACTTCCGCCTCCCCGACTACCCTCACGCCTCCGCCAAGCGTAAGTACGGCGACGACAACGACGGCAGCGCCAGGGACGACCTCGCCAGGCAGAGGGAGCAGCTTCTCCGCAACGCCAATGGCCTTTCTAGGGAGCAACAATTCTCCGCGGGCCCCAGTGAGATGAGGCCCTCCAAGCACTCCAGGCTTGATGGGTCGAATTCCACTCTGCATTCGCAGGTGGATCAGATCGTGTTGAAGAAAGCCTTTTGTAACTTTGCGAAGCTCATTAACGAGAATGTCTCGCTGAAGAGGACTTTCTTGGAAGATGGGAATCAGGGTCGACTTCACTGTCTTGCTTGTGGCACTGCCAGGTTTGCTGCAATTCAGATGATTACCATTACCATTCTTGCTTCTAAGCTTCTCTGCTTTTCGTTTATTTATTGCAATAAATGCAAGGTGATAGATCAACAAGAAGGGGACTGTAAATATGATTATTTTGTGTGATTTTTTGGTGTAGATGAAATATGCTAGCATACTGTAACAATCATTCATTAGTAAAAATGAAACAAATAAGTAGCACAATTTCAATTAACCCAGCTTGTTGCTGCTAACATTCCAAAGACTTGCAACTAGTTATGTTGTAACATCTGGAGGCACTAAAAGTTTGCCCTGCCTGAACCAGAGTGGCTGGACTGGACTCTCTACAACTCGAGATGACTACCTCTTTGGCTTAGGTGTGCAGAAGGAGGCAAAGGAAGTGTTTGGATTTTGGAATCTGTGATAAATCTAAATTCTTAAAGAAAACAAAGTGGCTTTAGTTTTAGAAGATGGATCTTTTCCTGTCTCGGAAACTTGTGCAGCTCCGTTGAGTAGTGGAAGCTGATTACTTTTTTTTCAGGTTGACAACGCTTACCACTTGGATTTGTCTGGAGTTTGCTCCTGATCCTATTGTTGTTTCTTCTCATTGTAGCATATCACTTCTCCCACTCCCACTTTTTTTCTCTTGTTTTCCATTCAATGGCAAACATTCACTACCACAATAGTAATACAATAAAAATTCTCCTTGTTCTTGATCGGTACTTTGAGATCACAAATATTCCCAACGTATTTTTCCATTTTAGCCATCCTGTTTGTATCCTATGTGGCATTTTCATTTATTTCCCCATTATTTTGTATTATTTATTCCAAATAATTAAACTTCGAGACTTGTGTATGGCATCTTCTTCCAGTTTTACTTCTAAGTCATATTTCTCTCATCTCTTGATAAAATTGCAATGCATATACTCAATCTTACCACTTAGCTCTATCTGGAGCTTAGGTTTTGGAAAATATTAGGTTCCTGATTCTAATGTTGTAACAAGTTTATAGCTCTTTGTGCCTTTTAATATGGAAAAACTTGATCTTTCATATTTTTTTAAATTATAGTGTTACTTTATTTAGAGGGAAGGGCTTGGAGCAACGATAATGTTGCTGCTTTATTACCTAGGATTTAGAGGTCACAGGTTTAAATTGTGAGAATGGCCTCTCTGCTTGCTCTGGGGTGGGGGCATTAAGGCTGCGTATATTTACCCTTCCTAGATCCCATTGATGGGAGCCTCATGTTGGTTTGGCTTTTCTCTCTCTCCTTTTTCTCTAATATTGCTTGATTTATGAAATGGATGGCATTGCCATCAATTTCTTCTTAATTATGAAGGCAATATAGCCTTCTCTGTTCTATAGTCTTTTATATATTTTGAACGTGAGCTGCAGTGATTGTTCAAGTATGGTTATGTTGGTTATCATTTACTATAACTAAGGCTATTTTGCTGGCTGTTGCAAAAGAAATTTCTGATCATGGCATTCTCTATGAGGGTCATTCGTAGAGCTGATCTTGATGAAATAGGTTGTTCTTAGTATCATAGATAAGTGAGCTTCCTCCATTTCTGGCCTTTCACAGAACCTTAGAACCATGCTTATTCCTTATACAATTTTTCTCTTGCTTCTTTAAATTTGGTTTTATACTTTTTCTTGTGAGTTTTAGCTCTTACCTGTCCCTTTTCTACTGGAACTTAGCTTTAAGAGTCCCAGGTTATGCCCTTCAGGACATTGCTTCTGAAGTTGAGTTGCAGCATCATGTGGGTCTGTACTCTTATGTCTTTGCCAATAATTGAAGTCTTTTGAGAACAGAAACTTTGGTGAGAACAATTTTTTATCAATCAGAGTTATCCTTCTGTATCTCTTTAGAGAGAGCTTTCTTTTTGTTTCATTGGAGTATGAGTATCTGTTTGCCTGTTTAATACAAGATTTAGTTGCCGATATATGTTATGCCCATGCTTTGGTGCTGACGAGTGTGACAACATACAGAGAAAAAATTATTCCCTTTGTAATCATGCAATTTAAGGGTACATGTGTTCTTTAGTCATTTTGTCTTTGAAAATTTTGGCATCTGCAACATTTTAGTACCAAACTATGTTATAGTGCCAATAAGAACTTTTCGGAGGCTTCTACTATTTTTCAGTTTTTCTTAAGTAGTCCCTTGGTTCTTTGATGTATTTTAGGATGTGGGTTCTCTTTGTGTGACTTAGTTCAGAAGAACACCTTTGGTTTTAAATGTAAATGAAAGGAAGTGAATATGTGCTTTTACTTTGCCTTTTCTGTGTACTTACAGGATGAAAACCTAAAATATATTCTTCAATGCCCTTGATATGCCAACTTTCAGGTCTGCAAATGATTTTCCAGATATGCATGCTCTCATTATGCACACTTACAACTCAGATAATGCTGATTCACGTGTTGATCATTTGGGATTACACAAAGCTCTGTGTGTCTTAATGGGTTGGAACTACTCAAAGCCTCCTGATAACTCAAAGGCATATCAGTTTTTATCTGCTGATGAAGCAGCAGCAAATCAGGATGATCTGATCATGTGGCCACCTTTGGTGATCATTCATAACACAAATACCGGAAAAAATAGAGATGGTCGTATGGAGGGTTTGGGAAACAAAACGATGGATAATAAAATTAGAGGTATAATGTGACCCTCCATCCTTTATCATCTTCTATTATGATGTCTCTCTTAACGGTCTTAATGAGCTCTGGAAAATCTTTCTTGCATGCATGCTGAGTTGGCCCTTTAAAGCAGTTTCAGTGGAAAACACTTAGTAGTTGGTTACCTTTCCCAATATTTCTTAGTTAGCCAACCTCCCCATGCTTTAGGCTACTGTTTAATGAAATACTCTAATGGCATTATCTCTTCAAAGATAATGAGATGAAAAATCATTTTGATTTTTATAGGATATCCCATTAACATCCAATTAGAAACTGGGACATTAGAGACTCATCCATCATTTGAAATACAAATTTTGATTTTATAGGACTTTCCATTAACATCAAAGTGTTCTTGGAGTTGATTCTTCTGTCAAGGTTGCTCTTTGCATTTTTTTTTTTAATCTTGAATAGAAATAGGTCCTGTCTTATATTTTTTTATGGTAGGTAATTGCTCTGTTTTGGCTATTGAGTTACAAAATTTATGTTTATCAAAAGCTTGGTCTTTTCAAATTTGTTTGACCTTTTCATTTCATTAGTCATTACTGCCCTTTTATGTCTCGGTTTGACATATGCAGTTGATTTAGAATACAATAATATAAAGCAGTGTTGTTGAAGCTGTTAACTTCTCTATTTTTTATTTCGTTACATCTTCAAAATACAGGGTGTTGCTGTAACTTTCTGGTATTATGATTTGGTATGTTAGTAGATTTTGATGTGTAGTTATTAGCTCTCAATGACTGAGCTTGATTCTTTCTAAATCTCTACATGCATTTGCATTATAGCTTTGACAAGATTATGACAAATCATTGCTCACTTTCTATTTTAAGTTTCATTCTACTCTCCCCATCTGGATTTACTAGTATTAGGTTTCCATAACTTTTTGTCACAATGCTTTGATTCTTGAGTCGAGTAGATGAGTTAGGATTGTTAGATGGTTTTCATTCAATTTACGTGTTGGTTAAATTTCCTTGTAGTGAATCTGCATGCTATTTTTTTGCTATTTTTGCATATAATTGCATCTGGTATCTCACTCTCTTTTGTATTACCTACTATCTTGTGAGTTCAGCTAAACTTCCTTCGTGAATTGTGATTGTAGCCTCACTGCAAGTGCTTAGCTGGTGGTTACTTTGTTATTTTAAGTAATCTATAAGCTAATTCAGTTTAGACGTGATTCAGTTTAGACATGTTTATGGTTTTGATTTTATATTAAAATTAAATGAAAATAAGAAGATTAAAAAATGAAATTTCAAATCCTGTATTTTTTTAGAATAATCCTTGCCACCTATTTTTTATTCAACGGCTACAAGATCTACAATTCCGTGAGCTTGGGCTTATGCTGGCTGACATAAAAACATTAGTCGTATTATATTAAATATTAGATTAGACATTGATGTGTTTTGACCTAATCAAATAAACCATCTATACTGATGGGTAGAAATTTAGATGAGACAGAAAAATCTATCTCCAATATTTCCAATTTTTAATCACCCTCCTCCGTATAGTCCATTTCTCTTGCTCATGCTGTCTAGTCTCTTGATTAGATAGTTTGCCTTACTATTCTGCCCTTTGTTTTTACTCCTCTTCTACTTCCACCGGATTGCAGTCCTTGTAGTTTTCCTTGACAAACAGCATTTTGTTGGGCTCAAAATCTCCTTGAAGATGTAAATTACTTGGCCAATGTGCCTTTAATGGCAGTATTTATGCAAACAACTCCTTGTTACGAAGCACTACCAAAATCTTAGTTTTTTTTTTTAATCACCCCCTCATATCTGATGATAGTGAGCTTTTGACAATATCTTTTTTTTCCATCTGATATTCATGCATGGTTTTCCAGAGCTTGGATTTGTGGGTGGCAAATCGAAGTCATTATATGGAAGAGATGGTCATTTGGGCATAACACTGGTTAAATTTGCTGGGGACCAATCAGGCTTTAAGGAGGCGATTCGACTTGCTGAACACTTTGAGAAGGAAAACCATGGACGCAAGCATTGGACCCGTGTGCAGTCGCAAACATTAGGAAAGGATGATGAGAATAATGCAAACATTGTGAAGGTGGATGAGAAAAAAGGAGATAAAAGGAGGGTCTTGTATGGCTATCTTGGGACTGCTTTTGATCTCGACAAAGTTGATTTTGACACGAGGAAGAAGGCTATCATAGAGAGCAGGAGAGAATACAAACCACCCATGTAGTTTTTGGACTATACATGGGATGGAAATGTAAAATGGAATACATGGAAAGTCTTTCCAGTTATAGTCCCGATTCCTGAAGATGATAAAATCTTTAATTATTGTGCTGACCGTTTCATTCCATGTACAATAGGAGGCAGCGTTGCCATCATTTTTATTTAAATTCACGTAATTTATACTAAATTTTCCTGCCATAGTATTAGTAATATCTAGGCACATTAAGAAGATTTGTTTGCCTTTCCACCATCTGACAACCTGGAACGCACTACTCACTTAAAGTCAATGACTGGAATCTAAAGTCGCTCGCTTTTCCCCATGTTGGCTGGGAACTGTTTGTTTACAGTTTAGATTTTTTTAATTACAATTACAATGGTGGGGGCATGGAAATTTGTGCTCATGATTTCCTGCCAACTCTGTAAATCCCTCATTAGTAGCCCTTCTAGTTGATTGTTTGCAGTTCAGTTTAATTAATTGATGATGAAGCCCTCTACCCACTTCAATTCATTCCTAGTTGATTATTCGTTTGCTCTATTTTATTTTCTCTTTGGAAGTGAGTAGAAGGCTTGGTGATGATATATAATTATAAAATGATACTTGTACTGCAGTCTTGCGTTCTTGACTTAAACAAGATTGTACCTGTAGTTTAAATGAAAAAGGTTATGGTAGATTTAATGGATTCATAGCAACGATCACTGCTTAGTGATTGTATTCCGGCTTACTTAATGTATGTTTCTCTGCACATCAAGTGGTGTGCAGAATTTTCTGATCATATAAATAAGTGGATTCTATTGGAGTCTGTGGTAAAGCTAGATTTTGCTGTCTGTACAACAGCGAGAGGTGGTGTTTATAAATAACTGCAGATGGTATACTCTAGCTAGTTACAAGATTTGCTGAGAGGGGTAGTTTTTTTTGTGTGCATAAGGTAGTATGTATTTATCTTTGATTTAATTTAGTGTATTATAATTATGTTAATGAAATTTAATGCTAAATACATCTTCACTCAAAAGATAAGATTGTTTAGTGACTTATATGGGGTGTCAAAGGACAATCAGCATTCAGGCACACAAATGTGTGTGGAGTGGATCATTTATTATGCCCAATTTTTATTTCGTTAACAGTGCTCAATGAGGGGTAATATTTGGGTAATTGGAAATACATTATTCAATCTTGTTTCCTACTTTCCTTAATGAGTTTTTTTTTTTTCTTACTATGTATAAATATTTTATTCTCTCAATCAATTAGAAATCATAATGGTATGATTTTTAAGTTGTTTTATTGTTAAAGTCATTTAATTTTATGTGACAATTTGTTAGTCAGAGGGCATGTACCGTTTTCCATGGAAATTGGTGGAAGCATATGTGGTTAAGCATTTATGGTGAACATTGATCAAGTGTGCTTAAATTTCTTGGATGATATCTATTGTATGCTTAATTGTGTTTTTGTAGAAGTTTTACATTTTCTTTCATTTCAAGGATAAAATAGCATTCATAGTTTAAAATTTAAAATGTTTATTTAAGAGAATAATTAGCAGTCCATAGTTATTTAAATTTAAAATTTTCAAATCACCTCAATAGTATGAAATAATAGTAAACTGATAGTCTTTTGGAATTTTTAAATGTATTTTTTTAATCTTTTAAATGTGAGTGTATGTGCGGGAACATGTTAGTGTTGAGAATTTTTTGTTTGGATGAGGAGTGAAATAAGGAGAAAAATAATAAGAGAAAGAAATAGAAGCCAGGAGTTGTGAATAATAATATAAAAAAAAACAGTATTAAAGACGTCTTACTTGAAATGAAAAAAAAATCATTTTTTTCTACTTAAAAGTTAAAACGAAAAAAAAATTATATAAATATTTTTTTATTTGGTTTCTCGTTTACACTCATTTAAATATAGGCTAAAAAAATTTTAAAAGGAAAATTGTATGTTGTCTAATATTTTTCTTGTAGGATAAGATATAAGAGTTTAATATGCATACTGTAATTTTTTTTATATTGTTAATCAATTTAAATATAATTTTAACATAATAAAAATTAACAAATTTATGATTAGGTTGTAATATAAAAATCTTTATATTATTAATACATAATAACATTCTAAGTATAAATGGCTATTCCAGTTGGTGTATTGATTATCCGGATGTACCCTTTTTAATTATCTTTTCTTTTTGTATATTATCTTTGTTAAGGATGTGTCTTTTTTTTTTTGGTTAACTAGGATGTGTCTTTTTTACTTTGGATACCCCATATAACTTTTAATGGTACATTGGTTGTCGTCACTCGTCAGTATTAAAATTCTCGTGGAAATCAACATTATTTTTAAATCGTTAACTTTGAGGGACACACCAAAAGATTTTAGCCTTTCGTCGTTTCAGTAATTTTTTTTTCCACTCGTTAGTCTAGAAACCTAATTAGGCCTAGTGGCTTTGTGGTCAATGAAAGCAAATGTATGCTTATATTTATATGTTTTGAATTGTCACGGTTACTATCAAAATAAGTTGTTTTATTTTAAAAAAAAAATAACAGATCTGCATGAAATTATCTTTTAAACTGCTAGTATATACCAAATAACCTTTGTATTTTTTGCGTTAGAATTTTTTTTAAATAGCCAATAATAATATATTTTTTGGGAGGTACATGGTAAGTCTAGCCTAAAAATTAAAGTGACCTTTTAAGTTCCGAGATGTATATTAAAGAAAGGACAATGAACATACTACTTTCATACTGACTCAGTGACTCCGATCTCTCTCTCTCTCTCTTTTTTTTTTTTTTTAAACATTTGATCCCATGCCCATTGATTCATTATTATTTATATCTTCCGTGAATGATCAAACCACGTTAACATAAAGGAATTTATATAAAAAAAAGTTAATCACATTTTCTTTTTGAGGAATAAAAAAAAGGAAGATAATTACTTCTCAAAGTTAGTATTAATTACTCTTAACATATATGTGGTGAAAAAAATACACTAATTTTTTTCTTGATTAAAAGTGTCATTTAACAGTTTTGAAATAGAGACTACTTTCTTTTACGACATATGATTACTTGACCTAATAAAATTTTACATAAAAAAAAGATCGAATACAATTTTTTTTATTAAATAAGTTATTTTTTCACATTTAAACGTGGTGTGATGTTACAGGCTTACAGCATTATATCAGCCATTTGGCTTAAATTACACTCTTGTTATAGATAATAGTAATAGAATAAGAGGCTAGAATTAAAAATATAATAGTATATAATGGAATTAAAAATTGACATAGATGATATGATGGATCTAAGCTGTTTGGTGAATTATACCTTATCCTAACATTAGACTCATTTGTACGCATGCATGTGTCTTTCTGCTATGGCAGGTACTGTACCCTCCACTCCACCCAAAGGCAAAGACCGACGCAATTTAGATTTTAGATTACCACTTCTTCCTTTATTCATTCTCTTTCTTTTACTACTTTTTCTGACTCTTGTCATGTGACATGTGGAGCTCAGCACTCTTGTCCCAACCCACACATTCTCTCTCTCTCTCTCTCTTCGATTTCTGGGAAAGTTCCTTCTCCTCTCTGTTCTGTATTACTAACATGATACTGTAGCATTCTAACAAAACATATTCTAATCTTATCACGTTAGTAATAATTTTCCCAGGACACTGTCACACATGTGCCATATACACATTTCCCAAATACTTTTATAATTAGGAGAAAAATGTTAAGAACTCATTCTATTCTATTGTTTGAAAACAATTATTTATCGTTTAGTTATGATCAATTCTACCTTATTTGTATGTTTTTATAGCCTAACTTTGTCACATGTATTCATAATAATAAAAATGCAACTAACACATTTAATTTATTACAGCATTTAGTTTTTTGGTACAACGCATTTTATTTGGTACAGAATTTATTACAGTATTTAGTTAATTAATCTCTCTCAATATTACCGCGTATTATAACTAATTTTCTTAATTTATAAATTTGTGTTTATCTATATTATATTTTTATCTACACTGATAATAAAAAAAAGTAAAGTTTGTATAATAATTTTTGGATGATAAAATGAAGATATGAGAGAGAAACTTTACAAAAAAAAATAATAGGATGAGTGTAATCATGTAAGTGCTAAATTAAAATTATGTATAATTATTCCTATTTATTTAAGTTTAATTTATATTTGTAAAATCAATATGAAATATTTTCACACAAATATTTATACTCTTGCATAACACACTGAATGTTGATATTGGAAATGAAAATGCTAATATTGGAACAATTACTGCTGTAAAGTTTTAACTGAAAAAATTAATGGAGTTAAATAAAAAAAACTTAAAAGTAAAGTTTTAAAATTTCAGGAATCAAATGCAATAACATTATTTTTGACAAAATTATAAGAGTTTCGATGTTGGTACATAAAAACGTAGGTAGTGGGTTGATGTAATTAATATGACGTAGACTTATATAACGTTTGACTTAATCCATTTTTAGAATTATAGAATTTTTAAAAAGGAAAAGTAGACTAATCAAAATATTATGAATTTTTTTTTCCAATGAACAGAAACCTTTAAAATAAATATTTTGTAATTTTTTTTGAATGGATTGTAGAATTTAATTAGAAGAGCTTTCACTTGTAAAAAACAGAGCTTATAATTTTTTTTGTAAAACCAGAAAATAAGGATAAATATTCTGTTTAACGGGGCAGTGTCAGAAAGTTATCATACTTATTGTATATTTGTTTTTGTTTTTTTTTTGTAAAAACAATGATAAAGATACACTTGGCAAATAATAATAAATTAATGATGAGAAAAATAAATATGAGATACATATTAATGTTTAAATGAATTAATTTGATGGTTTAACTATTTTAGTTAAAGGTTAATTTATTAATTTTTTTATAAAAGTATTTATACCAAAACAATATATTCTCGCACAGGAATAAAACATTAAATTGAACATTTGTTTGAGTAGGTCAATATAAGTCATGTTGGCTTGGTAGTTGGCACTATATTTTACATAGCTATGATAATAATTGATATATTTATTATAATTAATTATACTACACACAGTCACTTAATTAAACTGTGATGGCGATTGGAGTTTTTGAGATTTAAAAAATGAGTAGTTCAAATTAGAGACAATGACACAAGGGAGTGATGTTGTTTCAATGTTATATGTGGAAGTCGACAAATGCCTGCTGCTTATCCACACGAGTGAGTTTTTTTACAAATTAAGTGACTTTTTTTTTTTATAAAATATTTGAAAGGAGAATTTGTTATTTATAGTAATTGTATTCAACTTAAATAAAACTGTGTTTTTTTTTAGAAAATAGATGTTTATCTCATGTAAAAAAATAGAAATTAGATAGAATTTTGTTTGTTAAAAAATGCTTGAATTTATTTTAAAAGTTATGTATGCAAAAACAACACTTGTAAAATTCATATTGTTAAGAGATGTATAAAGGTGTTTTAATTACTGCAAGAATACTTCAGAACTCGAAAATAAAAGTACAAACCATGTCTGCTTTTGTTTATTTTTAAAAATTAATTTCCATATAGTCTTTAAAAAAATAAAAGAAAATTTGATTGATATTTTTAAAACAATTATGCACGAAACATGAACATTTACCAATTATAAATTGTACATTGTGAGTGTATTTAAATGAACTGAGTATTTTAGAAACACTTTTAAAAACAGTTATAGAGGGAAAAAAAAAGAAAAAGGAATGAAGCTGGGTTCTTACAACCTTATCTTGTTGGTGTCTTAGTCCACTCCCCGCGCATTCTAGCGTCGCCCCTCAACCACTTTTTTCAGACCGCTATAACACGTGTCTCCTCCTAACTCATCCACGTAATCAGTCCCGCTTTTCCCTCACTCTTGATTTCATTTTACCTCCACCACCACCTTTACTCTTTCTCTCGTTCTTTCTTTCTTCTCTGTTTTCTCATTCATTGATTGAGCCAGCGGGAGAGAGCGAGGTAGGGTTTTCGGTGTTCTCTTTTGATTTCGCGACGATGGGGTCCATCCCCGATCCAGGCGAGTTGAGCGAGTTGACTCAGCCGAGCTTCGACGAGTTCCAGCGCCAAACCTCCCTCATGACAAGCTGCACCCTCCTCTGGAAGGAACTCTCCGACCACTTCTCATCCCTCGAGCAAGACCTCAAGCACAAATCCGAAGCCCTCAAACGCAAGATTCGCACACTCGACAACTCCACCTCCGACTCCCTCCGAGTCCTCGACCGCCGCGAAACCTCCCTCGACGCCACGCTCCAGATCGCCCTCCGTACACTCGACACGCGCCGCACCGCCGCCATCTCCGCCCTCCTCCACGACGCCGACGACGACACCAACAACAGCTCTCCCGACGGCGAGGTTGATGACACCGCCGGGCTCGTCCTGAAACTCAAGGCCTTCTGCCTCCGCATGGACGCCTTCGGGTTCTTCACCTTCGTCAGCGCGAAGAAGAAGGAGCTCGATGGACTACGCGTGGAGATGCCGGTGGCGCTGGCGGAGTGCGTCGATCCGGCGAAATTCGTTCTGGAGGCCATCTCGGAGGTGTTTCCGGTGGACAAGAGAGGGGAGAAGGCCGGCCACGACTTGGGGTGGGCCTGCGTCCTTGTACTGGAGTCGCTGATTCCGGTGGTGGTGGACCCGGTCATCGGAAAATCGAGACTGTTAGTTACCCCCGTGGTGAAGGAGCAGGCGACGGAGATCGCGGAGACTTGGAAGGCGAGCCTGGAGGAGCGCGGTGGCGTGGAAAATGTGAAGACACCTGACGTCCACACATTCTTGCAGCACGTGGTTACCTTCGGGATTGTCAAGAGAGAGGACTTGGATTTGTATCGGAAGCTTGTTATTGCTTCCGCTTGGAGGAAACAGATGCCCAAACTCGCGCTTTCACTGGGTCTCACTCAGCAAATGCCAGGTAATGTATTCTATGGTGGCAACTGAAATTGATTTGATTTGATTTTGTTGTTTATGGTGAACTGGTGCTGACAAAATGTTGTGTTGTGTTGTGTTTATTTGTAGATATGATTGAAGAGTTGATCAGCAAAGGGCAGCAGCTTGATGCGGTTCACTTTACATATGAAGTTGGTCTTGTGGAAAACTTCCCTCCTGTTCCCTTGTTGAAGTCTTTTCTCAAGGATGCTAAGAAAGTTGCGGCTTCTATTTTGGAAGATCCTAATAATGCAGGCCGTGCTGCGGTACCTTTCTTTCTATTTTTATTATCTCTGTTTTTTTTTTTTTTGGCTTAGTTTATTAATGGATAAACTTTTTAGTAGTAGCAGAAGGTAATAAGGAAAAATGACAAGAAAATATAATAAGGGAAAATGAGTTCAGCTTACCTCAATCTAAGATTTATCCAAACAAATAGTTCAATGTTGTGGAACCTGAACTGTCTTTCTTTTATGCTTGAAGAGTGGTAAGAAGTGAATGTGTAGTTGAGACTTGATAGTACAAGTTTTCTAGTTTTGGTTTATTTTGTATAGACAGAGGATGCAGCTTATTAGAAGTGAATGTACCTAGGTTTCAGTGTTTTAGATAGGGGAAGGCCGAAGTGAGTGGTGAGATCTTTCTGGTTGTTTCTGATTTGATTTCTTATTCTTCTCATCCATTTGTGTGGCTTCTTTGATTAGTTGGAAGGGAAAAAAAGGCTGGAAATGGTAAAAGCGCTCTATTTGTGTAGTATTTTCATGAGTTAGTAAAACTGGGTTTAGTATATTAATGTTTTTTTTTTCTATGGTGAATGAAATTTGGCAGTACCTAGCTGCAAGGAAAGAGCAGTCTGCACTGAGGGCTGTGATTAAATGCATTGAAGAATACAAACTTGATGATGAGTTCCCACCAGAGAATCTGAAGAAGCGACTTGAACAGTTGGAGAAGGTGAAGATGGTGAAGACCGAGAAAAGGAAACCGGTTGCTGTTCCTGCCAACAAGAGAACTCGTGCAAGCAACAGCAATGGAGGTCCAATGCCACCAGCCAAGGCTGGGCGTTTGACAAATGCGTATGTATCATCTTTCCCTGCTGCTCCCACATTTGTGAGGTCTCCATCACACGGGCAATACCCAGCTGCTCTTCCACCATACCCTTCCCCACCACACATGTACGGCAGCAGAAGTCCCCCTTATGCTGCATATTCACCGGAGCCAGCACAGGCTATTGCAGGGTCATACCCAGCAGCTCCCATGAACTATCCTCCTGCATATGGTGGCTATGGAAATGTTTTGGCACCCACTTATCAGCAGGCTTACTACCGATAGAAATGACAACCCTTTGAAGATGGTAACCACTGATATGACGACGACCTTGATCCAATTTACTTTCGCAAATGTTGTTTGTAATCACTAACCGTTTAACGGTAGCAGTTGTGTGTGTTAATTATAACTACTGTCCCACTCCCACTTCCTGCTCTGCATGGGGAGAAGTTGTATTTCTAATGTTGATCCCATAGTACTAGGTGATTGTGGAAAGTAACTAGGACGCCCAAGAAACATCAGAAACACTCAACTACCACTGTTCGGTTTAGTTGTAGAAAGACTTACTCTGTTTACATTATTATATGTTCTTATCTTGGGATCGAACCGAAGGAAAACGAAAAAGAAAAAAAAGGTAATCTGTTTCTTGGCAGCTGTTGACTATGGTATAAAGACTATAAAGGAAATAATTTTGTCTGAGATTATGTTTTTCTGCATTCGCAATACCGGACTATGATGGTATTTGTTGCTACTGCCTTCTACCTTAGTATATTGTTTCTTACATTCCCTTTGTAGTTTGTAGCGTTCTTCCATAGAATACTTTTAAATCTTATTAAAATATGTTCTTATTATTATCTTTATTTACTGAAGGCATCAAGTAATAGTGTTTTTAAGATGTTAAACATGTTTTTATTTAATTTATTTTTTAAAATGTTAGGAAGATTAAGAAGAGAATAATATAGGAAGAATAACAATTACTTTTTTCTAAATCATTAGGGACCACGGGAGGTTTGGATAATATGCATATGATAGATTTTAATATCAGGGACCATTGTATATATAAAAAAAACAATTACTTTTTTCTTCCCCAAAATATTAGATGATGAGAGAAAAGTTGAGTAAACCAGGTCGGGGGTAGAAGATGGGAGAATCATGCCAGTTAAATCTAGTTTGTGGTATGTATGTGGTTTGGTTGGGAAAAAAAAATGAAGGAAACAAATGGCAATTGTGTATCCCTGAATATTAGGAAAAAGTATTGACACTAGTTAACAAACTGAGCGCAACAACCCATAAAAAGAAGGAAGAAAACATTCGAAACATGAGGTGGTTGTAAAGACCACTACGGAGGCAGGGAATCTTAGATGAGTACCCATAAAAAGAAGAAAGCATGCCACTTGGAACATAGGGCTGTTGCAAAGACCACTATGGAGGCAGGGAATCTTTGATGGGTTGTTGTTCTGCATTCGCAATACAGAACAGAACTATGGTATTTGTTCCTTCAGCATTCAACCATAGTATCCTGTTACATTCCTTTTATGGCATTCTTCTAACAATAATCCTCCTCTTATTTACTAAATATAGAAAGTGTTATTGTATTAATGTTTTTCTTATGATTTTGTAACAAATATTTTTCATTTTTTTTTATCAAATGTTAGGAAGATCATTGAGTTGAGAAAATAATGTAGGAAAAATACCATTAACTTGTTTTTTTTTTTTACCCAAAATATAAGATGATTGATGAGAGAAAAGAGTGGGAGTAATTAAACCAGGCCTAGGGTAGAATATTGGCAACTAAATTGAGTCTGTGATATTATTTCTGTTAATGGAAAAAAGAAGAAGGAAAGAAAGAGCAATTATGAATCCCTGAATATTAGGAAAAAAGTATTGACAGAACTCAACAACCCGTGAAAAGTAGGAAAGAAAGCACAGCGAAGATAGGTGGTTGTAAAGAAGACCACATGGAGGCAGGGAATCTTTTTTCACATGTTAAGCTAGCTGGGTATACAGTCCAGTTACAACTTGCAACACAACTTTTCTATTAAGGAAGTTGGCTCCGTAACTCATTTTAATTATATTAACTTCAATTCTGATTATTCTGGTAGTCTTCATTTTTCACCCTTGTTTAATTTTCTCTCTGATGTTAATCATCCTTCAAATATATGAAATCTTCTTTAAAGAAAAAGAAAAGACAAGAAAGAAAGAAAATGTTGAGAGGTGAAAATAGACAAAAATAAAAATTGGGAACGTGGCTTCCAGAGACGTTGATGAAGTCACAAGTAAAAGCGAAATATGCATCTGCTCTGCTGCCTGTACTTTTGTGAATAAGAAGTAGACTTGGCAAGTTCCTACTTTTAACTTGCCTACGATTCATGCTTGCATTGCAAATTGGGAGGGAAAATAGGGCATTCCGTTTCTAAATAAATATATGAAGTTTGGCCTAGCTAACTTCTAAGGTTGTTGGTGTAGGGGCAATTTTGGCTCACTTCAACACGTAATTTACACTCCAAGGAAACAAGAAAAAATGGAGCGCGGAAGCTAGCTTCGAAATTCAGATTGTTTTTTCAATAGATCATTGATGTGAAGGTAATTCAGCCACATTGAACTACCTCCTTTTTCAGTTGGTGGTGGTCAATTTGTGATCGATAATTGGCTGTTTTACACACACCAATGCAAAAGCACCTTCATGCAGAACATGGACTATTTATTCACATGAAAAAACCCTAATTGCCTCTGTTAAAGCCTTTGTTAACTGTGAACTTCAATTCAACCGCTTTGGATTTCACCCTTGTGTAAGGTATTTAATTTAAATTAAATACCGTTCATTAGTTTATTTTACATGAAATATTCAAATGACACTGATTAAGCTTTTATAAAATCAATATATGAACCAACATAAAAAAAAATTAATATATGAACTTAATTTTTATAAAAAAATTATCTTCTAACTTTTGAAGTACTTTTTAAGTTAGAGAATTAACTCATTTTATTATTTTCATATCTAATTTTTTTTTTGAGGAAAATCATTCTTTAGAATGATTTTCATCACTTATTTGTACTTAGGCAAAAGGTTATTTAAAACCTAAATAATAGTGATTGGCAGTTGCTTATAGCAACAAGTAGTTCATCTTTATTTATAAATGTATAATAGTTTGTTGATTTTTTTTTATCGATAAATGTTGTTAAATTTTGTTAATAGAATAGAGGGAGTTGAATTCATGATTTTTCCAACTTTCACTGCACCATCTTATATCTCCCTAATAGCTTGTTGGTGGTGCTTAGTGCTTTTGTTTGAGAAGAGTGAATGAAGGGTGATTGGATTACACACAATAGAAGGGTTGTCTTTTGTCTTTGGGGCTGTCTCAAAGATGGGGGTGAGGCGTGTGATGTACTGTACTGGTTGAGGTGTGTGTTGTACACGAAGAAGAGCCTGTGCCCTGCATTGCTGGATTGTACTATTGATTTAGGAATGAAAATTTTAATAAAACTTGCCAAGAAAAATATGTTTTCCTTTTTGAATTTAAAGTTGATGTTACTTAAAGTACGGCAGGCTACAACCTCCTTCTTTAATCTATTAAAGTACATATTTTATAAAAAAAATTGTGATAATTATTGAATATTTAAATAATTCTTTAAAGACAAAACTATAAAGTTGAGATAATGTGTATGTTTGATTTAACGATACAAAAATTGATTTTAAATTATTTTTAATATTTTTGTTTTTACATTAGAAAATAATTCATAATTGAATCTGAATTCATAATTGATTATGAGCTAAACAACTAATAGTAATTTTTATATTAGATCTAAAAATTTACATTCAATTTTATTTTAAAATTAATTTTAAACAAAATCATCCCAACATAACTTAGATTACTTCAAAATCAATTATAACAAAAATCAATTTTATTCAAAATAAATTTTCTCATCCAAACACATGAATTTGAGTTTAATAAAATATTTTTGGAATTATAAAAGTGGAGTGTGGTTAAAGTTGTAACTTCCAAATCCACTTTTTTTACATACAAACAAATATATTAAGAGTGAAATTTTTATTTTCATTATTTTTTATAATTATTAGAAATATAAATTATTTTTAATTACTTAAAATGATTTATTTTCGAATATACATATTCTAAGGACTAAGGCCGTGACCGTGACAACTCTACCAAAAATATAGGAAATGCACACACACACACAAAAAAGGCCGTGACAACTCCAAATTAGGCCGTTAAAAAGATTGAAAAGAAAATTGGAATTAATCATCTTCAGTGATGGTCGATGCTTATGTTTAGTATAGTATGGTATATAATATCAATGGCGTCTAAATACTTCCATGTATTTTCCTTCTTTTTGGTTCTAAATTCAGTGTGTCAAATATTCTTTAAAATCAATAAAAATATCAATCTTGAAAATGCTGTTTCTATCCATTCCAAAGCTAGAATCCATATGCATCACAGCCAGCTATGTTTGACTATGATATCCTCAGCTTAAGAAATAACGGTGTCTTCCTTTGAATTTTCAAACTTATCAGGACGAGAATTTGGCTATGTTCCAAATCTGTATACTGGCACCAACTCATTTTGCAAACTTTCCAAAGCAAGACGAATAAAATATCTCTATTAAACACACAGACATTTATTGTTAAGTCACAGGCTAAGCTTGTGCTATTGTCATTTCCAAATCTCCAAAGGTGATTGACTGTTCTTTCTGTCCAATCTTTTCTCATCACTTAGGCTTAATTTCTAAATTTCTAATTAGGCATCCAAACTGGGGTTTTTTCTTCATCACTACTGAACAATTCTGATTTATCAATACTAGTTATGCCCATTTTAGTTCGTGCAACGTGCATCAAGGATCCATCAATTTAGATAATTGTTGCCAGTAACTAAAATTACATATCTATCAGATTTGGTTATAGATGTTTCATGAAAAAGGTTAAGACTTTTTTTATGTGAGGTTTAAACTTTTTAATTTTTTTAATCTTTCCGGCCATATGGTTACCTTACCGAGGAAGGTGGTTTCATTAAGTATTAGGATATAAAAACTGTTCTTGTGGACCCTATTGAATTAAGGCTAATAGCCAAAGACAAACAGAAACTTGGTGGGTTTCATATTTTAGAAATAGTTTCTTCCGGTGATAGTATAGAGTACATAAAACTGGTAGTTTTGTGGATTAAGGCACATTGGATACTAATATTTTTCGTTCTTTTCCAGCATCTTAGTGAGCTGATATCATGGCAGTTGAAAAGGCTGGAATTGCCAAAGATGTTACAGAAGTGAGTTTCTGCACTTTGATTACATTATCTATGATTTTTCATAGTATGTTGTTCCCCTATTTCAGTGTTTCTTACTATGATACATACTGATACCTATTGTTTATTTTATGCAGTTGATTGGCAAAACCCCATTAGTATATCTGAATAAAGTCGCAGATGGTTCTGTTGCCCGTGTTGCTGCCAAACTAGAATTGATGGAGCCATGCTCTAGTGTGAAGGACAGGTATTGATTTTGGTTTCTTTCATCCTTGCTACTATCATATGAGTTTCGGTTCTTGCTTTTACATGTTTTGGAATTACTTTGTGATTTGTTCCTGTGAATATACATTATAAATGTAGGATTGCCTATAGTATGATTTCTGATGCAGAGGAGAAGGGACTTATCACACCTGGACAGGTTAGTACAAAGAAATTGCCTAGGATTGGGCATCAATAGTGAAGCTTCTAACAAATTAGTAAAGATCTTATCCAGATTAGGAGCAAAGTGAAGCTGCTTTTTATTGCCAGGTGTTTAATTATCGTTTCTATTGCATATTGATTATCTTGTTTTTCTGAAGAGTGTCCTCATTGAGCCAACAAGTGGTAACACTGGTATTGGATTAGCATTCCTGGCAGCGGCCAAGGGTTACAAGCTTATAATTACAATGCCTGCTTCAATGAGTCTTGAAAGAAGAACTATTCTTCTGTCTTTTGGAGCTGAGTTGGTTCTGACAGATCCTGCAAAGGGAATGAATGGGGCAATTCAGAAAGCTGAAGAGATATTTAATAAGACTCCCAATGCATACATACTTCAGCAATTTGAAAACCCTGCCAATCCTAAGGTAATCTACAAATTTGTTCTGTAACTGTAGCAGTGGATGCTTGACAACTTGGGTGACACATGTTGTTACTATTGTATTTGTAATTGTAGGTACATTATGAAACCACTGGTCCAGAGATATGGGAAGGCACTGGAGGCAAAGTTGATGCATTTGTTAGTGGTATAGGTACTGGAGGTACCATAACTGGTGTAGGGAAATTTCTTAAAGAGCAGAATCCTAATATAAAGGTTAGTTTTTAAATTTGTATATATGTTTAAATATAAATTAAGGGGAATATGTGCATGTAGTTATATTTTGGTTCTGGTTTACAGCTGTAGCAATCCCCCCTTCTCATTGTTTTTATTTATTTTGTTTTTATGCAGCTCTATGGTGTTGAACCAGTTGAAAGTGCAATACTCTCTGGAGGAAAACCTGGTGAGTTATAACACATGCTTTGGTCGATTGTGATAACTGATAATATGCTCATTTTGAATACGAAACTCACGTGAACCATAAAAATGTTGCATGGTAGGAAGATTTTTTTGTTTACTTTTCTATTTATTCATTATTAGGTGATTGCCTTACTTTTCTTTGTTAAAGTGTATTAACATTAAAGAAGTGTTCTATTGGTATTGTTAGATTATATTATATCCTCTACTACCATTCAGGAATGACATTTTTGTCTTGATCTGCTTGCTCATATTATTATAAGGTGATTGCCACTGGTTTATATATTTAGTAGAGCATTAATTGTAGGTATCCCCACTAATTTTCACCATTTTATGGTACTTGAGCAGACCAGAACTACTTTTGGTGATATAGAAAAACCTAGAGTCACTCTTTTGGTGGCAGAGTACTCCCCTGACTAGTATCTTAGATGCTATCTGATGGAAAGAAAATCTTACTGTTACAATTATGCCAAATACTAATTAAATAAAAACAAAAAATCTTAACATGATAATATTTTCATATGAGCATAAAACATGAAAAGTAAAATATCTTCTAAATAGGAATAATGTAAAAATTCTTATATAGGAGGAAAGTCTAATAACTGAATAATGCCTAAATAAAACAATCTTCCTTAAGTATGTTTTTCCATTCTGCAGCACTTGGATTATCACATGCTTTCCTTAATGAGATTTAATTTTTCCATTCTCTAAAAATTATTACTTTAAATTATATTATAAGTCTGCTCTTATATATTTTACTGTTTGTTCCCCCCGGTAGTTACTTACTACATGTTGAATGGTTTTTCTTTATAATAAAAACTTAAAGTGGTGATAAGAACATGCTCTTTAAGCTGTTGCTGATGAACATATTGTCATTGTGAACATCTAGGTCCACACAAGATTCAAGGGATTGGTGCTGGTTTTGTCCCTGGAGTATTGGATGTTGGCCTTGTAGATGAAGTAGTTCAAGTAAGCTTTTAATGCTTTTGAATAGTCATCATACTTTTCAAGACTTCACAGAAATATGCATAGTGAAACATTATAACCTTATTCTAAAGTTGTTTGGAAATGCAATGTGCAGTTTTAGCAAATAATGTGATAATTCCTGTGTATATGGTTGTTGCATCTGATAATTGATAAATTACTTGAAATTCTTATACTTTTCAATTCATATATGTGGGTTTGATACTGTAGTTTCTTTTTTTAATATCAATTTGGTGATATAGATTTTTGCTACTAATTAAGCATTTCCAGTTTAGGTGCATATTCTTTTTTTTTTATTCAGTTAGTTTCTGCTATACACTTTTTCTACATTAAGTATTATGGTTCTCTCCTTCCCTGTGAAGTCCTGAGTTGGGGGCTTTGGGGAAAAGTTTCAGTTTGTGGGGAAATTGCAAATAGCCAATTATGAACTTTTTGAATGGTGCCTTTATATCATGTTAGACTTAATATTGTTTTCAGTAGAAGGGAATCTTGGATGCCTTGAGGATTAAGTTCTGATTTCTGCACCATGGTGTAAATATGGACAATTTTCTGTGTGAATACAATTATTAGAAAGATATGATTTTGTCATTATTTTGCAGTTTTTGTTTGGACATTTGTAACAGATTAAGATTTGTTAAACAATGGATGTGTGATTTGGCAGATATCAAGTGATGAAGCAATAGAAACTGCAAAGCTTCTTGCACTTAAAGAAGGCCTATTTGTAAGTTCTAAACCTCTAGAAACAGAGCTTTTTCCTCTAATAGCTAGCTATCTATTGAGTTTCCTTCATGATTCATATTTGAATTTGGAAAACGAATAAGGAACTCATTATGTTATTTCTTTTTATGCCTGTATAATTTTTTGAACCTATACTTTACATATTATTGTAGGTTGGAATATCATCTGGAGCTGCAGCTGCAGCTGCCATTAAGATAGCCAAAAGACCAGAAAATGATGGAAAGCTTATTGTTGTAAGTTGATTGTTTTCCTACAAATTTTGATTAAAGAGTATAAAAATGTCTGTTGAGAACTTGCAACAATATTCCCATGTTTTTGTTAATCTATTCTCTCTTTTGATTTGGTTTTCATTGATGCCAACTGAGATTATGGGTCACCATCATTATGTTAGAAGTTTCACTTAGTTGATAGTTCTGTTTTGATATGGTACAGGTTATTTTCCCAAGCTTTGGTGAGAGGTACCTGTCCTCTGTGCTGTTTGAGTCAGTCAGAAGGGAAGCTGAAAACCTTACTTTTGAATCCTGATTTCAAATGGTGGATTTTAATTGGCAAAGCAAAGTGATCCTTGTGACTCTTAAATAAACATTTACTTAAAAAGAAAAGAAAGCAAAATTTGTAACTTATGCAGCATACTTCTGAAATTATTTCGAAGACCACTTTATTAATGGAATATGATGTGATGCTTTTCTTTTCGAATCTATCCTGATCTTAAAGAATGAGAGTATTCAACATCTAGAAGAATTGCAATGAAAATAATGGCCATTCAACAAATTAAATTTTAGTATTTTACTGTTATCAGTTATCACCTTTTTCAGCAAATGACTCATTAGGCTCTATTTGGACCTAATATTAATTGCATATACGATGACAAACTTGTAAAGTGGATGGTGAAATTCTTTTTTTCCTCGATTAATGTAACTGTTGCTAGAACAAGGACATGTGCTTGGACCAACAAAAAAAAGAGGTACAGAAAAAAGTAAATTGAGTAATGTTTGTATAGGTAATGTCTGTCTTAGACATTTCTACCGGTGAATGAATTCACTTTCTTAATATAATCACAACAATATTCTTAACAATCTTCATCGAAGTTTGATCAGACAATATTTTTTTTCATCTTATTTTCATTTATAATATTTAGATTTAGATAAAATAAACTTGATTATATCTCGATATTACATGCACGATTTTTTATTCATGATTAAACTGTACAAGGAATATAACCTACCAATCGTTAAATTTGTCACGGGAATGCCATTACTTTCACTCGATTCTAAATAACTCCTGTTGGAAAAAGGCAAACATACCATATGCTAATAAATTACAGATATGAAAAACTTTTTAGTTGTTTATTTTGACAGGAACAGGAAGAATTCGAAGTGGCTGAGCTTTTTGCAAGGTAATTCCAAATTTATCATCCATGTCCATATCTTGTGTTTCTATGCCATGCTCAAGCTTCCAATCAAAGGAGTTGATAAGCGAACCCAATATCAACAGTAACATCCTATTGGCCAGTAGCATCCCAGGGCATATTCTGCGCCCAGCACCAAATGGTGCAAGCTCAAAATTCCGTCCTTTGACATCAATATCAGATCCTAGGAACCTGTCTGGCAAAAACATAGTTGGATTGTCCCATAATGTGGGGTCCCTGCAAATAGTCCACACATTAACCAACACTTGTGCATCTTTTGGGATGCTGTAGCCACCTATGTCCACATCCCTGTCAGCTTTTCGTGGCAGTAAAAATGGAACTGGTGGGTGCAACCTTAATGTCTCTTTTATTATTGCTTGCAAGTACGGAAGTTTACCAATATCTGCTTCCTCAATAGGATTACCTTTATTAGTCATTTGCTGAAGCTCTTGTTTTGCTTTTAACATTACCTCTGGGTTGCGGACTAACTCAGTCATTGCCCATTCAAGGGTGGATGCTGTTGTATCTGTTCCCGCTACAAATATATCCTATTCATTTCAACCATAAATTTCAACTACCAAGTCAGCTATAGTTTAAAATGACAATAGCTAGGAGGAGAGAAAAGATTAATTACATGTGAGAGATGTTCAATCATATTTTTGTCCATATACTTGTTATCTTTTGAAATGTTGAGCATGGCATCTAACATGTCATTGTGGACTTTGCCTTCATCCATGTGCTTCAACCGATGGCTAATCAAGCTGTCAAACATGTTTAACACCTTCTTCACGTTCTTACTCTGCCGTCTTTTGACGCCCTGTGGATCAACTATCTTTAACAATGGAAAAAAATCTGCCAGGTTTGGTGTTCCAACCATCTTTGTGATATTTGTCACCAAGTCCTTGAACTCTTCTGCTTTACCTGCAGAGTGAATCAAATCCACAGAGAAAATAGTGTTTGATAAAAGGTTTAGGGTAGTCTTGAATGCTGCTGTTCCAATATCCACTGCTTCACCCATCTGGCTGCTTTGATGGATATCGGTGACAAGTTGTTGCACTATCTTACGCCTAACGCCTTGGCTAGAATCAAGAGTCTTGTGGGCAAATAACTGAGTGTTGCATATTTTTCTGAGTTCCCGCCAGAGAGGTGAAATAGGCATGAAGGCAAGGCTGTATTGTTCATGGTTGAGAACTGATACAGATTGAGGAATGGTTCGGTTTGACAAGAACTGATCATTGGTTAGAAGCACCTCTTTAGCCATTTGTGATGAAGACACAACAACAGTGGTTATTTGTCCCAGCTTTAGGCTCATTACAGGGCCATGAATCTTAGCAAGCTTTGCCAATGACTCGTGAGGCTTTTCACCCAATTCAAAGAGGTTCCCTATTATGGGAAAACGGGATGGTCCTGGTGGAAGATCAAGCTTATGGTTTGGTCCTGTGGTCCTTGTTGCAATGAAAGAACAAAGAGCATGAATAGTGGCACATGTCAAGAAAATGACAAGTGCACAACTTGCAATGTCCATTGTTGTCCAGTGCAGGATTAATTCGACGAGGGAAAGAGAGGAAATGCTGGTTTAATTTGGTTCATGCATCTCTCCATTGCTAGGGAACTCAATTTATACATGATTCGTCAAACACCATATAACATAAAATAATGCTACTTGTTATTATCAACGTGAAAAAAGTCATAGTCATACACTATATGCCAAACATCATATTTAGAGTTGACCTCTACGTAGAGTCGTCGACTCATTCTGCCCATATTTTGTGAGCTAATCCAAAATATATGTCAGTAATGCTAAACAAAATTTATTTTTGGATACTTCAAATATTATTTGATATTTAGTGAAAAAGGGATAAAAATAATAATAAATGATAAGTGATATATGATAGGGATTAGGGAGAGAGAGAGATAAAAATAAATAAAAAAGTAGTATTGGTTAAGTGTTTGAAAAATTAGATCCTCATTCCTATGGGTAGTCTGTGTGTGCCGAAGACTGGGTCAGGGTGGGCTTTTCCAAACTAGTCTGGGCTTTTTTGGGTTATACAGTACTAAATAAATACTGTTTGAAGTGAAACCTTCTTCAAAGTAATCATTATGAAAAAAGTTAATTTACCGGTTGAATGCATTGACGGTGTAAGTTTAAGCTTTGAAAATCATGTCTTACAACATTTCAAATCGTTAGTGAGTTAGGTTATTTAGGATACATTTCATATAAATTATTTTATGTTTTATAGTAAAAATAACTAATAATAGTAACTTGACTTTATTCCATTGTACTCCATTAATTTAATTCCATTTTATTTTATTTTATTTGACTTCACTCGATCACTATTAAATAATGAATATAACCTAAGAGAATGCGAAAATTCTACGCATGAATGATACACTTTCTCCATCTCACATAGTGGACGAACAACGTAAAAGAGTAAGACCAGGTCTATTTTAAATATATAAACATACTGATGAGTCCGTTCGTTGAATGTTGAATTTCTTGGTCATTGAGCTTTTGCATCATCTCGTTCTGCCTATAATGAAAGTTTAAACTTTAAATATCCAATCTGTAAATAAGAAAGGTCAAACATCGTTCATATCAATTATCGAGTATTAGATGTAGTTTATGTCACAAGATATAGAGAGAAACATCATCGCTTCTATTTCCTTCCTTGCATCGATGTCAAATTGACTGAGGGTTTCTGAGTTTCTACTATTACTGTAACACCTAACGAATTTGAAGACAATAAATAATTTGTTTCATATACATCCACATAAAAGATACTACTGTTTGAAATCAAGACAGTCAAAATACTCATGCAGAAAATAAGTTATTCATTTCACTGGTAATGATATGTATGATGAGGCTATTGAATAACGTTCTTGAATCTTGAATGAATACTTGGTCTTTTGAGCTTCCAGCCAAGACTTTCATTTCATGAGAAAGCTGCTGGAAATGCACCCTTCCCATATTGCAAGGTTGCTACTTAGACTCTAACTCTGTCCGAATATTTATACTTTTGCAAAGGTGTAAGTTACTGCTGGAATTATAAGCATGCAATATTTATACTATTCTACTATTTTAATAATGATAATAATACATTATACACAAGCTTCTGTGTAAATGATAAAATAGTAATGACACATTTATTTTTAACTCAATTTGTTACATTAAAAATGAGAGAAAAAAAAATGAATCGAGTCGGAAAGGCAAAAGGCTAGGTCACACCGCGTACACATTACACATAAATAAATGAAGGGCACTTCAATTGTTGATTTTGAGAGGAAGAATTCGAAGTGGATGAGCTTTTTGCAAGGTAATTCCAAACTTATCGTCCATGTCCATATCTTGTGCTTCCATGCCATGTTCAAGCTTCCAATCAAATGAGTTAACAAGCGAACCTAACATCAACAGTAACATCCTATTGGCCAATACCATGCCAGGGCATATTCTTCGCCCAGCACCAAATGGTGCAAGCTCAAAATTCCGTCCTTTGACATCAATATCAGATCCTAGGAACCTGTCTGGCAAAAACAAAAATGGATTGTCCCATATTGTGTGGTCCCTGCAAATAGTCCACATATTAACCAACACTTGTGCATTTTTTGGGATGGTATAGCCACCTATGTCCACATCCCTGTCAGCTTTTCGTGGCAGTAACAATGGAACTGGCGGGTGCAACCTTAGTGTCTCTTTTACTATTGCTTGCAAGTATGGAAGTTTACCAATATCTCCTTCCTCAATAGGATCACCCTTACTACTCATTTCCTCAAGCTCTTGTTTTGCTTTTAACATTACCTCTGGGTTGCGAACTAACTCAGTCATTGCCCATTCAAGAGTTGAGGCAGTTGTATCTGTTCCGGCAACAAATATATCCTATTCAATTCAATTCAATTCATCAATAAATAACATATATAATTTAAAATGACAATAGCTAAAACGAGAGAGGAGATTAATTAATTACATGTGAGAGATGTTGAATCATGTTTTTGTCCATGTACTTGTTATCTTTTGAAATGTTGAGCATGGCATCTAACATGTCATTGTGGACTTTGCCTTCCTCCCTCTGCTTCAACCGTTGGCTAACTAAGCTGTCAAACATGTCCAACACCTTCTTCGAGTTTCTACTCTGTCGTCTTTTGACACTCTGTGGGTCAATCATCTTTAACACTGGAAAAAAATCAGCCAAGTTTGGTGTTCCAACCAGCTTTGTGATATCGGTCACCAAGTCCTTGAACTCTTCCGCTTTACCTGTAGAGTGAATCAAATCCACAGAGAAAATAGTATTTGATAAAAGGTTTATGGTAGTCTTGAATGCTGCTGTTCCAATATCCACTGCTTCACCCAATTGGCTGCTTTGACGGATATCAGTGATTAGCTGTTGCACTATCTTACGCCTAACGTCTTGGCTAGAATCAAGAGTCTTGTGGGCAAATAACTGAGTGTTGCATATTTTTCTGAGTTCCCGCCAAAGAGGTGAAATAGGCATGAAGGCAAGGCTGTAATGTTCATGGTTGAGAACTGATACAGATTGGGGAATGGTTCTGTTTGACAAGAATTGGTCATTGGTTAGAAGCACCTCTTTGGCCATTTGTGCTGAAGACACAACAACAGTGGTTATTTGTCCCAGCTTTAGGCTCATTATTGGGCCATGAATCTTAGCAAGCTTTGCCAATGACTTGTGAGGCTTTTCACCCAATTCAAGGAGGTTCCCTATTATGGGAAAACGGGATGGTCCCGGTGGAAGATTAAGCTTATGCTTTGCTCTTGTGGCCATTGCAAGGAATGAACCAACAACAGCATGAACCATGGCGCATGTCAAGACAATGAGCAGTACACAACTTGCAATGTCCATTATTGTAAGATGAAAAATTATATAGGAAGAAATGGAACTGATGATAGACATTGGATGATGCCTTTCAGTTACATGGGAACTCAATTTATACATGACTCCTAAACACAAAGTTGACTTTAAAATAATCCCACTTGTTATAAAGTAAACGTCATGTATATATTATATGTAGGTTCAAATCAGGTTATATTGCATTCTGAAATCTGAACAGAAAAAAATAATGTAGACTCATTCTTCTCATAGATTGCGATCCAATTCAAACGGAATCCGCTTCGATTCGGCGAAGCTCAAAAATCAAAATGTAATCATAGGTTTTTTTTTTTTTTTTTTTCTAAATTACAATTTTGATTCCTAATTTTTCAAATATATAATTTTGATCTCTCTAATTTTAAATTAACAATTTTGGTCCCTCTAATTTTAAAAATAAGCAATTTTAACCCTCTAGGTCAATTATTAATTAATAATTATAATCAGTAGAGTTATTAAGTTAATTATAAATTTATTAAAAAATATTAATTATTCAAACAGGTTAAAAATGATTTTTCTTTTAATTTTTATAATTTTTTAATATTAAAAATAAATTTTTTATGATTGATAATTAACAATTTTTTTAATGTTAAAAATGATTTTTTTAATTATTTTTTCTGTGTAAAAAATGATTACAATTTTTATAATAATTTTTAATTAATTCAATAACTCTATTAATTATAATTATTAGTTAATAATTGATTAGGGGAACCAAAATCTTCAATTTTTAAAATTAGAGGGACTAAAATTGTCATTTTAAAATTAAGGAGACCAAAATCATGGATTTTAAAAAATAGTGAACCAAAATTATAATTAAACTTTTTTTTTTTTACAATAGATAAATTAAGAAAGGAAGATCATATATATATATATATATATATATATATATATACACGTTTTTGATATAGAAGATTGTTTTTTGACTGAGATACGTACAGAAGATTATAAACACGTTATTTGGTTTTGAATTAACGTGCCAATGCGCCACTAATAACAATGCATGGTATAAAAAAACTCATCCGTTATTATTACAAGTGTGTAAAAATGGTTTGGTTTCGAAACTAAACTAAATCGGTTTTTTGAATTGGTTAAATTAGTTTAATTTTTTTTCAAATCGGTTCAAAAAATCAATTCAGACCAAATCTATTGAAAATCAAACTAGTTTAAAATCAGTTCGAACTAATTTTGAATCAATTTGAATTAATTTTTAGAACCCAAATCAGTTTCAAACTAATTTGTTAACTGAACCATTTTTTTTTTAAATTCTAATTTTTTTAAAAATTAACTTAAGTAAAAATCAGTTCAGTTTTGATTTGAACCGAACCGGTTCAACCCGAACCGATTTTTTGTCCACCCCTGTCCCGTACGGCTTACACACTTAAAGTAAGTGCATTTTAGTACAGCTAGCCACTATATCTATCTATATATAAATACTAAGAAGCAAAACCATTTACATAAATTCCGTTTATTCTAATTTATTTTTTCTTATAAAATACTTTTAAATTAAAACTAAAAATAAGAGTTTAAAAAATAAGTAAAAATTTATTTATTAACATTTATTTATTTTTTAATTTAAAAGATTGTTAAAGTTAAAATATATTCAGGTGGAGAGATCATAGGTTCGACTCCCTTCACTAATAAAAATTAATAAACTAATCACTAACATTTGTTGATAAAAAAACACTAATTATCTTGTATAATGAAAAAGTATATTACAAAATATAAAAAAATATTGTAGAAAAAAATTTATTTATATAAAAATATTTTAGGGATAATAGAATTTTTATATAAATAAAAAGGTAACCTACCCTTATTTCAATGCTATATTATTAGTTTTTAATTATTTTATTTTAATAATTTTAACAATCACGTGATGTTTGATAATGTTTTAAATAATTGATTAATAATTTTATTAATTAGAATGTTATTTTTTATTTTATTAAAATTGACAATATTTTCTTTTAAAATGAAACCGGTTGCATAAAACTATAACAAATAAATTTTTCAACAACCCGAATAATTGATATTACTGAAAAAAAATATTTCAAAATTTGTTATATATAAGTTGTAATTTGGCTTTACTAATATTTGAAAAGAACATGAAAATAAGTTCCACACAAGTAGTTTTAATTTGTCTTCATTAAAAATAATACTTTTTATTTTAAGGAGTTTTGGATAATTGGTGTTTGGTCTAACTTTTATTTTTAAGTAACTTTTAAGTTAAAAAAAAAGTTGGGTGAAAACACCCTTACGCATTAGTTTAGTGATTTTTGACACATCGGTAAATTTGTGTAGATCATGTCATTATTTATTCTTACTCTTTCACTTATTAATTTCTTACTTGTTCCCTCAATGTTAAGTTGCAAGCTTCTTCATCTCTTTTAAGATAACTCTTCTCTCTCATTAATTTAATGCATGATAACATCTATCTTAAATTATGAATGCTCTAAAATTCTTCCTCTCATTTAATGTACAATAACATCTTTGCTACGCATTTCATAACATATATCTTAAACTCTCCTCTTCCATTCTTCACTTAGATGATTTAAAACTTGTATGTTTATCTATGATGTCTCTCTTTCTTTTGTTTACCTTGATTAATATCTTGAAAATTAGAAAAAAAAATTAAAATATGAAAAAGCAATAGTAATGTGTTGAAAATTTGAAAAAAAAATGAAAAATGAAAAAATAAAAGTAATTCCTTGAAAATTTGAAAGCAAATAAAAATTTAAAAAATATTAGAAAACAAGTCTAATTTTGAAATTATTATCCTTGATTTTTCATATTTTTAAAATTTTGATATTTTCAATTTTTTTATCCATTTCTTTCACTTTTCTATGAGATTACTCTTGCTTTTTTCATATTTTTAAAAATTTTATTTTTAAAATTTTATTTGCATTCAATGCTCTTAGATTTTTAAGATATTTCTATTGTTTTTCATATTTAGGATTTAAGGTTTCAATGTTTAGGGTTTTGTGATTTATTGTTTCGCTTAATTGTTTTAAGCTTTAAGGGTTTAAGGTTTAGTATTTTTTCATGGTTAAGAGTTTATGTCTAGAGGTTTTAATTTAAGATTTTATGAATTATGGTTTTATGATTTCATGTTTAGGGTTTTAGGGTTTATGATTTATGTTGTAAGATTTTATGTTTTCGTGTTGTGACTTCTTGTTTTATAATTTATGATTTCATGGTTTAAGATTTAAGATTTAAGATTTCATGTTTTATAATTTAAGATTTAATGGTTTAAGATTTAGGATTTAAGGCTTCATGGTTTATTATTTAGGATTTCATTTCATGGTTTAGGATTTAAGGTTTTGTTATGATGTATTGTCTCATTTCATGTTTAAAGTTTAATGTCTTATGGTTCATGATTTAGTGTGTCATTTCATGGTTTAGGTTTGAAAGGTTCATGTTTTAAGATTTAGGATTTTATTTCATGCTTTAGGATTTAGCAAAACCATAATGAAACACTAAATATTTAGGATCCAGAATCCTAAATACTTAAGATTTCATTAATGAAACCTGAAATTTCACCTAAAATATTTAGGATTATATACAAAATTGAAACCTTAAATATTTACGATTTCATAAATAAAATCATAAATTAAAACCTTTAATATTAAGGGTTTCATTAACGAAACCCTAAATATTTAATGTTTCATGAAACCTTAAATATTTATAGTTTCATCAATACAACTCTAAATATTTAGGATTTCATAAATGAAACCCTAAATTGAAAAATAAAATATTTAAGATTTCATAAATAAAATCATAAATTGAAACTCTAAATGTTTAAGGTTTGATAAATGAAATACTAAATATTTGAGGTTTCTTAAATGAAAACCTACTTATTTACCATTGCATAAATGAAACCCAAAATTGAAATCCAAATTATATATGATTTCATAAATGAAACCATAATCAAAACATTAAATATTTAGGATTTTGTAAAACTGAAACCACAAACCCTTCTTATTTACCATCTCATTAATGAAAACTTAAATCAAAACCCTAAATATTTTGGATTTTATTAAAGAAATCCTAAATTTCACCTTAAATATTTATGGTTTAAAAAACAACGCTAAATCAAAACCCTAAATATTTTAGGTTTCATAATTGAAATAATAAATCAAAACCTTAAATATTTTAGGTTTCATAATTGTAACAATAAATCAAGACTCTAAATAAAAACCCTAAATACTCAATATTTTATAAATGAAATCATAGATCATCAGCCTAAATAACTATGTTTTCATTTATGAAACTCTAAATTTCAATCTAAATGTATTGGATTTCATAAATGAATCTCAAATAGAAACCGTAAATCCTAAACCACTAATGAAACTTTGATTTTCACCTTAAATTGAAACCCTACATATTTAAAGTTTTATAAATAAAATCTTAAATTAAAAACCTAATTATTTAGGATTTCATAAATGAAACCTTAAATTTTATCCTAAATATTTAGGATTTTATAAGGGAAATCTTAAATGTTTAGGGTCATATAAATAAAACTCTAAATTGAAGTCCTAATTATTTAGGGTTCACTGATGAAATCCTAAATTTCATCATAAATACTTAGGATTTCATAAATAGAATCTTAAATTGAAAGCATAAATATTTAGGGTTTCATGCTTGAAGCCAAAAATTGAAACCTTAAATATTTAGAATTTTATAAATAAAATCTTAATTATTTGGGGTTTCATTAATGAAACCATATATTTCACTCTAAATTAAAACTTAAATATTTAGGGTTTCAATAATAAAAATTTAAATATTGAAGGTCTCAAAATGAATCCCAAAATGGAAACCTTAAATATTTAAGGTTTCATAAATAAAACCTTAAATTGAAAGCATAAATATTAATGGTTTCATAATTAAAACCATAAGTCGAAACCCTAAATATTTAAAATTTCATAAATGAAATTTTAATTATTTCATTAATGAAATACTAAATTTCATAATAAATTAAAACCTAAATATTTAAGGTTTCGTTAATAAAACTTTAAATATTTAGGATTTCGTGAATGAAACCTTAAAATAAACCCTAAATATTTAGGGTTTCATTAATAAAATCCTAAATTGAAACCCTAAATATTTAAGGTTTCATAATTGAAACCATAAATAAATACCCTAAATAATTATATTTTCATTTATGAAACCCTAAATCATAAACTACTAATGAAACCCTAAAATATAAAACTAAATATTTATGATTTCATAAATGAAACCCTAAATTTCTTATATATTTAAGGTTTTATAGATGAAATCATAAATTAAAACTCTAAATAACTATGCTTTCATTTATGAAACCCTAAATTTCACCAAAAATATTTAGAATTTCATAAATGAAATAAAAAAAATTAAACCCCTAAATCCTAAACCATTAATGAAACCCTAAATTTTACCCTAAATTGAAAACCTACACGTTTATAGTTTCTTAAATAAAACCTTAAATTAAAAATCTACTTATTTAAGATTTCATAAATGAAACCTAAATTTCAACCTAAATATTTAGGGTTTTATAAGTGAAATCTTAAATATTTAGAATTATATATATCAAATCCTAAATGTCACCCTAAATATATGAATTTAATAAATAAAATCTTAAATTCAAACTTCAAATATTTAGGGTTTCATAGTTGAAACAATAAATCAAAACTCTAAATATTTAGGATTTCATAAATCAAATCTTATTTATTTAGGATTTCATTAAATAAACCTTATATTTCACATTAAATTAAAACCTAAACATTTAGAGTGTCAATAATAAAAATTTAAATATATATAGGGTTTGATTAATGAAATAATAAATTAAACCTTATATATTTAGGGTTTCATAAATAAAACCCTAAATATTTGAAATTTCATAAATTATATCTTAAAAACATATGGTTTAATAAATGAAACAATAAATCCAAATCCTAAATAATTATGTTTTCATTTATGAAACCCTAAATTGAAATCTTAAATCATAAAACATTAATGAAATCCTAAAAATTTAGGGTGTCATAAATAAAACCATAAATATTTAGGGTTTAATAAATAAAACCATAAACTCAAAATCTAAATATTTAGAATTAAATGAAACCCTAAATTTCACCTTAAATATTTAATGTTTTATAAATGAAACCTTAAATATTGAAGGTCTCAGAATGAATCCTAAAATGGAAACCCTAAATATTTAGGCTTCATAAATGAAACCTTAAATTGAAAGCATAAATATTTAAGGTTTCATAATTCAACCTATAAATCGAAACCCTAAAAATTTAGAATTTCATAAATGATATCTTAATTATTTGGGGTTTCATTAATGAAACATTAAAGTTTGCAATAAATTAAAACCTAAATATTTAGGGTTTCATTAATAAAATCCTAAATTGAAACCCTAAATATTTGAGGTGTCATAATTGAAACCATAAATAAAACACCTAAATAATTATATATTCATTTATGAAACCCTAAATCATAAACCACTTATGAAACCCTAAAATATAAAACTAAATATTTATGATTTTATAAATGAAACCGTAAATTTCTCCTTAAATATTTATGGTTTTATAAATGGAATCATAAATTAAAACTCTAAATAATTATGTTTTCATTTATAAAACTCTAAATTGAAACCCTAAATCCGAAAACATAATGAAACACTAAAAATTTAGGGTTTCATAAATAAAACCATAAATTCAAAATCTAAATATTTAAGATTTCATAAATGAAACCCTAAATTTCAGCTTAAATATTTAATATTTTATAAATGAAACCTTAAATATTGAAGGTCTCAAAATAAATCCCAAAATGGACACCCTAAATATTTAGGGTTTCATAAATAAAACCTTAAATTGAAAGCATTAATATTTAGGGTTTCATTATTAAAACCATAAATATTTATAATTTCATAAATGAAATCTTAATTATTTGAGGTTTCATTAATGAAACACTAAATTTCACAATAAATTAAAACTTTAATATTTAGGGTCTCGTTAATAAAAATTTAAATATCTCATGAAACCCTGAATTAAATCTCATATATTTAGGGTTTTATAAATAAAACCTTAAATATTTAAACTCTTATAAATGAAAACATTAAATATTTAGAGTTTCAAACATTAAACCATCAATTGAAACAACAAATCAAAACATTAAATATCTAAGATTTCAAAAATAAATTCTTAATTAATTAGGGTTACATTATTGAAACCCTAAATTTCACCCTAAAATAAAACATAAATATTAAGGGTTTCAATAATAAAATTTAAAATATTTAGGGTTTCATTAATGAAACCTTAAATGAAAACATATATATTTACGATTTCATAAATAAAACCCTAAATACTTGAGATTTGATAAATGAAACCATAAATCCAAACCCTAAATAATTATATTTTCATTTATGGAACCCTAAATTGAAACCTCAAATCCAGAATCACTATTGAAACCCTAAATAGTTAGGATTTCATAAATGAAACCATAAACTTAAGATCTAAAGTTTTAGGATTTAATAAATAAAACCATATATTTCACTATAAATATAGGGTTTTATAAGAGAAACCTTAAATATTTAAGGTTTTATAAATGAAAACCAAAATGGTAACCCTTAATATTTAAGGTTTCATAAATAAAACCTTAAATATTTAGGGTTTCATAATTGAAACAATAAATCGAAACCCTTGATATATCAGATTTCATAAATATAAACTTATTTATTTAGGGTTTTATTAATAAAACCCTAAACTTCAACCGAAATATTTAAGGTTTCATTAATGAAACCCTAAATATTTGAGATTTCATAAATGAAACTCTAAATTCTTAGGGTTTGATAAATGAAACCATCAATCCAAACCCTAAATAATAATGTTTTCATTTATGAAACCCTAAATTGAAATCCCTAATCCAAAATCATTAATGAAACCTTAAATATTTAGAGTTTCATTAATAAAATCGTAAAGTTAATATCTAAATATTTGAGATTTCATAAATGAAACCCTAAATTTCACCATAAATATTTAGGATTTTATAAGTGAAACCTTAAATATTTAAGGTATGGTAAATGAAACCTAAAATGGAAACCATAAATATTTAGGATTTAATAAATAAAACCTTAAATTGAAACACCTAAATATTTAGGGTTTCATAATTGAAATAATAAATCGAAACCATAAATGTTTAAGGTTTCATAAATGAAAATTTTATTTATTTAAGGTTCCATTAGTTAAACCGTAAATTTCACCATATATTAAAACCTAAATATTTTGGATTCAATAATAACACTTTAAATATTTAAGGCTTGATAAATGAAACTTTATATTTCACCTTAAATATTTAGGATTTTATAAATGAAATCCCAAATTGAAACACTAAATCTTAAAACACTAATGAAACTCTAAATTTCACCTTAAATTGAAACCCACCATAGTTAAAGTTTCATAAATCAAACACTAAATTAAAAAAACTTATTATTTATGATTTTATAAATGAAACTCTAAATTTCATCCTAGATATTTAGGGTTCAATAAGTGAAATCTTAAATATTTAGGGTAATATAAATGAAACCCTAAATTTAAACTCGGGTTTAATAATGAAACCCTAAATTTCACCATAAATAATTAGGGTTTCATAAATAAAACCTTAAATTGAAACCTAAAATATTTAGGGTTTCATAATTGAAAGAATAAATCGAAATCCTAAATATGTATGGTTTCATAAATGAAATCTTATGTATTTAGGGTTTCATTATGAAACTTTATATTTCACCCTAAATTGAATACCTAAATATTTAGGGTTTCAATGATAAAACTTTAACTATTTAATATTTCAATAATAAAACTTTAAATATTTAAGGTTTTCTTATTGAAGCCCTAAATTAAACCTTAAATATTAAGGATTTCATAAATAAAATCCTAAATTTAAACCTTAAATATTTGAGTTTTCACAATAAATGAAAACCCTAAGAAAATACATTTTCATTTATGAAACTCTAAAAATTTCACCCTAAATTGAAACCATAAATCATAAACCATTAATGACACCTTAAAATGAAACTCTACATTCAAAACCTAAATATTTAGAATTTCATAAATGAAATCCTAAATTTCACCTTAAATATTTAAGGTTTTATAAATGAAATCATAAATCAAAACTTTTAATAATTATATTTTCATTTATGAAACCTTAAATTTCATAAAAAAAAATATTTAAAAATTCATAAATGAAATCACAAATTGAACCATAAATCACAAACCATCAGTGAAACCCTAAATTTTACCTTACTTGAAACTTTACATATTTAAAGTTTCGTCAATAAAACTTTAAATTAAAAACCTAATTATTTAGGATTTCATAAATGAAACCTAAATTTCACCATAAATATTTATGGTTTCATAAGTGAAATCTTAAATATTTAGAGTTATATAAATGAAATCTTAAATTTTATCATAAATATTTAAGATTTTATAAGTGAAACCTTATATTAAACCCAAAATGGAAACCCTAAATATTTAGGGTTTCATAATGAAAACAATTAATCAAAATCTTAAATATTTAGGGTTTCATAAATTTAATCTTATTTAGGGTTTCATTATTGAAAACCTAAATTTCACTATAAATTAAAACCTAAATATTTAAGGTTTCAATGATATAACTTTAAATATTTAAGGTTTCACTAATTAAATCCTATATATTTAGAGTTTCATTAATGAAATCATACCCTAAATACTTATGGTTTGATAAAAGAAATCATCAATTCAAACCCTAAATAATTATGTTTTCATCTGTGAAACCCTAAATTGAAACCTAAAATCCAAAAGCATTAATGAAACTTTAAATATTTAGGGTTTCATAAATAAAACCATAAACTCAAAATATAAATATTTAGGATTTCATAAATAAAATCCTAAATTTCACCATAAATATTTAAGTTTTATAAATAAAACTTTAAATATTTAAGGGTCTCACAAATGAAACCATAGATGAAACCTTAAATATTTAAGGTTTGAAAAAAGAAACCATAAATACTTTAAGGTTTCATAAATGAAATCATAAATCAATACCATAACATTGTGGAAAATTAAGACAAGTACAAAAGCGATTGTTGTTGAAGAATCTCTGGAGAGAAGTTACCATCGTTACCCTTATTGTCAAGTCTCTAAGAAGATATTGTCATCATCATCGAATTTTCGGAAAGATGTTCCAGTGGAACATTTTATAAAAGTTGGATCCCATATGGTTGAGACCAATTTATCACCTTTAATCCATGCTTTTTATTTTTCTTAAGCTTACATCCCATGACTAAAATTCTTTCGCATATTCAACTAATAAATCTTAGAAACCATCTTGTTTAAGACCATAAGTACATAAAAAATTACATTTTAAAAAAAAACTTACATTACATAATTTAAAGAAATCACATTTAAAATTAACAAATTAATTATAAAATATGAATTTTTTTATAATAAAATAATATATTATAAAGTACTTTTTAATATTTTTAATTTAAGTATTTCATTTATTTACCCGCGATGCGCGGCTCATATCTGGTGTTTTTAATTTCCACGCATTCCTTCAATTTCTTTCCTATATGACATAAAGTTTGCATTCTATTTCAAATGGTAACTGTCCAAGGTAGTAACATTGCGGAAAAACTTATATTGCACTCGCATATTTTTGCTTAGGTTTTTCAAGAGTTATCCGTGAGATATAGTCTTTACTCTGTACATTATGGCTAAATTAAAGAGTACAGAATGGTGATTTTTTCATTTCAAATATGATTTAAATCCTAAAATCATGTTAAGTTAAACGTAACCAAATAATAGTTTTCTCAAATACTCTAATTTTGAATGAAGTTCGATTTGCACACTTCAAAGTAGAATTTAAAATGTGTAAATTATTAATTAAAGCAAATTTAATCTAACAAACATTCCTTATCATTTCCCTTTTTTTTTTAAATAACTTTTTTTTAGGAAATCTATTATTGTGACGTGAAAGCAACGCTTATAGAAAGAACGGATATCTCTCCGTATTTTCTATTTTCAAAATTACAATCCTTAAGAAACGCTCGGTGAATGACTTTTTTGACCAACGTTGGTTCAAGCCCCAAAAACTTGATTAATTTGGTCCTGCTATTTGGTCAAGGTCCAATACTGGTTCGCTTAAAAGAAAATTAACTGTTAAGCATAAAAAAAAAAAAATCATCAATAATTGTGTGTTACTCGTAGTAGTATCGTATGTAACATGGCGTTGAAGTCGTTTCTCATTAACTGGGGGAAGATTCCATATAATTGAACTAAATCAGTAGGACTAGATTTCGTCATTTTTATTATTTTTCAATATGGTTCATTCATGATTATCAAGCGTGACATGGACTTGCTTGCACCAATTCATTTTGATATTTTTGTATATAAATATATTATCATGATTATCAAGATTATCAAGCCGACGTTGGTTATTAAGTGTTAATTAAGCAAGTATTGAGCTTCTCGTTCGATTTTAAACTAACATAGTATTGTTGTTTGGGCAAAAGTCTCAATCAGAGTGGGTTCGGCAGCTTAACAGTACTCTGCTTCTTAGTGAATGTTGCCGACTTATTATGAAATGACGAGGATGCTTCCTATCTATCTCTCTCTTTAAGAACAAACAGAATCAGTATAATAGTAAGGTCATGTTTTGTCGTATTCACTTAGTTAATTTTAATCTATTTATTTTCTTTGAAAGTTCAGATATCAACTAATAAAATCAATAGGATTCACTTTGTGAGGCATAGTTGATGACCCAATCTCCCCGGCCTTAGTGGTCTGCATAAAAAGTCTTGTAAATGAAAAGATTATTGTCACTCTTAAAGTATAGCACCACTCAGGTTATTGCTACTACAGTACTACATCAGAAAGCTCACCTGCTTAAAGTAACCCAAAGATATATAGCCCCATACATCTCTATCAAAGTCAATCAATATATTATTGAACTGGATGAGCAAATGAAAAAGCTTTGCCATGTAGTCATGAGTTTCAATCTGTTAACCAAATGGAGTAATATAATCAGCCGGATACATTAAGTTACCATCTCAAGTTGGCATCAGATGATCATGAAATCATAGCTCTAACTTAGCTTTGATTTTGTAAGTATTCAAGATATAACGATCATAATATAAGGAAACAATTGATGAAAAAAAAAAACAAAAAGGTAAAGCATACCTGAGCAACGTAAGGATTAAAACTTAATCCAAGAGATTGTACAAACTGTTCTGCAATGTGAGGCCAGTTAACTTCAGGATATGCAACAACATGTGCATTGTAATTTCCAACTGCACCAGAAAATTTCCCCAATATCTCAACCTGAGACAGTTCCTTCCTTTCTCTGCTTAATCTCACAGCAAATATCGCCATTTCTTTTCCCAAAGTAGTTGGTGAAGCTGGCTGGTGAATAGTGCAGAAAAATTAGGAAGTTCAATCAAGACTGTTTAACAAAGAAGAATAAACAACTAATGAAGTGAAAGTACAATAATGCTAATGAAATGCAAAAGTGTTTAAAAAGGAACTAGGTAGTATCTACCACCTTTCATATAACAGGAGTTCAAAAGCTAAAAAACCAAGTGTTTGTCGCTACAAAGTTATAGCATTTGAAATCGCCCAATTTTTCAGCTAACAATAATAAATTGATTCTTAAATTTTCAACAAATGCACAAATGAACATACCTGTCTATGAGTGCGAGAAAGCATCGGGACATGAGCATTATCTTTAGCCATGTCACACAAAGCTTTGATTATTTTATCCATGACAGGAAACATGACAGAATTCATTGTTTCCTTCAGCATCAAATCATGTGCAAGATTACTTATATCCTCAGATGCACAAGCAAAGTGGAAAAACTCAAGCACCTACAAAAAGGTTTTAGAATAACACAATCCATCAGAACTCCTGATCAAAACAGAAAGCAACGTATAGCCTCATATAGCAAAAAGAAACACATAAAGTGAACCACAACCTTGACCACTTCTGCATTGGATTGGCACTTCTGTTTCAAGAAGTACTCCACAGCTTTCACATCATGATTTGTGATCCTCTCAATGTTTTTAACCTCCAAGGCATCACCAGCACTGAAGTCATCAATCAAGCCTTGTAAAAAAGATTTAGCACCTTCACTGAAAGTGGGAACCTCAACAATTTCAGGAATCTGGGACAGCTGCAGCAGCCATTTAATCTAACAGGAAACACAAATACAGATATATAACATCATTAGAGAGCAGTAAGTGTAATACCCAAAGGAGGAAGTTCAAAACAGAAAATTAAAAAAAGGGTTCTTTAATGGGAAGGGTTTCAAAAGAGAGGGGAATCAGCAAAAGGGTACCCCAACAAGAACCCGAAAGTGGATTAAGCCAAATTCACTAAGAAAAGGAGCCAGTTCCTTAACTTTGGCCCAATAACGACCATCCAATGGGGACAGAGCCGTCAAAGCAGAGAGCTCAAAATCAGTGGAATGGGGTCCAAACATGTTGAGGGTAGAATGTGTGGGTGCTGCTGAGGATGGCTTTACAGGAGATTAGAGAGTGCCGCCAACTCCATCAAAGGCTTTGGAGGAAGAAACGCACCAACCTTTTCACGACTTCATCTTCCTAGTAATGCCTAGTGCGCGAGTGTCGGGCTGCGGTGGGTGGTCGTGCGACGGCGACAGTGCGAAACGAACCAGGTTTTTAAAACACTGGATTTAACCAATTAAATTATTAATTAATTTTTTTACAGCATTAAACTATTAATTAATATTAATATAATACGTGTAGATTACAATAATTCTAATTAATAAAAAAATATTATTTTTAAGGCTTTTTTTTTATAAGATATGAAGTATGAAAAAAATGCGATCTCATAGTTTAAAAATGACTTAATTATAATTTTAATCCTCAAATTATAATGTTTAATTTGATTCTTAAATTTTAAAAAGTTTCCCTGAAATTGTTAAAAACTATTAAATTTAATTATTTTCTGTTAATTTGGATAACACTCTTAATTTTTGTCATACATCAGCAGTTTGGCCTAGGTTGTTTACAGTTAAGCCTTTAAAAATTGATTGGAATGCTAGCATGTTTGTAAACGTGTTGCGTCACTCAATAATCACATCCAATATATATTAGCTTTTGATTTTCTACGTTTTGGATCCACGTTACATGTTACCAACGCAGAAGGCAGCAAAAAAGTTTTTTGCTTAAGGTCCTCCACTCTCCAGTCCATCCTCAAACGAAAATTGTCTCAATATTAGATGTAACCTTAAATCTCAATCACAATGCTCTGCCTCCCAAAATAAGATTGCCCTGTTTGAGAAGCATCATGAAATGGTCCAAATTCCCGTAAGCACCAAAAATGTTTGTGTGCTTCGCCAATGATTGATTCCCAATGTACTAAGATACCACTCCCAATGCATATATCATTTCCACGCGTTCCCCATCCTTGTAAGTTGTAACATCATCAAAAGTTGAACACCCTGCAACCCACTCACCATCCTTTTTTTAAGGCATCAACCTAACCACAGTAAGATATAAACTGAGTCACTGAATTTTATAGCATCGTTGAAAATAATCAGATAAAACTGTCTGTTTCCCTGCCTCAACCACCAAAAAAATCCAAGGCATAAGATCCCAATAATACCAACTAATGCACTGCACATACCAAAACCAAATCAGCCTGTCACATATATAAATCGCCCTGCAGTCCTTGAATCCCTTCTTGTCAAATTCCGCCAAGTAAACACTCTGATGTGTTGCTTACATTCTCACAGCTTCCAACAACATATCCTCTGAGCCATATGAATCAGATCAAATAATGAACGTATGGAACTATTACCAATAGTCTTTACAAGAGCACCATCCATCCTTAAAGTGATGAAAACGATTATTATCTCTCACAATAATTTCTCTTCCAACAATTTTTGAGATGAACTTAATGGCACTATGACAATCTCCGCAAATCCTAAGATTTTTGGTGATACGTATGGGCATTCCATGAGGGAGAGCTATGAGCCCAAAAGCTAGAGCAATCTTCTCACTGTGGTACCACACTTCTGAAGCCTTTTCTTCTTCTTCTAAATCAAAGAGCGACAGATTAGTATCAGGAACATACCCAGCTTTCTTCATCTCCCCTCTCAGCTTAGTTAGCATTGCCTGAATTTCAGAGTTCTTTTCATGAGAACTGTCCTTTGCTTGGAAAATATGGATTCTATTCTTTACAGAAACCCAACTATAAGCAACATTTTTTTTAATACCAATATCTCTCATTTCCTTCCTGACTATGGTGGCTTCCTCCCATCTGCATTTAGCAATTACAAGCATTAGCAAAAGAGTCATAAACAATGTTGAGTCAGAAGGAAGAGACACTTTTAGTTTTAGCTAAATATGTTAAAGCAGCTGCAGAAAAATGAAAACAACAACAACAACAAAAGCCTTATCCCACTAGATGCAGCAAATGGAAAGGAAGAAAATTCTTTCATGCTAATTAGGGCGTGACAGGTTATCCTACCAATATAAAATGAACAATTCAACTAACTAGTCAAGGCTGTTGAAGATGGAAAACTGATTAGCATGGTTTTGAATTATTACCTGCCAGCAGATGCAAGCATGTTAGAAAACACTACATGATTGCCAGAGTCATCAGGATCAAGCTCAAATAATTTTTCAGCGGCAATTTTCCCCAACTTTGTTTTCCCATGCATCTTACAAGCCCCAAGTAGAGCTCCCCACACAGATATAGTTGGAAGAATTGGCATTCTTTTAATAAATTCATATGCACGATCTACCAAACCAGATCTCCCAAGCAGATCAACAACACATGCACAATGCTCAGCACCTGGTTCAATTCCATAACTCCCTCTCATGGATTCAAATATCTGCAAGCCTCTCTCCACTGTCCCTGCCCTACTACATGCTGACAAAACCGAAACTAGTGTCACATAACTTGGTGCTATACCACAGCTGCCCAGTGTCATCTCCTTAAAGAGACTCAAAGCCATGTCAACGTCACCCAGATGTGCATATCCACCTATCATTGCATTCCAGGTGACTAGGTTCCTCTCAGGCATTTCTCTAAAGACTTGCTCCGCGCTCTCTATGCTTCCACATTTTCCATACAAGTCAACAAGTGCACTCCCAACAAATATATTATCCTCAACACATGCTTTAACAGCAAGAGCATGAACTGATCTTCCCAATTCAAGCCCCCCAAGCTCGGCACAAGCACTGAGTATGCTTGATATCATGAAATCCGTCGGCTCAACTTCCTTCCTCGCCTTCAGGAAGAGCATACAGGCCCTCTCTTCCTCATGATTTTTTACAAGAGCAGCAAGCATAGTGCACCAAGAAACAACATTCCTTCTGCCACTACCAATTCTACTAAAAACCATTTCAGAAGACACGAAGTCCCCACATTTTCCATAGAAATCAATAATCCCATTAGAAACAGAAACATCCTCCCTGTACCGGCTCCGAACTATAAATCCATGTAATTGACGCCCAAGCTCCAAACTCACCATGTCAGCACACACATTGAGAAACACACAAAACGTTATTGCATTTGGCTCTCCACCCACACAAAGAAACTTCTTAAACGCAGCAATTGCATCCAAACACCGGCCATCCTGAACTGCATTAGAAATATACGCATTCCACGTGGCCAAGTTTCTGTGCGGCATTTCATCGAACATGTTGCGAGCCTCGACTCGAAGGCCGGTTTTACTGTACATGTCAAAGGCGCTGCACCCGACAAAGACGTCCAATATATTTCCACCCTTTAGGGCAAGTGCATGAAGCTGTTTTCCGGTGATGGGCATGTGCAACGACGCCGAGGCTTTGAAGACGCAGGGGAATGTGAAGTCGTTAGGGAGAACACACTCGCGGCGCATGTTAGAGAAGTGGAGGAGAGCGGAGGGGAAACGACGATTGTGAACGCAGCCGGAGATGAGAGAGGTCCAGGTGACGACGGTGCGAGGGTTGGTGAGTGAGAGGACGAGTTGAGCTGAGTTGGGATGGTCGAGTTTGGAGTACATGTTGACGAGGTGGTTGCAGAGGAAGGAGGGGAGAGGGGAGGAGTCATGGGTTTTGAGGATGTGCGCGTGGACGGCACGGCCGAGGAGGGAGGAGCGAGTTGAAACAGCTGATTCAAGCAAAGAACCAAGCAGGTTTGGAGGACGTACGTTCATCGGTTTTTCTTATGATGTTCACCAAAAAGACTGCATGTTTCGTAAGTTGCGGTTCCCGCGCGCAATATATACAATGTTCGGGTCTTTAATACAAGTTACAAGAGACAATTTAGAAAAATAAATATTTTAATGCAACTAATTAAATTAATTAATTCCATTGATCTTGATAAATTGGTTGTCTTTCTTTTATGAGAAAAAAAATGGAAAAATGGTAATTCACTCACTTTTTTTGTGTGTGTGAATTGATAATGCACCGACCGTAGCATAGTTTTATTCTGTTCGTATACGTCTTTTTTTTATTATTCTTAACTATATAAAAAAATGTTTTATTAATAGAAATTTAAAATGCACTTTATCAATTTTTATTTTTCCAAATACTTTAATTTCTTATAATTAACTATTTTTACAAATTTTATATCCACCCGTTGCTTCACACCACACAGGCCATGACCTCCAAAAAGAACAAAAATATCACATGCCTCTCAGTGATTCGTTTTTTAAAAATGACCCCATTGAGTAGTTTTAACTTGTGTAGTCTTAGTTTCATGGGCTTCTTCCTATTATTTTCTCATTAATGGTATTGCTTGTAATCAAATGTTTTATTAAACTTATTTGATTATCAAAAGTAAAATTAGAAATCAATGAAGAATAACAAAAGGAATATAAATCTATAAAATAGATAATGAGATACCAATTTTCGTTTCCACATTTTATAAAAATATTTTTGTCCTTCAATTATATTATTATTTTAATATTTTTTAATAATTATTTTTTAACTACTCATTACTCTTATTATTTTATCGTAGATATTTTTGTTCTTTAATTATATTTTTTTATTTTATTTTTAAATTAAAATATAGGGAAGCTGCCTCTCTCCTACTGGTATAAATAAAAGAATTATGAGAGAATATAAAAGGCAGAAGAGATTACAAATATAATAATCACACTAAAATAAATAAACCGTAACAAACAAAATAAAGCATATATTATGGATAGAAGCATAAGCATGCAATAGACGTTGTCCTTATGCATGCAAACAAAAACAGTGCCTACACTACAAGTCTATACATAATATAACCATACAAAAGAAGAAAATGCTGTTCAAAGTTCAGAAGGACATGCATGTAAGAGAAAACAGGATATTAAGAAGAAGAAGACAAAAGGACTTTTACCACTTCCAATATATCCTCTTCCACTAGTAGTGAATAGTGATCAGAAAATAACGACGTAGCTTTGTTTGCACTGGCATACGGGGTTCATCAAGATCGATCGGATTCTGGATTCACCTTCACCGATGATTTTGATGATTTAGTGCGTGTTAGTTTACTATTTGCGTTTTAAAGTGGCAAATAGAAAAGTAATATATAAGTATAACTATACTTCTGAATTGGAAAAAATGTGAGGTTAAATCCATCTTTTTTTTTCAAATACACCCAGACCCTGAATCAAATAAGATTTAGTTTAGTTAATTGACTTTTTTTTTTTTTTTTTTACATATTACGGGAAAGCAAAAATGCGACAGAAATTAAACTTCAATTGATCCAGTAATTGATTTTCAAATTTATCTTATGCAAAATGTTAATTACAGTACATCTTATTTAAAAATATATGTCCCCTTTATTATAAATATATATTCATTTTTCTACATCTTTTTTTTTTAGGCCAAATGACCTTTTTTCTATGTCTCTCTTATTTTCTTATTACATCACTTATTATATTTACTATTTTCTCTTTCAACATTTTCTTTCAATTTATTTTTTATTTATCTCTTCTTTCCACCCCAACTCATCTCACAATGGAAATAGACCTTTAGAATTTTCCAAAGTTATAACGCATCGTTGGCCATAACACAAGAGGCCAACCCAAATCTTCCAAACCAAAAAGCGAGTTCCATATATGTATAACTTATTTTAAAACTTTATATAATGCATCTATTATCAATGTAAACTTATTTTAATGTAACTCATCATAGAATTATGAATAAAAAAATACTTGCATTATACCAAATAATTTTAAGATCCATATAAAGATACCTAAAAAAAAAAAGATCCATATAAAGATATTATTATATATTTTATAATTCAACATTTCGAGATTTGTCGTGTACTCGTATTGTCTTTCCAACTTGCTAACTTTTTACTTACTCAAATATTCTCATGTCTTGTGTTTACGAAATGAGGCTATGGAGTTTGAACAGTGTAGGTGAAGGATCCACTACAAACATTTCTATCTGCAGAATATTTGATTGCAATGGATTCAGATGAGCCAATCTATAGCCTCATCACCCTCAATTGGACTCTATTTTTAACTTGTCCTCTACATTGGCATTATTTTCAATTATAGGAGGGGTCGCGGTGTCAAATCATGTCCAGAAAAAAGTTTAGGTGCTTTTTTTTTTTTACATATATTATACAACAATTTATTTATACGATCAACATCTCTTTCTTCTGGTTCTTTTATTTACTTTCTTTCTCTCTTTTAATTATAATACTTATTATATAGGTTGCTGTATAAATAACATTCATTATTTCTCTTTTTTTTTAACAAGATATAGAACATGCTTACGACATTTTTATGATTGAACCATTGATGTGCTGAGTGAGTTTCATCTTTGGTCAATAGATGATCTAATCAATTAAATCTAAAATCACTTTCAATTAGATACGTTGCTTGGGGTGCTATCTTGTATCTAAACTACCCCACGAGATCGATTACCTCCGTTTCATAATAGACGGTATGAAAGAAGATAACCATTTCACTAAATCCAACTTCTTAATCATGAATCCTGAAACAAGTAGTAGTTTTTTTCATTTTTTACAAAGATAGTAACAAATAAACGTTCGTGAATATTGGATAAAGGTGTTTGTTTCAGACTTTATATTCTTCAAACATTTTTAGAAGGTGATTGGTATCCAACTCAATTTTACATAATTAACTAGTGAGAGTTGTTCTCCAACTTATATACTATATTTTGATACTATTTCTATTTAGACTTCTTTTTTTTTGTAATAAACATAAAAATTAAATGAAATATATTATCACTTATTAGTATTAGTTTATATATTAGTTGTTTAACTACAACTGTTTCTGATATTAATTATATAGTATGTGCTAATTAACAATGTTCTTATAGTTCAAGGGAGAAGTATATATGGGTTGGTACACTTGTGTAGGGCTATTAAACTCGTCTCTACCCCCACTCTATATGGCATATAAAGTTCTTGTCGAAATGAGCATCGACACATATAATAATAGTGCATGCACTTAATGACAAATAGTCCGGTATATATAAACTTACCTAAACCAACTACTTTTAATCCATAATTAACACTAGTTAATTATAAAACGATAAGAGTATCCATTCTTTTGCCGTAGTTGTTGAAGCTGTGTCTTTGGATCCTCTTTGTTTGTCCCCAAGTTTCCCCTGCATGGGGCATTAAATAAGTAGGAATTATTAATGCCATCTAAACGTTTTTTTATGCCCAATGCGAATTTTGAGTTCTTCAACGCTAACTCTTGGCTCCGGATAAAAAATTTATAGACCAACTGGGGATTTGAACCTGACAATAATATCCACCACCACCAGAGGTTGTGAATTTTTGTTTGAAGCTAGCTTTCAAGACTACGGCAAAAATGATTATTTTGTACGAATCCTTTTTTCGTCAAATACGTACAAATTATGATTTCTATCAAAACCTATGTGTGTGTGTTTTAAAATAAATGGTATATATTAAGCCAAGTCTAAAAAAAATGAATTCTAGCAACAAAACAAGGGGAAACTCAGGAACTAAACTAAGTATTGTTGTGTACGTGTGTAAGCAATCGAGAGATTAAAAGCTGGGTGGAATGAAAATGCAGCAGATCTAGCTACTACAGCGGGTGAGTTTGGTACATTAAATGAAATTCACCAAGCAGTTTCTTTCTTTGACAGTTATTCACTAAGCTAGGTTGATCGATGATTGTTGGCAAAATGCTAAAGAACCTTATCTAGGCATGTATTTTTGTTGTCACTTGTCAGAGGTTTACTCTCTCCCAGCTCGTCCTGGATTGGTTTTTGTACTTGTTTCTGCTTTTGATAGGTGCATTATTTTCATGGGGGTAAAAAAAGCTGAAAAGGAAGTCCTGCCTGTCACCTGCTGCAACTTCAACTGCACCTGCTCCCCCAATATTCCTCCTTCAATTCCTTATATTATATTTATATGGTCCCCCAATTTCCTTTAAAAATTAAAGGTCTCTACAAACTAGCTAGTAATTAAAATGAGATCTTATTCTTATAGCCTTAATTAAGCTCAATGTCCCATATTTGATTATTGAGTTATGAGGAAATGAATATTTCTGGAGAAGATGTAACTGGAGAGACAAATTAAAGAGCACCCCGGCATTGTAACTTGCTACATACAACAAGAAAACCAAAGTGCTCGTGAGTTTGTGTGCAGAACAGAACATCCTCCTCATGCCAGTACCAGCTAGTTTAATTATGCCATTGAGGACCACACACAGAGCAACAACAAACACAAGGACAATAAACGAACCCTGCTTGTCACCCACTATCCCCATCACACAATAATTCCAACAAAATTACAGCACGCTTTTTTCTTTGCTACTTCTTTCAAGAAACAAAGAGAACCCAGATATAGACTAGTTCTAGTTTAGTTATTATTTATTTTACATACTGTAACAAAGTTAGGAACAGAAAGCAGCAGCTACCACTATTTTATGCTATACTATACTCTAAATAGTATATTAATTAGTATAATGAAACAACAATATTCATCGAAACACCAACGTCCCTCTAGTCTCTACAACCACACTCCTCCTTGGTTTCGATAAATTTGTCTTTTTTATCATCAAAATACAAACGCCGCCCTGCTCCCACTATTACCAAAGTTACAAAAAAAAAAAAAACATAAAGCGATCGAATCGCAGAACCCTCGTGAGACTCGAAACAAAGCTCGTACGTGTTAATAAGTTAATGTTGATTTTACAGTAACCTTCCGGAGAGACTACGGTGGCGGCGGTGTTTGTGCGTCCGAGACGGGGCGGAGGAGGACAAGAGTTGGAGGACGAGGTCGGTGAAGGCGCGAAGGATGTATTTGTGGGTGTGTTTGGGGTTGAGAGCGAGGTAGCACAGGAGAAGTTCGTGGAGATATTCGGAATCTTTAGTGATGTCCAAAACTTGTTGGCGTGAACGGATCATTTCCTGCATTGAGCGGAGGAAATCGACGTAGGGGTTGAGGGAATACTTGGGGACGCCGACGCCGCCACCACCGGGGATCACGGAAGTGGTGCGCGTGTCGGGGGACTCCACGATGGAGTTCGAGGTGCCCGGTGAGGAGAAGAAGAACCGCTGCGAGGCGAAGATGGAGGCGAAGTCTGGCTCCGTGGAGGTGGTGTCGGTGGAGTCGGAGGTGGTGGTGATGGAAGATGGTGGTGGGGTGTGATGGTTGTGGTGGCAGAGAATGGTGGGGTATTTGAGCTTGAAGAAACAGAGGTGGAGGTGTTTCGAGAACAGGCTGGGCATCCTTGCAGGGAGAGAGAGAGAATACACTAACAGTAACTAACATAGAGACTTTGCTGCCTGCCTTATATAAACTACTACTACACTTGTGTTTGGTATCTCTTCCACACATGCTAATGCTACAATATATAAATACCTATCAACAATTCTTTTTTCTTTTACTAATTACATTTTTACTTTCTTTATCTTTACCGAGCACATAACCACATTTGTTATATATGATCAGTAATTTAGACATTTTGTAAATAAGATAATCATACAGTTATATGTACTATTAGATGTTTCACTTAAATTTCAGAACATATGTATATAATATTTTAACTTGTAGAATCAAAATAGCTAGTATCTTAACTCTAACATTTGTGTAATTAATTTATCCATAAATATTACTCCCTTGATGTTGATAGTAATAAAGTGCTATCATTGTATGTAATCTATTGAGGACGAGACACGAGCGAAAGTTAGAAGGGTTTTGTGTGGGAAATAAGAGGGCTAACGTTAATTTTCACAGTTTTTGGAGTTCACGGGTTTTCCAGTAGTCTTTTAAGGACTGGTTGTAATTCATAACTTCATTTTAGTGCCAACAAGAAAATGACTTGGTAAATCTTATGTCTCTTCGATCAAGGTAAAGTGCGCGCATTCACTATGAATGTTAATTGTTAAATCATAAGTCATAACCTCATAGTTATTTTACATAACTTTTTAATGCATGATTGTTTCCGAATTAGACACATTTAAATATAGGAATTATTAAATTAAAATAAAATTATAATTTTTTTTTTCTAAAACTAGCTAGTATATGATTTTTTTTTTTACTTCATATATACATGGGGGAATCCCTACACAGTACACAGGACTCGTACACATGGGTGGTCCCATTAGAGGAGTCAGAGGCCAATTCCTGTTCCAGGATTGGCTTGGATATTTTTTTTTTTCTCACATGTGTTTATTTGGATTAATTTTTGTTAATGTTTTATAATATTATAATCTCCAAAATAATTTTGCCTGAATAATACAAAGTAAATATTAAATTATATAAAAATACATTGTTGCATATTATAAAAACGATTGTAATTTACTAAAGAAGAAGACTGCCAATTGCAAGTGTAGAGTGCATGTATACAAGTATATTTTATTTTATCGTACGGATGTCATATAATATCGTTATACTTGGGAAAGAGTCAGTTCTAAAGAGATATAAACTCAAACCAAAAAAAAGGGAATGATGGGACAATATTTACTGGAAGAATAGCAAGTCCTCACTTTCAGAATGGATTAAATTCTCCAAAAGTACGAAAACCTCTGATCGATGATATATATATGTAATGATATATTTTTTTCAATTAAGTGGTAGGTATTTTAAAAGTTCTCTCATATGTCTGTGTACAAGGAATTTGGTAGCTTAAAATATTGGTTTTGTAATGCTTGTGTTGACTCTAGATATATAGTTGCCAGAAGAAAATAAAAAGGAAGATCGAAATTTGGAGTGAAAGTTTAAGGTTATCTTCCTAATTTCTTTCCTATGACTTGTCTCATAATTTGCATTTTTTTTAAATGAGAAAGAAACTAGTGTTACAATTGGAATTGCAACGCACGGCACGATGTTAGAAATACACAGACTGAGAATAGAATGAGTCACCACTGTATTTTATAAAGAAAAAACATCTAGAACAATTTTAAAAGCAAAAAAAGAAGCATGAAGAAAAATAGAAAGAATACTTGTTGTAAATTGTAATGTAATATTTGAGAATATTAGCTAGTGTCAGATATAACTTACTTTTTACTTGCACCTTATACATTTTTTTATTGATAAAATTTACAATTTATTTTTTTGGTAAATAAAAAAATAATTCAAGAAATTTATTGTTTGATGTGTTGATTAGAGAATATAAAATATATATTTTTGAAAATAAAAACAAGTGTCTTTGGTTGGGACTTGGGAGCTTTAGTGTTATAAAATATATTTAATATAATAAGACAATATATTTAGTCTAAGAATAATAGAATTAAATCCTTCCTTTAAAAAAAATAGAATTAAATCCTGAACTGTTTTTTTTTTTTTTGCTGATTTTTTTTTCTGAACTGTTATTTTAAAAGGAAATATTGAAGTTGTGATTTTATATTCCCTGATTTTTTATTTACAACGGCAACAGTACATACTATTCAAAGTTCAAACTCCACCATAAATCGACCCTGCATTGTTTCCAATTTGTTTCATTGACCAACCTGGAGACTTCTATTTGTCCCTATTTTTGTGAATTTACTGATATTTTTCCTCTTTAATAACAACAGTACTAGTATGTAATATATGAAAAAAAAACGAATGCTGGAAATATATATACTCCATTCTTCCTTTTTTTTAATAATTGAATTTTGGGATAAATTTTATTTTTATTATTATATTAATTATCTTTTTATCAATTATGTCTTTACTTATTTTTTTAATATTTTATTAATTTATACATATATTTATTGTAAAATAAAAAGATAAATGGATAAAATAATAAATTTGACAATTATTTTATTAGAATAAAAAAATTATTACATTTCTTGATTTTTACTACAAACAATCTAAAACTACTATTATGAACAAACGAAGTAGGTATGACAATTGAATTCGAATCCGTGGGGATATCTCCATCTCGACCCCAATTTTGACAGGAAAAACTTGAGTTGATCGAGTACGGGTGTGGGTTTGGGTTTTTCCCGCTTAAGAAAGTCAGAGATGGGATTGGGGTTGGGAATTGTGATCCCCGCCTCGCACCCGCATCCACACCCGTCCCCACTATTAATATAGTAAATTATATAAATACCTTAGAATAATTTATCTATTTATTACATAAATCATAAGTTTAAAAATTTATATTAAACATTAATTTAATTATATTTATTATAAAATAATATTTTTAACTCATTATATAATAACTTTATATATAAAAAAATTGTTAAATAATATTTTTATTGATAACATAAATGAAACAATTTAATTTATTATGAGAAATAAAAACGTGTTATAAAATGGTGTATCAAGTAACATTTGAAACAATTATGTTAATCATTTTATGATTTGGAATTGTTATGTGTATGGGAAATGGGGTGGGGTTGAGAAATCCGATCCCTGATGAGAACGAAAGTAGATCAAATTTTTAAGTTCCAACAGAAAATGAAAGTGAAGACAAAAATAATTTGAAATGTCTGGGACGGGGGGATTGAGGAGGCTAATCCCTCCCACTGCGATACCTAGAGCGAAGTAGCATTTAAACTTGAAGCTTTAATTTCTTCATGCATGACATCTCCATCGTACCTCTAGCAACATCAAAAAAAAAAAAAACTAATAAGCAGCATTTATTGGCACGTTCAGTAGGCAAAATCCAACACGGAACGGATAATTGATAATTGTATTTTCATTCGACACCTTTTTATAAAATAACATTTTATAATATTATTTTGAATTAAATAAGTTTTAAGTTACTAACAAAATATTTATATTTTAGTTTTGATTTATTTTTCAATTTTGAATTATTTGTCATTAAGTTGATTATATATATATTGAGATAATATCATATTATTATTTAATTAATAATTAAGATAATGATACATCATCAATAAAAATTAATAAAAAATAACGTAAAAAAAATTCAAAAACTTAAATTAAAAAATAATATTTTTTATTACTCAAAAATTTATTTAAACCTATTATTTTTTATTCATCTTTATTATGTCAATTATCTTATTTATGTTTTTTTTTCTCATTATAATATATACAATTTATAATTATTAGTATTATATATGCATGGCATGGAAAGAAAGAGAGTGGGATTCTAGGCGACAAGAATGCCCCCCACACTTAAAACTGGTTGATGTTGTTATTGTTAAGTGTGAGAGAGAGTTCTTTGTCATCTGCAGCTGTCCCATGTGACTGTGACTGTCTAATGGAATCACGTGAATACATCATCATCATCATCTTAATTTGTCCTTCTTCCCATTCCCCTTTCCATTTCTAATAGACACAACCACGCGTTCCGTTGGTAGGCAGAGACGGATTTAGGGGGGAAGCAGGGCTTCACCCACCTCCCCCTTCCCTCTTTTAATATATATAAAAAAAATATATTAATAAAATAGGTTTTTAAATTAATATTTATTTAATTTTTTTTTATTAATAAATCATATTTTAATTTTATATCTATTAAATATTTGATTTTATTATATTTTTTATTTATTTTTTTACAAATTTTACTCTTAATAAATTAATTTGACACTTTTTATCTATAATTTTTTAAAATCTTATAAATTTTACCTATTATTTTATTCTTATATTACATTATGTAGATTTTATTCTCAATTTTTTTAAAATTGACAAATTTGATATTTATTTTTGTCCTTTTTTATATATAAATTTTACATTAAATATATATATTTTTTAATTTTATCTTCAATTTTTGTAAAAAAATTTTTAGTTCTTCCTACTTAAATTCCTGGATACGTTCTTGTTGGTAGGGATTGAAATTACGAGCCTTACCCATATGTTCTTTTTTCTATTTTATGTTCACTATGACATTTTATCTAAATTAAAAATATTATTGAAAATATATAAAAAAAAATAAAAGATAAATATTTTTAATTACGTGTTATATTCTTATTAATGGATTAAAAAGGAGAAACAAAAAATAGAAGGGGATTTCAATCACGATTTTAGGGGCTACATATATATCATGTGTGTTCTTAACCGCTGGATGCATGCATTTGACAACCATTTCATCACCCAATATAATGCACATATATAGCTGGATTTAAATTTAACTTAACCTTACAAAATCTAAAATCTAAAGTGAGAATTATCTATCATCACTTAATTTGTATACTCTATATCTTAAACTATTTCTAGTTCGAGTAGATACAGGACTTTGATTTTTCTAATAATGAATGAGCTATTAAATTGATGTTCACGTCAGTAAAATATAATTGTAATTTAGTGATTCTTGGTCTTGGATTGTTATGAAGAGCTTTATTGTTAAAATGAGTGCCTGCAAAGTGCAAGCAAACGGACGAGGTACTGTCGAAAGTACTAGTTTGCTTTGTAGCTATCGGTGTTTTTTAATCTGATAAAAGGTTAGAACTCAGAACAAAGCCATGATCATGATGATGATGGTATTGACCGGAGATCAAGAATGAGCAGACCATTAGTCTTTTATTTCACGGCCTCAACCCACCAATAAGGTTGACCCCGACAGCTAGGCCCATTTTATGTCAAGAGTACCAAAACTTGTTTTCTTTTTTTCAACCGAATTGTTGTTTCGTTTTAGTAGTAAAATAAAATGACTGATAAACAAATATAATTATTTTTTTACAAAATCTTTTAGAAATACTTTTTTTCACTATTATTCAATCCAATTCCCCCAAACAATAGATATACATCATATAAATGTTGAATAGAACTACAAATACAATTTTTTTAAAGAATGATCAAAGGAAAAGGTGCGGAATAAATTATCGATCTTCTTCACAAGCAATATTTTGGGATCTGGAATGATTGCAAATAAGAAATGACAAGATTGGAACACATATTATTAACTCATAAGTATAACCAGACTAGTATAGCAGTAATATATATATCTCAGTAACTCACAAGCAAGCATACATACAAAGAAAAGAAACACAAGAAGTTGCACCACTTACACTAAAACACTATAGACTACAACACATGTGACATGACATGACTCGTTACTTTACTTAAAACTTTTGTTGAGCCTAGCAGCTGCCGCAACAGAAGCTGCTACACCACCGGGAGTGGCGGTTGCATCGGGGTTATTCCTGGCCTCAGCACTGGCCACACCTTCAGCATCTTGCAGTGTGGCGGCCTTGTCCGCGGGCAACTTGGTGGTGGCTCCGGTCAAAATGTCGGCGATCTTGACCTTGTCATGGTCACGCTTGCAGTCAGCATTGAAAGCAGCTGCTGATTGAGCCATAGCCGCAAGGCCACCCGGCGTTATAACGTTACTTCCGGTTGCCCTAACCTCCGCCGCCTGAATCGCAGAGGCGTCACTCTGATCCACCGCTTTGTCACCCAACGTCTGCGCCGTCGCCTCCAATGCCTCCCCTATTGTTATAGCACTCTCTTTAACTGCGCTGGTTCGTCCAGCCTGCACTGGAGTTGGCTCCGAATACTTCTCCACAACCTTCAAATATACAACACCTCTGTATTATGATTATGAGCATATCACATTTAAACTCATTGAAAGAAAAAAGAAAAAGAACCTGGCCCCCGACAGCTTCGGTAATTATGCGTCTTCCAGGGGCTTTAGTTTCGGTGACTGAGACGCCACGGTCGCTGGTGATGTCCGTGATGTCCCGGTGACCGACAAGGCCCGCCTGTTCATTCATGGTGGCGGCGGATTGCATGACGGCAGCTGCTCCGCCGGGCTGGGTTTGTCCCAGCACTCGAGCTTCCGCACTTTGCATCATGGCAGCATCTTCCGGTGCGACGGGCTTCTGTGCAAGGTCACCTGAGACATCAAAAACGTCGCCGTATTTGACGGGGTTTTGTCCCTGGGCACGCCTTGGCTGCTCCTGATTCATCTTCTTCTCTGTTGTGTTGCTGAATTAATTAAGATAGATGTTGGAAATTACTTCACTGATTTGGTTTTGTATTGAGGAGCTGGTATAAATAACTCGTAATGGAGGTGGGAAAGGAGAATACGTAACCTGGCCAAACTTTACACTTGGCAACAAGATCAGTGGTAGTAGGGGAACGTGTCATGCTCATTTTGAAACCATGCATCTAGCTTCTCTATTTATGCAAACTATATTCTTTTAGTAAAGTACAATGCCAATTATATTCTTTTAATTCTGTGACTTGTTTTCAAAATTCGTATTAGTTTAATATATCTAGTATACACATGTCGGTGGACGGTCACAATGGCAAATATCCTTTAGGTATTCGAGATATTACCGTACCTTCTTAGAAGTAATAAGAAAGAGTCTTTATATTCCTATCATTACATATTAACTTACCTTCCATTTACATTTATCAATTAGAATTTTAAATTATTTTTATCATTAAATATTTTTTTTTATAAATGCTTTGTTATTATCCATCTTGACAAAGAAATCTATATATAAAGGAGAGATAAAAAAAAAAAAATTAACAAATATATGTTAATATGAGATATCTAAAAAAATCACAATTCTTCTTCTTTTGAATACCTTTACTGTAGTATGAGGGACGGATCAGGGGATAAATTTTTTTTTATAAAAATTGAAGATAAATTTAAAAAAAAATAAAAATTTAATGTAAAATTTATATAAAATAAAAAATAAAAAAATGGGTATTAAATCTTTTAATTTTTAAAAAATTGAGAGTAAAATCTACAATAATGTAATATAAGAGTAAAATAATAGAGTAAAATTTATAAAATTTTAAAAAATTATAGATAAAAAGTGTCAAATTAATTTATTAAGAATAAAACTTATAAAAAAATAAAAAATAAAATATAATAAAACTAAATATTTAATAGGTATAAAATTAAGATATAATCTACTAATAAATTTTTTTTAATAAATATTAACTTAAAAATCTATTTTTTAATAATTTTTTTTATTTTTTATTATATATATATATATATATATATATATATATATATATATTAACAAAGGAAGGGGGAGGAGGTGCTGAAGCCCCTGCTTTTCCCCCATAAATCCGTCACTGTGTAGTATATTTTCACATTTTCAGTTGCGCACCAGCTGGTTCACTACTCAAAACTTTGACGTGTCACCAAAATAAAATATGCATGGTGCAACATACTTTCTAACCAATACAGAAGCTAGAAAGCTCTTTGAATCAGTTTTGAATTGATTAGGGCAATTAAATTCTTACATTATCTTTTATATACTTTTTTTTATACTTTCACTTATATATATCATTTTGCCATAGTCTACCAAACAAGAGTGAAATAAATCAACCTGTGCAAGTTTAAATTGAACGATTTTAACCTCTTCTACGGCTCTAATTCATTGCATATTCTTTATATTCACGGAGGAATATTTGCCAACCTCTCTCCAAAGAGAAAAAGGAATATTTGCCAACAGCTTTTTCAACTACTCAGATTCATAAACACCAATTTTCGGAAAAATAAAGTTTGACTCCATTATTATTTTAAAAAATTACATAGTTTTTAAGTTTTTAGAAAATATTGAGTTTCTAAAAATAATTGATGTTTTTGAACGAATAAAATACTGTGATTAAATGAAAAGGGTACGTAACAAACAAGAAATTAACCAGGAATATTATATGATTAAAGAAAAAGTGAAAGTAAAAATTAAAAATATTGCTCTTCACAAGCATTTTGGGATATCGATTGGAAACATTAGATTCGATAAAGCAACATACGATCCATAACATAGCCACTTATACACTATAGATTACAACACTCCTTACTCACTATACTACTACTACTCCAGGCTCCAGCTGACACATCATGAAACACTAGTATAGTTATCGTTATCACCATATTGCTACTTAACATTTTGGTTGAGCGTAGCAGCTGCCGCAACGCCACCGGGGGTGGCAGTTACATCGGGATCGGGGTTGTTCCTGACCTCAGCACTCACAACCCTCTCAGCGTGGCGGCCTTGTCCTTGTGAGTAGTGTTGCAGTGGGCATTGTAAGCGAGGTTGCCGGAGACGTCGAAAACATCGCCATAATTGATGCCTTGGCTGCTGCTCCTGGCTCATGATGTTGTTGCTGAATTATTGTGTTTAGAAAGGTGTGTTAGGGCACAAATAAATAACTTGTAATGCAGAATACGTGGCCAACCGTTACACTTGGCAACAAAGATCAGTAGTACCATGGGACGTGTCATGCCATTTCACTACCATCTATCTAGCTTCCTTTTCTTTTTGTAAAGTTTATGTATGTATTTCATTTGGTTTTCGAAAAGTAAATGCACTACCATTTTTTTTTTAATATTGCCACTTGTTTTCAAATTAAAAATAGGAAAATAATGCTTGGACACATTAAGTGAAAAAATGAAAAGATGATAAATAAGTGATTGTTGATGCCGTGTGCTAGAAAGCGAAAGAGAGAATTGGTGAATTATTGTTAATAATGTGTCGAATCGGTGAAACAAATAATAGGATTCACAATGTGGAACCGAAAAATTTTCATTGTATAATTAAACTATAAATTTAATTTTTTTCTTATGAAATGAAGTAAGAAAATTTATGATAACTTATATGTATAATTATATTTTACTTTTTTTTTAAGGGAATTATATTTTGCGTATACACATCAAAACAGATATATTGTCGTGCATGACACATATACATCAAAGCATATAAGGGGCGAGAACTTGGATGGGAAGTAGTTTTTTTTTTATTTCTTAAAAAAAAAAAAATCAACTTGGAACATCCATCTATTAGTCACCAGAAAATGAGACAAATAAGAAAAGGCGAGAGCAAGTAGAGGACATGATTCTCACGTAGTTTCAATAGTACAAAGTGGGTGGATAATTAAAAGAATATCCTTTGGCAGAAGAGATGAGATTCAAATGCAAGTAAACAAGGACTTGGGTTACTTTGTTCAAAAGCCAATAAACCATTTTAGAGATATAGAATAAATTATCTTTCTCACCTCACATAGGTAAACTGCACACACTCAGTATCCAAAGTATCACAATATGAAACCCCACGACATGCAGAAAATTGCATCTATATCCTAATAAATAACCTGTGTATTATACAAATCTGCATCTACTCCCAAGTAACATGTCTCTAATGCCATTACTGAATTTTAAATAAAGCAAGTCACTGTCTAGATATAATCGAAATACATGTTTATCTATTGAAATTTACACAGGACAAACCAGAACAAAGACAACTAGTTAAAGGAAGCATGGTTACCACACGGAACACAAGTACAACACGACAGTGTCCAACATGGAACAGTTACCATTTACTTCATAGCAACCAGGCAACAATTATCAACCAAGAGAACATTAGATCAAGAATTAGAAGTTCATTCCTTTTCACCACAGAGCGCAAATCATTTTAGCAGATCAAGTGGAAAACCAAACAGGTCATTAGAAGAATATTTAGGAGAAGATTCGTGACCTATTTTTCACATGCTTACAACATCAACAAAAAGATAGACGTCCCCAAGAAAATAACCCACCTAAGTCTTTCATCAAATGATTATGATTCATTAAACCACTATACATTACAATGAGATAACTTCCATGAGAACAAATGAGAAAAGAAAAGTCCTGCCAAACTTTGGAGTTTCAAGCATTTTATCACATGGCTCATCATGTGCAATGAAAGAAGATGAAGTAAAGACTAAAGAGGCATATAACCTCCATCAAACAACCTCATTAATCACATCCAATTCGAAGGACCAAAATAAAAATAAATTAATCATGGAAAATCATACAAGTAACGAGCAGAAGTTGAATAATGAAACATTATTCCCAACTGCTCACTCTCTTGATACAAAAATTACTTCTTCTTTTTTTACCTAACAAGACCTTCTACCAATGCCAATGAATACCAGCTAACAATATTTCCAGGATTTTCTCTCAATCCCTCTCTTTTTTTAGCATTCTGACAATTTGTGCTAGCATCTGCATCTTCTCTTCTGGATCCTTTATTCTCTCATTTTTTCTTCTGTAAAAAAATCCTTAACCTTTCTGTTCCTCCTACTTAAAAATCTCCTATTGTTTCTCTCACCACTTGTTATATCAACCAAGCTTTTCTTTGAACCCCCTCAGAAAATCTAAAAGTTGCAGAGTCCAGATCCCTTTGACTAGATTCACATACTTTTCAAGATAATAAATAATTTAGTACAGATTTCAAAAGAATATGTTTATTGAACACAACTTGGAACGAAGAAAAATAACAGAATATCCTCCAACTCCTCCCTTCCTCTTCTTTCTGTTCCCCCCCTCTCCCCTCCCTTTCAAGTTCACACTTAATGCCTTGGTTAGACAGTTACCTCCTTCAAATATCATTTTCAACGTTCTTCTAAAGTTGAGTAAACATTAATTTTAGTTCCTAAAAGACTGGATTGACATTACTTTGATCCTTAAGAGATATAATTTAATCCCTTAATCCAATAAAGTAACCCCAAAATCATCCTTAGTTCATATGCCACGTGATTGAGAGACTAAATTCATGTCATTTTATTCTCTCACTGTGTGAACTAATGTCATTCCAATCCGTCTTTTAGGACTAAATAAATTGATGTCACTTATCATTCAGAATCCAAACTAACATCAAGACAATCATTAGAACCAAAACAAAAGCTTCCTCCCTAAAATTTGTGCTACCTAAAGCCAACAAGGCATACAACTAACTGCCACACACAATGTTAACCAACTTCACAATCAGAGTTACCAACATGGTGCCTACCAAGAAAACCAAAGTGGGCACCCACGCGCACGAACACATGCTGAATAGAAATTGAAATCAAAACACACCTCAGTTACACTATTTTGGATAACTGCCATTGCCATGATGAATAAACCATTCTCCAGATAGAACATTTTTGTTCCTGATTGAACAATAGCAACAATAAAATTCAGAGAAACTAGTTCCAACAACAACCTGAAATCTAACCGACATACTAACAAGGCCACGTTTGGAAGGCAACAAGGCGTTAACAAAAGAATCATTCATTACCTCACCCCACTCATTCATTCATTCACTGTACAAGCACAAGTCTACCACCACCACCCATACCTCTATCACCATCATTCACCTCTTCGTCCCCCTTCGGCACCGTGACGATGAGCTCGCCGTCGACGAACACCGCGCTAGCGAGCTCCGGCCGCGTCGATTCCGGCAATCGGAACCTCCACATATCGAGTTCCAGCTGGTCGATCGAGAGCTCCACCGAGCCGCCATCCCTCACCACGATCTTCGTCACGCCGGGGTGGATTTCCACCGTGTGCGCCCTCACATCGACGATTCCGTCGGTCTCCGCCACGAAACGGAAGCAATCGGGGGCCTCCTCCACCGCCACGTCCGCGTCGGACCGGAAGGGCAGCTCCAGCACGCAGCTGAATACGTGCGGGAGCCGCCGGAGCTTTTTCCCGGCGATTCCCAGCAGCACCTGAGCCTCTGACATCGGGTTCCCCCCATCGCCGCCGAATTGGATTGAGATGTTGCGTTTTCGCGGAACAGGGTGGACCTTCATGATTTTGTTTCTACCGTGGAACGCTGCAGAGGATTGCACCACCAAGATTAAAACCGCGACGATGATCAAAGGCACCTTTTCTATCATAAAGGAACGGTTGTTCTTCTTCGTGTTTCTTCTTCCCCCTTTCTTTGTTTGGGCGAAGACAATGAAAACCCTAACCCTAATTTGAATTTGCGTCCGCGTCGATCGCGTTTTGCGAATGGGAAAAGGTATTATTCTTTTTATTTATTTGTTTATTTTCCCCTTGTCAAGAAAAATCTGAGCGAGATTAGGATGCAGCAATTGATTGATGAAATGTGTGAGCAGAAGAGAAGGAAGAGAGCGGAATAACTGCGCGGATAGAGAAGAGAGTGTGATTTGGATTTTCATTTGATGTTACTGTTTTGCCCCTGTGCTTCTTCTAATTTACTACATTTGTCTCCCCTCAATTATTATTAACATTAAAAAGGAACAAAACTGAAAATTCTAGAGCTCCTTCGTAGTTCATACACATTACACACAACACAATAATAATACCGAAATTCAAGATGGCCAGTGGGTGCAAAATCTCAAATTGTTGAATTCTTATCATATAATTGAATAATGGTGGAGTGTTATAAATGCTAGGAGTGTTTTTTATTTTGACTAAAAATAAATATTATATAGGTTAAATTATAATGTTATCCAATTTCATGGTTTTAATTTCCTAATCAATTATTAATTAATAATTGTGATTAATGAAGTTATTAAATTAATTATAAATTAAATTAAATAATTAATTTTTACATGAAGAAAAATTATAAAAATAATTATTTTTAACATTAAAAAAATTATTAACTACCGTTATCAATAATTAACAAAATCATTTTAATATTAAAATAAAAATATTTTAATTAAAACACAAATTAATAAAATATTAACTGCAAGTTAATTAATGACAAAACTTGTGGATAAAGTGCTCTAAGGGACCAGCTAGTTGATGGATGACTTTTTCTTCAGTTTAAAATTATCAAGTGCAACCGATAATTATTGACGCAAGTGATAATATTTTTTGTTTTTAATCAAAATTTTACAGAGTTTGAATTCTTACCTATTTTAATTGATAAACTTATTTTCCATTATTTTTTCACCTATAAAATAGCTTTTTCCCTTTAACAATGGCGTTAGTGCCGAAGGCGTCAACTAATTTAGGTGATCAACACGTTGAATCATTGATTAGCCACTGTATTTTATAAATTGAAAAATAAAACAAAACAATTCAACAATATTTTAACAAAAAAAAAAACCAATGTAATAATATGATATGATATTTACTTACATGATCATTTTTATAATAATATAATAAATTGACTATCCATCATATCTCTCATTTTTCGTCCTTCCTCATCTCTTCCTTCTTATGGAAGTTAACATTTTATTTTCCAGTCCTTTTTAACACAGAGAATTGTTATTATTAAAATTTCTTACTTCACTTTCAGAAAATTGGGGGATAAAGTATTTAGGTTTTTGTTTCTTGTGTGAGTTGACACGTGTGATGTGTAGAGATAAAGAAGAATGGACGAAGTTGCTACGCACCTTCCTGGAAAAAAAAGAGAAGTAAAGAAGACATTTTCTTTTATTATTGCAACGCCTTCAGTATGTTCGTTATACGCGTAAATGGGTATTTATTTTCATATTCTTTTGAGAAATGGACAAAAGCTATTCCATTATGCAATTTAAGCTAATTGTGCAATATTTCTTTTGTCAATTCCAGATTCATCTTTCTTTAAATTTTAAAATGATTGAAGAAAAAGTGAACGTAATCATTTGAAAATTCACTAATTAAAATTATTGGAATGATATTGGCTGCTGTTGAAAATGTAGTGCTTAAAATCTTCAAAACCATTAAAAAGTTAGAAAACTATAAATTAAAAAATTAAGCCATTAAATCATGACTACAAGATACTGTATGGTTTGGTTAGTGCAGGCCATCTGAGCACAAAATTATTGTAGCCGCAACTTCTTGGGTGAATATATATATAGTGGGGTTAGTAGACTTATATAGTTGCTTTAGTTTGGTGAGTAGCTATAGGCACTAGGTAATAGTTGCTGGAAATTAATATTGATCTTGAACGGAAAACGGTTCTCAAAATCTTCTCCATTATAATTTAAGAATTTTTCTAATAGTTTTTTTTATTGCATTTTTTAATTCTTGATTCTTTCAAATCTTGTGAATTATTATTTGATTTTATAAACAAAATTAACTTTGGTTAAGAAATTATAATTTTTTTTATATATAAAATAAAAAGTGCTTCCAACAACACGTAGTTTCATTGTGATTTTTAGTTTTGATAATAGGACCTACTCACGTAACTCGGTCAATTTGACAACACATGATCTAGGGACTACTGACTAGGGAGGGCATTGGTCTGAATACTCTCATTAGAAAAGTTGAGCGAGTAATGTAATGTAACATCAAACGTCACAATGAACTGAACTTTTGACGTCAATCCCACATTGTCGTCATTGTCAGTATTCCTGCATCGGTTCAATGCATCGCCATCATTGCTAGAGAATCTCGATCGGTGCAGTGGACTTAAATCTCACACTGAAATCTATGTATGTAGAGAATTGAGAATCAGGTCAAGGGGCCGCAATGCCTGTTAGTGTTGGGTAGGAACAAGATCAGGGAGCCATTTTTTCTATACGCTATGTTTTGCAATCAACAGCAGCAGGAGAGATAAATAAATAAATAATGATTATTATAAAAGAAAAAATCAAGGAAATTTTGAATTTTAGTTTAAATTTCAAAATTTCCTTTCCTCTTTCATTTTCTTCTCACTATACCGAACGAATGTAACATGAGCAGGGTCCTAGATGCCACTCTTGTTCTTGCTTCTATGTACAGTCTTAATTGATGGACATTAAACTGTGTTTTGTCATTGTATTGATATACATTTCAGGCTCATTTATTTCAAGCATCTTTTTCTTCATACAGATTTGGTGCTACTTCCGTTCAGACAGAAAACCTGGGCCGAATTGTGTCCCAGATATCTAACTTATATACCTTTTAGTGCCTATTTATGAATACTAGAGGGGTGGAGCTTACTGAACAAACAACAAAAAATCCTCAAACATCAGCCACTGAGCTTATTGCACAAAGTTGTTTTATTTGTGAATAAAATATTACTCATAGCTTGATAATTATTTATATATTGGAAATTTGAAAATCTATTTAATTTTATCTACTATTTATGCAAAATTTAGCTTTGGTATTATGGTGTTTCTTCTACCTTGATCTGTAAAGTATGAAGTTGTAATCAGCGGTATAGTTATTAGGCAGATGGAGCTAGATGTTATATAAATCTTTGTGCTGTACTTTCTGCCTGTGGTCATTTTCTGAGTGCTCGCTCTTGTTAACGTGTATGTTAATTGTAGTGCAATGTTAATAGTATTACATTTTAAAAGTTCATTAAGTGCAATGCTTACAGAGTTACAGGGTATGCAAAACTTGGAATGGTTTAAGAAGCTCGCTTGATAAGTGACCAAACAGTTTAAGAAGTTCAATGAAATGTAACTGCACGAAATAGTGATGCCTGATGATAAATTCAGTGCTGGAAAGGTGGAGTCCTACAATTAATTTATTATCTAACATATTCAACGACTAAAATCATACTAAGGAGGTGCACCATAAAACAACTTTGATGTTTCTCAAAGGGGTCCAACCTTTCTATTTGTTTCCTAATGGAAAGTCAGTCACATTTACTAGTATATTTAAATGTATAGCACGGCGGGGTAAATTCTGATAGTCAAATCATATACAAATGAATATCCAAAATTAAAGGATAAATCCAACTAGAGAACCTAAGAAAAAGAAAATGGAGCTCCTCACAAGAGATGAGGGCAGCAAGAACATGCTGATTGAGCAAAAGAATTAACTCCAAAATCTACCATTCGTTCAAGTTGGGATTTTAAGTCCATTGTTTGATGTGAATCCATTGTACTGTTTATCTTCAAATGCGACAAATAGCCAGAAATCTTTCTTCAGCCTGCCAACAATTCTTGAAATCCTATATTTCAGGAACTCCAATGCTGCAGAATACAACCTCGTTCCATCAAAGATAGAGCTTCTTTGATATTCAAGAACCCACGTGTTGGGGTCTAATTGCACTGCTGAAGCGCCCCATTTTGTTTCCACCCATGAAGTATTGGCCCTCCGAATCAAATACCCAACTTGTCCGCCATTCCACTTTATAAACAAATAGAAAATGACTTGGAGTTAGTCAATAGTCAACAACAACAATCAATGACGGATGAAAAAAAGAAGGCATTATTTTTTCAGAGAATTCACCTGAGTGATTCTTCCTGACAAGAGAGTGAATGTTCGAGAAGAGAACCCATTTGTGAGCAATCCTGCTGTTTGCAAAGGCCATCCCCAGATTGTTACCTCTTCAATTGCTGATTTGTACAGTGTGCACCTTGAAATCAATAGCAGACCATCCTATACAAAATTTCAGTTTTTTTTTTGGTAAGCAACACTTTCTTAATGACTATTGGAGAATCAAAGGTAAAATCTATTTAAGTCCCTTAAAATTTAGTCAAATTAGTTTTGGTTCATACATTTTAAAAATAATGGTTTTGATCTTGTATTTCTGAAATGTGATAGATTTGTAAAAGATCAGAAATTAAATTCACCACATTTTAGAAATATGATGACTAAAACCACCACTCTATAATATAGAAACTAAAACCAATTTTTACCTGTCAGAAACATATTTTGACCAAGAATCAAGAAATCAGCTTTCTGTAAAGAGTACTAATTCATTACCTGGCTGATTTCCCATAAGGTATCAGTAAAGCTGCAATTTGAAACTTGGCCAACAACAACAGTTGCCAACTCTTGCTGCAAAAGCCTCAATTTTCCATTCAAATCACGCACTCGGCTACATTTCTCGCCGACCCTTTTCACCACATCAGGTGACAAAGCAGGCTGAAAAACCCCAGAGACCACCAAGGGAAAAACAAGGTCCGCAGACAAGAAGAATCCAAAAAAGAGAATCAATTTAAAGAAACTGAAACCAGAAGAGGTTTGTTGACCCTTCTTGTGCTTTTTCTCGAATTTCTGAGTCAAGTCTGATCTAGCACTAGAATTGGAGAGAGGAGTGGATGAAGAGAGCTGAAAATCACTGGATCTGGGTGTGGAGAGAATGGAAGCATCAAAAGATATTGGTGTGCGCTGAAGATTATTATAATTGGGTTTGGAAGCAGAGAGCTTGGTGAGGGTGCTTTTGTGAACGCTGTTGGGCATGAGATCGAGGGTGGCATTGATGCTGGCCAAACACATTTCGCAGTTGCAATTCGCATCTTTCTTGCAACCTGGGAAGTAGCAGCTGTTGTCGCGGTTATCTTCATCCGATGATGTTCTTGATTGCACAAAAACGGTTCTCATGGCTTCTTCCTTCTTTCCCCCCTTCCAAGATTGTTGTTTTATTTTTGGTTTTGATTTCTTTCTTCCACAGCCTTTGAAAATGGATTTCAAGTTCTCAAGCTTTGAATTTGAATCCCAACGGCCATATTTTCTACACCGACTCACGGTACTGAAATGACACTCATGGCCCCGATACTTTAGGATTTTCACTCAGTCGTTAAGCCCGGGGCTTTTCAAACTTCAAAAATCAAAAAATTAAATATATAAGTTGAACGTGGTCATCTTTTTTTTTAAAAATATTTAATATAAAATATATTAATATATATTTAATATTAAATATATAAGTTGAATGTGGTCATCTTCAAAAAATAAAAAATCAAGTATTTAAAATAATATTTTTTTCACTTTTTGATATTTGTTCTATACTTATATATAAGTATTTATAATCATGTGTATTTTTCTCTTTTTCGATTTAATAGCTAAATAAGTGATTTAATTTTATTTTTTTATCAACCATATGTGATTTTGACTTTTTGAGGACCTTTCTAAGATGTACACATTTATCCCAAATGCTTTTCATGATATTTTTTCAATTCACCAGAATTTCGAAAACACAATTAGTAGGTAAAAGAGAAGTAATACGTTAGTAACGCAAATCTTTACTAACATATTCTTAGCTAAATAACCAAAGTAATGTTTAAATTGAAATTGGAATTTCCTTTTCTTGCATTTGAAAGCTTCTTATTCTACATATGGATCACCACGTGGCTCGGTGATAATTACAACAGAGTGTCTTTAATTTGCAATGAAACGATACATCTATTTTGCTTTCTAAATATACTAACAATAATGAATAGAAATTTTTTAAATTGTGTACCCGATTATATGTTTTGGATGTAACAAATTTTCTCTTCAATTCGGTAAAGACTATGCACGTATTCATATTGAAATTAATCTTCGTTATAACTCTTTGTTGCTTTCTAGTTCTTTGTTCTTAGATGAAAAAACTTCTATTTATACTACTGAAGAGGTATGGCCGTATGGATTTGAACTTTTTCAGAAGAAAGATTTATTTTAAAATAATTCCATATCTTCTTATTTAAATACCTTCCCGAGTTAAGGTAACAACACTCTCTAATTAATCATATGATTAATTATGGTAACTAATCACATAATTTAGTTATGAAATACAACAGCAGAATTCGTTTTTTATTATATTATGGACAACTTCTACATTAAAAAAAAATACCATTTATGTTCACCCAAAAAATAAATGCATTTATACTTATATTAAATTAATTATATTCATAGTGCTAATTAACAATATAATATAATAATATTTTATCAAAATAATTATTTTTTATTAAATTAAATTCTTTAATTTAACTATCAAATAAATTAGATGAATGGACTTGTTTGTTGTGTGTTCTTAATCATAATGAAAAACACAATACTCTGCATGTTCTGTACCTCCTCCTCATAGAGGATAAGCGTTGGACCTGAGGAAATTCAGTTGAATACTTATATCATAGATATGAACTTGATTCAGTTCAAAATAAAAGATATGAACTTGATTCATCATTAATGAGGCATAATTGTAAAATTTGCATTTAAATTCCCTTATAAGTCCATCATATATGAGAACCACTTTTCTTCTTTTAAAGTCTGATACGTGCTTCCTTTTGTTCCTCCCCCTTAATTTTATATTTTGGTCATTCTCTTTTAAAATGTCGTGTTAACTATAGAGACTAGAGAGTTCATCCAATCTCTTGGAAATTAATTTCTTCATTGACAACTGACAAATCATCATTTACAATGTATACGGAACCTTTTTCAAAATTTCAACATGTATGCTTCATGAATGCAGGACCAAAGCTAGCAAGGAAATTAAGTAATTAAGAAATTAAGGTGCGGTGGAAAATGTCTCACTTTTCATTCATAGAGATTGATTGCGCAATAAATGAATATGAGTGTTCCAAAGCGTTCTCAATTGTTGTTTTGCCTTCTCAAACATAATGCTATGTCCTCCACTACTAGGACATGCCAAATTCTCGGACAACTGATCTGTCCTTTTTATTTGGTTTCTTTCCTTATCAAATTCATTAATAGCACAATGCATCTTCATCACTGGATTAGTCAATGTGAAAACTCCATACAAAACGTGACGCTACATGCATGCTTCTATCAGAATCGGACACTTCCTCTCCCACTCTTAATATTTAGGACAGAAAAAAAAAAAGTTAAGGAGAGAAGAATAATCGAGAGAATGAAAGTAATGAGAAAAAAAGATTAATCGAATAAAAAACGAAAAGAAAGAAGAAAAAAAAAATCTATGGTTTGTTTGAATAAATGGAAGAGTGAGTAGGAAAAAAGTTTTTAAAAAATAATGTGTAAAAACTTAAAATCGCAATTTTTTAAAGATTCGAAATGAAATGTATTAATTAATTTAAAAAAAAACTAAAATCACAGATTTTTTTAAAAGTGAAAAACAAAATGTCTCAATTAAAATCTAAGGGAATAAAATCACAAAAGAAGATACGAGGACAAAAATTATATTTTATCCTTTTAATTATTTTTTTCTATTGAATGATTGTAATTCTGTTTTGTTTTTTTTTTTTAATAAAGTTTACAGTAAACCACTAAAGGGTAAAAATAAAATATAAAATAAAAGATGAGACCACTTGGCATATAATATAGATAATAGCTATCATTTTGTCTCTAGATTTTATTATTTTTTGTTGCTATAGTTTTTTTTTTCCAGCAAAAAGAACCTTAATATATATTAAATTTGTTGCTATAGTTGAATAACTTTAAAAGTAATTTAAATATAGCCATCATTTGACATGTTTTTTTTTTATCCTATCCGTATTTTTACTGCGTGAAACTTTAAAAAAAGGATGAATTAGTATTTTATTGTTTATCTTTTAAAAAAGAATTGAGAATTAGATGAATAATTTTCAAAGAAAAGAGAGATAACCATGTTAAAAAGAAATTCCACTAGCGGTAGCACGCTTGTTCTGTTACCATAATATTTGGATTTCCTCAAAAGAACTGCTATAGTAAGAGTTGTGGTTGACATTATATTATAACTCGTGTTCCTTACGAAAAAAATTGAAACAACAATAATAATAATCAATCATTTCTTTGTTGCATGAAAGATTGAAGAATCGTATTCCAAAGGCTGTGCGCTAGTGACAGCCAAGATTCAACTTGCTGGCACTGCCAAACTGGCAACAAATTAATGATGATTTCATAATTCAACATCCTCATTTAATTGTAATCAAGTACTCCCTTAATGAACATATTTAACCACAACCAAGTGTGAGAGACTTAACCACTTGATGGTCCTTCATTTAATGTAACTTTTATAGCTTGATTACCTCAAACTCAAGAAAACTACTATCATCAACCACGTAACATAGTTGAAAAATCAAAAAGAAAAAGTTTAAAACTATCATCAGCTGTGTGATGAAGTCATTGCCACGATTGAATAAGATCTCTTGCACCTGTGTTTCAAAAGGTACCCTATTTAGCATAATCATGGGTTCTCGAGTTTGAGTTATGTTTTTCTTTTAACAACATTTTTTTACGGTTACAATCATCTCACGATCTCCCTCCATATTACGATAGTGACAAAAATTCTTATTTAATATTTGGAAATTGAGGGAAGTTGACAACCAATGTTGCTTCGTGAATAAATTAATCAGATTCTCAGATATTTTGTTGATTCTCTTTTACTTTTTCCTTGGGGTTGGGGTATTATAAACCGTTTGAGACAACGTCAAGTGTGACGAATATCTAGGCTCAGGGAGAATAGAGTGCTAAGCAAATGCGACTTAAACCTAACAATTTACTTCGGAGCAATGCATCATTTCACTTGACTTGCAAATTTAAGTACGTTAGCTTCTTATGTTGTAGTATCTTCTAACAGAAAAATGTACGTAAAAAGATATGGAGATGTTAAGTTTGAGGAAAATGATGCATGGAAATTAATGTGTTATTAGACATCTAGAGGGAGATAGAGATAAAAGAGAAAGAAATATGCATATTATAATAGATATGGCATGATAAAAAAATAGTGTTAATTATATGTGTTTAATTACTATACATATGTTCATGTATGGTTATTATAATGATTTAATTTACTTTCATTTTGGTTGCTTGAACTGTCTTGAATTCATGTTCTCTTAAGAAATTTATCGAATTTAATCTTAAAGGATCCATCCAGCTCAACTTTAATTTAATCAAAATTTAAAATAATTCCAAATACCAGAGTTCACCCAATAGAAGCTCAAAACCTTAAGCGGAAGAAGATAGGAGGTGCTTAAGAAAAATCCAACCTTCCACTTTATCATACAACTCGAAGTCCTAAAACTTAAAAGTACAAGTAATATTCAAACAAATAAGTTCATTAATACCCAAAATAGTACATATGAGATACTCATTCTACTCAGAAACATTATAAAGGGAATTTGTTTCGTCCATTCTAAGCAGAAAATGAGTCGAAATACTATCAAAGTTTTGGTGGAGACAAAGTTGATTGATTGAGATATCATCTTTTTTTTTATATTTCTCGAAAACTAGGTCTCTATTTAGACAAGAAAGTAAACAAAGAGATGACAAAGAGGATTAGAGATACCAAACTAGAGATCAGTTAAAGAAAACCAGAAGAAAAGACTGAAATAACACTTCCTGTACATGACAAGAAGAAAAAAAACTAAACCTAAAAACTTTTTATTCCAACCAAAGCAAACAAAAGCAGATTGTCCTCTGCCTCTGCCCTGTTCCCATCCTCTGTTCTCTGATTAGTACTACAAATGGAAACTAGAAGAATCCCCAACTTGAGAAGTGCTGGTTGACCTTGAGTACTTCTTTGATGATGAAGAAGCTGTAGATGAAGACAAGTCACCAGACCTTCTCCTCAGCATCTGTCTCATCCCTTCAGCGACTCTAACTGCAGGGTTTGATTTGAACTTACGACAGAATGACATGTGAGCCTTCACAGCTTCATCCATAGCCGATGATGCCTTTTTCCCACCATGGCTCACTTCATCTCTCACCGCTTCTGAGCACAACCCACATAACCATTTCCCATCAAACTTTGACTTCACTTCGCTGATGTAGTCTTGCGTGCAATCCTCCTTCAACCCACAACACTCGCACTTCACTGACTCAATCTCCATCGATCTCTTTATAATAGACTCACTCTTCAAGCTTCTTTCTTTCTTTTTGTCTTTTCTTTTTTTTCTAAGAAGCTTTTCTTCTTAAAACATGCAAAATGGTGGCGAGTGAGAAAGAAGGTGAAAGTATTTGGCTTTGCTTTGGTGGATTCGACCACAATGATTGAGGTGGTCTTGTTTATTTACTTGTGTAGCTGTAGCATGCTGAGTTTTTTCTCATTTGGGAGGTTTTAATGGTTTTGTTGCTTGAAGAACTAGAAAGTAGTAGGAAGTGCTTGTTGTTGTTGAACGAGGGCTTTTATGGTGAGAGAGAGAGAGTTTAAGATTGGGAAATGCCATAATTTCCTCCATGTTCTAAGGGACATGGGCAGTGGAAAATGTGACAAGGCTGGTCGGAGGGACCTTTGCATTGGGCCCATTTCGACCATTTAATACTTTAATTCTACCACCATTAATCAAACTACCCTAAACGTAAAATAAGTGGGCCAAGCTGGTGGGTACCATTAACAGTTAATACTATATAATATATAATTAATTTTATATAAATCCAAATATATCCTAATAAGTAATTAGTGTGAATATAGGATATTGCTATATTCTCAAAAACACTATTTTGGATATATTCTTTTTTATTCATTGAGATTCATTTAAAACTATTACAAAATCAGGAGATATATATTAAATGAAATTCATCCATATTAATATCATTAAAATTTGTAATTTTTAATAAATTTTAATTAATTAAATAAAATGTGTCTAAAATAACGTCTTCTTAACATTTCTCATATATTTTCACCAATGTTAAAAATTATATATATGGGTCTTACAAATTCATAAATAATTTATTTCATAGGTTTGTTATGTTGGAATTGATTTTTATTTGATTATGTTTGTCATAAGTATTGGATGAACATTATATTTTGTAATTAACTTATTATGTTGAATTTATATTTAGTTAAAATTTTGTTTGTACTTTGTAGTATGTTTAGCATTTAAAATATGAAATAATATTTTATTTAATTAAAATACAAGTAATGAATTTGTATGAGTATTTAAATAACTATCGAGTGTGAAGATAAACACTAAATGTGAGTGTAAATCTGGCTAGGCTTCCTTTTTTCTTTTGTTCCACCCGATTTTACACAAGAAATGAGGAAACAATAACCCAGAGAAGCTCAAAGCACACGGCAAGGTAAGCTAGATTTGCCGATCCGTTTAATTAGAAATGGTAATAAAAATATGAATGACGATAAATACTTTCAATTTACTTGAAAAAAGATAATTTTAACAGCCGTAAAGAAGAGAATTAACATTAACATGAATACTCAAGGTATTTTCTCAAAAGTTGTCGACTGATTGTCCACCACACCTTATTGTTGTTTCTTTTTTTTTTAGAAATAATATCACACCAAAAAGTGTTTCAGCATAATATAACGATGATGAAGAGAAAATGTATACAAAAGTAAGTTACAGAACTATACTTTCTTTTGAATCATAATTCACTTTAAAATTACTTGACAGGAGAATGTGACAAACAAGAAATTGACGACTTGACTACACATTGCAATAATACTATTCTGGCCTGATTTTTTTTATTTCCCCTTAAAAAAACCCACTTCTTTTTCTTTCCTTTTCCTCTTTCACAACGACAAAGTATATTCATATTTCTGATTCCAGTAAAAAACGTATATGCAATGCTGGTTTTTTCCCCAACAAAGTTCTCAAGGCAATTAATTACACACACACACCATTGTCTTGGCCAGTATGTTCGCAAATTCAATTAGTAACTGCACTGCACAATTCTTCACCTCTTCAATTATCTATCACTCACGGGACACAATTCCCACCCCCATTAATATGACGCCAGAGTGACCATATCCTAGCATCATTAAAAAGGAATATATTATATTTTCCCACAATGTTAGTCTTTGTGATCAATGTTACTTTCAACTACATCTATTTTTTTGGCTAATGATTTTGACGCAATTTCACAAGAAAAATAGAAACAGACTTCTGATAATTCAGACGCGTGGAAGATCACAATTGCTCATGAGCTCAAACCCTGAATTAATTTTGCTGGAAAAGAAAAGCAAGTCAAAGTCAGAGTAGGTGTATTAAGAAACATAGAACGTGAATGTTCTGTTGAAAGTTTGAACAACCCATTTGTATTTTCACATATGTTACTTGATCTTAATTTCTAAATCTTTAGAAGATTTGTTTTACGATAGATTTCTTAACTCGGTTCAACTAATTTATGTAAGGGTAGCTTTCAGGCTTTAATCTGAATTCTGATCACATTGAAATTGAAACGAAACTGATAGTGATCAATGCAATGCAAGAGGGCCTCTTCTCTTGGGACTGGTGATCTGATTTTGAAGGCCTGGCCAGATCATAATCATCATTATTAAGCCACGGAAAATAAAGTTAGTTAGGTTCATGACATGAGAAGAATCATTATTGAGCGAGCTAACTTTCCAACAATAATTGCATAAATTAGGTTATAATTTTAGGACCATGCTGTTAGTGACCAAATCCTAAAATGGAATCACATTCATTTTTCGATTAAATTAATTAGTGATTACTTGGTAGTACGGAAATACAGTTTACGTTGACATCACAATAATATTACGTACGTCCGGTTTTTATTATGAAAATACATTAAGTGTTGTTTATAATTATAACAAATATCGGAGGTAGTACTAAACAGTTAATTATGAGGGTGTTTAGGTTAGCGGGTAATTAATTGAGAAAAGACAAATGTTAGGACATGTTGTTACAACAAAATCTGTATCCAGACAGACACATGATACAAGCAAGTGTTATGTTTGCTTATACTACCAGCCTTTGTGAATTGTGATAGGAGAGTTTGGTTTTCTTTTGAGGACCATCGATCCATGATCATTGATCAGGTGAAGAAGTTAACATTGTACTTCTTCCAAGGGATAAAAACTCTAAGTTCCTTATTAGTTATAGGTCCACATATATACAAGTCAAAAGGCTGTAAAGACACTGCCATTTTCATTTATCCAAAACATGGGGTAGCTTGTCTGTCTGTTACGATGGCCACACAAATGGTATGTCGGAATAATGTTTTATGAGTCACGAGCTAGCTACACACCAATTTATCATATCAACATGGAGATGTAATATTGCTTTTTATCAGCTACGTCTCCATTTTCTTGCATGGCAGACTGTATTCAAAACTTATCCCGGCCGGGAGTACTCAAGTTAATTAGAGTGTAATAATTTTTTTTTTCTTTTTTACATAGAGTGCAATACTTCTTCTTTTTTTATATCATGATATGGATGTGAAATGTTTATCACTAATTAATCTTTATGAAAGAAATTTACTAAAAATAGTCAACCAACACAACTAGTAAGGTTTTGTTTTGATTGACTTTTTAATACATTCAAAATTACTTTAATTTAAAAGTTACACTTAAAAACTTTTGAAATAAAATTCTATCTAAATCAACTCTTAAACATGGACTGTTAAGTTGTTCACACATGTAACATTTAACATTTTAGCATTTGTAAAAAAAAAAAAAAACATAAACACTTATTATCCATTCAACTCTTTCCTTTGTCGTTTCATTTTAACTTTCTGCGTAGCCCCATTTATCAACCAAATAGCATTATTCCTTTCGAGAATCCACGCATATTTTTATATTATGCTTTTTGTTTGTTAGCGCTGCTGTCCAGTTTGTTGTCCTATATAATATTACAAGTTTACAACAATAATGTGAATCTAATCCTTCGTGCAAAATGCAAAAGTGAAAACAAAAAGAATCTAACCCGTCAACTCTCTTAAAGGACATTATGTTAGGCTAGCTAGTACTCATTCTTTAATTAATATGAACTAAATGTATTTTTTTTTCCTTCCTTTAACATGTATTTAATTAACGGCTGTTCTACTACTAGCTCTCGCACAAGAGATGCTGGTTAGGTAAAAGCTTGTTTCATGACAACTTCACAATTTAATTAAACCTTTAATTAGCATTATGCAACTAATTATATAGTGTTAACATAAAGTTTGGAAGAAAAAAAATCATCCCTATGCAAAGTTTAAATCGCTAATGACAAAATTTGTCTCAATATAGTGATATCTTAATTTTGTTTGTTTTCAACAGGTGAAAATTGAAAAATCCTCAGTACTAGTTTATTAGTAATCACATGCCATAACCTTTTTGTTTCATCTTAAAACAGAAATTATATTTCCCAATATACATGGATTATTATATTATTGTATATCCGTTCAGACTTGATGAGTCAATGATTTCTCACATGCAGAGCTTGCTTGGAGATATATATGTTTAGTAAGTAAGTTTAAGTATTAGTTGGAAGTTCACAAATTTAATGGCGTTCACATGGCAACCCACATGGCACTTACCTTCCTAATGTGGATTCTTCTTCTTTTTTTTTTTTTCAATCCAACCACTCCTCAATTGTATTTCTGCTTTCAATCATTTAGCACTTGGTAACCTACTTTTTAATCTTAACAACTTAACATTATCTTGAGATACACCATTATAAGGCCATGAAAATGGATAGGTCATAATCACAAAGTCCAGATCAATCATCATTGATGCTTTAATTTAATCTTTGCCCATCATCATTAGCAGTCTTATTGTCTCTCAAAAATTACAAAGGCAGCAACCACCACCAATTATCGAACTGCAATGGTGCATGTATGTAAGAAAAATATTTTGTCTTTCAATTGTCAAACAACGCTTTGAAAACTACTAAAGTTCATTCTTTTTTTGGTTAAATTAAATATTTACATAAAACATTTCATTTTTAGTTTTTATACAAAAATAATATCTACCGTTTGCCAAAGTTATAAAGCTGTTAAAGTTTTTCTTATAGAAATCAAAACTAAAAAACAGCATGTCATTGCATAAACTAAAATGTAGAATTTTTAATTAATCTTATTTTCTTATACTAACTGTTTTGTAATTTGAAGATCCACAAGCTTGATGTTTTCACAGAATTTTGTATGGCCCAAACATGATCCCTGACATCATCTTTTCACTGACAAATAGATTTATTGAACCAATAGTTTCGTCGAATTCAGGACATAATCCAAAGATCTTTTAGAGACATTATTGAGTTCAGTAAGTGTGTACTGGTATATCTCAAAACAGTAGTAATATTTTATTACGCGGGGCATCTACAATAAATAAAGAATAAACATCTATGAATATTCCTAAGTTAGTATAAACCTCTGAGAGAGAGAAAATAAATAAATATAAGTATGATAAATGATATGATTTGATTAAAAAAAAAATATATGTAATAAATGTTTATAATATTAAGATATAAAAATATCACCTCTCAAGAATAAATCACAATAAATAACTAACAGGATTTTGTGTTGATAATATGAAACCGTATTCTGAAAATTTTTCCTTTTCTTAATTGCTAATGGGGCATCCATCTTTATACCTACGAGGACTTTATTAATTGTGCCAATCGTGAGCTTTTGTTATTACATCAAACATTGATCATTTGGACTCATAACAGGTAGATTTCAACTTGAGTCCTCTTATCTCAAAGATTTTTGGGTGTTGTGAGCCACTCTGTTCTAAACAAGTATATGCGAAGAATCTCAACTGGCCAATACCTAATCATTTTGCATCCAAAATCTTTTTTAAGTGAAGCAAGAAAAAGAAAAAGAAAAGGTTGTAACAACAGAAAGAAAAATAAGTAAATAAATTTGCCTGAAACAAACTACTTAAGTAGTTTTATTGTATAGTTGAGAAAAAGAAGTGCATAAATATATAAATGCAAGCAAGGTTCCTATTGAATCATATCATTATTTGTTAACATATTTGGTAGGAGAAAGATAAAACAATAGAAGTATCAAAAAAAGATATTCTTATGTGTTGATAGTAGTATTATTTCTTCTGATTAATTCGATGGTGTAGAATGATTTGGACCATTGCACTAGTAACCAGAAAATGCCATATCGCAACTTGGCAAGCCCCAGTTGGGATTTATATGGTTTATAAGGTTTTCTTCAGCTGGCATTCGCATCAACAAGATACTAACTCTGCAGAGAAATTAATTAAATTTATTCAATTATGAATGGTACTATGATCCTTTTGATTTGACAGGAATATAACATGCAACACATATATTTAAATGATTAACTGAGAAAAATAAAAAATTAATTAAGTACTAGTAGATCACTGATTTTGAAGTTTGAACCAATAGGTTACGACAAAGCCCCTGCACTATCAATCACTCGTTCAATTCAAGTTCCTTATTTAGTAGAACAGCATGCATGGTAAAAAGACGTAGGTGTGATCGATTTAGGGTAAATAAACAATAAACAATGTCCTGTGTTTGATTTTTGGATGATGAAGAATAATGATTATCTTTGTCAAAGATAGAAGAAGATGAGGCAAGCAAGCATGAACATTAGTCCCATTCCCGGGGAACCCTGTCCTCATATTACTGATTCATGTTTTAAGGAACTGAATCCATTGGTCAGTCACATATACGTGTGTTAGTGTGTGCCTTGGACCAGACCATATGGCTCCAAAGGTTTGAAGTAAGACCCCACTTCTCAACTTAATAAGTGTGTGACTAAGAAACAGTAGATGGTGTGACCCACCATGTGCACACTGACTGTAACATACATCCATGTGAAGCCGCCATATATATCCCAAGCTGCATGCATTGGCTTAATATCCCTTTCTTCCTAGTGGATTCAGATTGTCTTATTAATGTTTAAGATATTTATCAAAGCTTTGTTAATCTTTTGCTATTGTTTTCGTGACAAAATTCGGTGCCATTTTGTTTTCTATGCGAAAAGAGATAAATACCGCACCGAGGGTTCAATCATTATGCCTTGCGTCTCAATTGAATGAGAGAGTTGGATGAAGAGTAATCTAACATTCAATGAATTTGATTTTTTTTTTTTTCCATTTTTCTTCTAAAAACCCGATACGGCCATTGTCAAATATAAAATGATAATGCTTTTTGTATCCTTAACATAAGTTCTCCTATCAAATAATGACATGTATACCCTTCTTTTCCATATTAAATCATCTTTATTTCTGGTCCATCTATATATTAAATAATCTTACTTAAATGTCTTACAGAAATTTTAAAAAAATTACATGTTATTATTTCATTAAAAACTAGATAATAAAAATATAAAAAAAAACTCGATTAAAGTCTGTCTAAAAATAAAATACAAGTGCAAAAGTTATCAACTTCACCAATACAGTACATTTCTATTCCCTCCTTTTTCTACTTTTATTAAATAAATTATGTTCTATTAGAAGCATTAACTAACTCTCTTATGGTTGAAATTTAACCTTTCATTAGAAAGAATAAAATACTGCAAAAAGCAAACTTCTGAATATAAGCTCTGACACCATTACTTGACAGTCACATGTCAATGCTCTTATATATAAAACATGTTTGGATACAAAACTATAAGTATTTTTTATAATTTTTCTATAGAAAAATGTCTATATTTCTAATAAAAAAATTCTTAAAAATACTAACTTTTATCCCAACAAGCTCTTCTTAGAATATATAAAATGGCATAAATCCTCAATATTTTGAGCATAAACACTCGGGATAATTACTTAACCTTATGAAGTACATGACCTTATGAATCTTTCCTCCACTAGAAAATAAGAAGAAAGAAACAAGAAAAACAAGTTGCCTTGTCTGATTTAGGAAATTGCCAATGACAATAGCTTATAGAAACATCAAACACGTCAGAGGCCTAAAACTCGGTTCCCATTGTCGAGTGAGGATTATTGTTGGCTAATAAATACAAAGCCCGAGTTCTTACAAAGAAGTAAAGGGGTACATGATTAAACAAAAAGGAGAAAAGAAAGTACGTTACAAAAGAACCTCGTGATAGTTCTGACGAGACTGATACTTTGTCGTTGATTGTTAGCACTCTCTTGAGTCACTCCAGAGCATGTTGTTGTGTAGTGTAGTGTAGTGTAGCAGGTTCTTTATCCACAAAATCAGTCCGTTTTAGTTTGAACTTTGAAGTGGAACTGGATCATGTCATGATAAAACAAGGCCTTGGTAGCAACTTTAGCATCACACTATATATATACAAAACATTTCTGCATGTATAAGTGATGTCTGTTAGATTTGCAAGCAATGAGAGCAAAACTTGGGTATACCTTGTCAAAGGCAGACAAGTCCACGAAAAGCCAGGGAGGGGCAAACAACCAAAATCAATTACATTTCATCTCAATATCGGAATTGTCCTCCTCCTCATTCACATCAGGATTGTTCCCAGGGAGAAGGCCAAGAAGAGGCAGAGGCAATAATGAGCTAAGATTGCAAAGGATTATCAAAGCTGCCAGGTTATCAAATCTGTCCTTGGTAATTCCAAATAGTTGAGTCAAGCCTGCCCCTAACAATCCCCCAACAACACTCCCTCCATTTGATACGGACATGAGAGTTGCGAAAAGAGTTGCCTCCATTCCTTCGGGACATAATCTTGCTGCTAGCACAAGAACAGGCATGAAAGAAGCCTGAAATAAACTAGTAATCAGATGCAAGATAAATTTCGCTCAAACAAATTATAGACTGATAGTTGAGTGCTGTAGAATCAAAGCACAACAAAGTTATCCACATGGTGCATGTTAATACTGCTGATTTCATGGCATGCATTGGCATTTAATTATGTTGTAAGTCATATAAAGGACCAAATTTAACTTTTCACTATCAAAACTAACGCAACAAAAGTTATTCCTCCTTATTTACTTTTCCATGAGTAAGGTGATAAGGATTGAATCCTCAAAAACAAGTTGAAGAATTCCTTTGTTGATCACAAAAAGGAAGAAGAAATAATTCTATTTTAGAATTTAGAACCTTTCAGAATCCATGGAAACCATTTATACCTACAAAGATAAGGGGTTACGTTAGAAAGAAAGAGAATAGGCCTGAAACTGTAGTGATAGATACCCATTAGTTAGTTATGTTAGTAAATAGTTAGGTTAGATAAGGGTGGGCTATATTAGCAGACCAGTAGCTGCCTATAAATAGGGAGGGGAAGAGATAAAAGGGAGTCATTTGGTGAAATAAGATTAGAACTGGGGAGGGGTCTATGGAACCCCTATTCATGCTTCAACCAGTTGGGAGTTGGAACCCCTATGATGCAACTTTGTTTGCAGCTGCCAATGCTATTCACCTTGAGGACAAAGTGAATTATTTTTGGGGGGAATATTGATAGATATTCATAGATAGCCATAAATTAATTATGTTAATAATTAGTAGTTAGGTTGTGTTAGTCAAAGAAATACAAGGGTTTGTGTTATTAAGAAGGGGAATGGGCCTAAAACTGATTAGGCCCATTAAGGGTGGATTTATGTTTGCAAACTAGTAGCTACCTATGGATAGGAATAAGGAATTTACTTCCAGCACCCCCAATTTATGACCTACACCCCCCCAAAACACGGTGCTGGAAGCATTCTGGGGCTGTAGGAAGTTAAACCCTAGGAATAACTGTACAGTTTAGGGGACTTTTGTGATCGAGAAAGCAGTGTAAAGAGTGGATACAGACCTCTCGAAATATCTGGAATCATGTATTGCTTCCTAGGTTAGTTAGTCAAAGAAATACAAGAAAGAAGGGGAATGAGCCCGCAACTGTTTAACCCCATTAAGAATACAAAGCCAGGATTTATATTTAATTATAAATAATTCTTAATATTAATTTAAGAAAATATTTGTATTTTAAAAAAAATTATAAATAATATTTGCCCGTGCATAGCACGGGTCACACACTCTAGTACAAGAAAGAAGGGGAATGAGCCCGCAACTGTTTAGCCCCATTAAGGGTGGGTTTATGTTAGCAGACTAGGGAGGGGTTGAGAAGAAGAGTCATATGGTGAAATAGAATCAGGACTAGCAAGAGGCAAGGATCTCTCAAATATTCAGGGAATTCTTTGTAGATACACTCAATCAACAAAGAAATTATGTTTTCTTGTACTTCTCATCCAGTTCCTATCAGTTCAACCGAAGTGTTAAATGCAAACATAAAATATAAGTGTACAGTAAATCCATCAAAAGCTACTTCTAGAAGACTGCTAGCATCTGGTGCTTTTTGAAAGGCCCTTTTAAGTTTTAACTGCTTTTAGAAATTACTTGTGCTTTTTTTCTTTTTAAACAGCACAATAACTTTATATCTAATACTAGCAAATAATAGCAGTTTCAAAAAGTATCAACAATATTAGACTAAAATTTACCGTGAAAACATAACATTATAACGGAAATGGCAGAAAACGTAAATGGACTTTAATCTTGAATAGAGAAAGATAAATGAAATACAAGAAACCTCATTTTTTTAGTAAACACAATAAACCTAATTAATACCAACTACAGCAGAGATGGTATGTTTTCCAGAGTCAGTAGTATATAAGTAACGAGTAAAAGAAGGCAGTGATAACCTGACTCAAAACGGTGAGAATTAATGAATCACCAATTGCAAACCACTCATCACTAATGCCAAACTTCCGGTTTAGTCCAGTAACTAGGAAAATCTGACAAAAGTGGTTAAAAACAACAATGAGATGTTTAGAACCGTGTCATCTCAAATTAAAAATATAAAAGCATGACTGAAATATACAATTAACCTGAGTCATCCCAAGAGTTGAACCTAAAAGGGTGGTTGCAAGAAATATTTTCCGTAAAGGCACGTTCTTCAGAAATCCATTATAAATACCAACACCAAGCAAAGACGCAATCGAGGTAACAAGCTTGACACGTCCCAAAAACTCGGGAGTAAAACCAAGAGAGTTTGTGCTGAAATGGATAAGAGATTATTTAAAATTGAAGTAAATGCTATGAGGTGATAAGAGAATACCAAAGTGGACATGAAACTCATTACAGAGTCAGAGAAAAAATTATTATATTCACAGAATGAACATACGTGAAGTAGAACATAGCAGAGTCAGACTGCGGAGTTGCTTGCCACAAGAAAATAAACAAAGTGGGAAGAAAAACACTACGCTGTCGCACAGAACCCCACAGTTGAATAATGCTCTGTTTTGAAGTTTCCCAAAACTCTGGCCTGGCAAAAAGAGGATTTTGCCCTCTTGCTGTACCGAACATAGGTTGTTCTTTAACAAGAACAGCAACTACAGATGTTATCAATGGAAGCAATGATGTGACACCAAAAACAAACCTGGAACAGTATACACTTATTAGAATTTATAGGAACATAAAAAAGAAAGAAAAGAAAATACTGCTATCAGAAATCAGAAGTATCTTGGTTCACAAACTTCTTTCAGTACCTTACTCCATATGCATCCAGCAAAGATCCACTGAAGTAGGCGCTCACAATCCCACCAAAGGCTGAAGAACCCCAACATAAAGACTGTAGAGATCCTGAGGTGCTTTGTGACTCTCCACGTGCTCTCTCCACAACCATTGAATCTACAACCTAAAACACAGCTCAGTGTCTCTGAACAATTGAATCTATAAATGATAAAACACTACAGCCAACCAGACCGTAAAATTGAAAACATAAAATAAGGTGACTTATCTATGCATGAAGCACTGTGATGGAAAAGGCAAAGTTGCAAAGGGACTTCAATATATATAACACTAAGGTATTAAATTTAGTACCTTAGTGACATATGAATACCTTAATACTTATCAGAAGATAGAAGGTGTATAACTATTTAAAAATATAGTATATTTTAAACTAATCAAATTATATGAAAGTATGAATCACAATTTGTCATAAGATATGTACTAGTATATGAAGCTACCAACTACCAAGAATAAAAAATAAAGAAGAATGGAAGCACACCTGCATAATTAAAGAATAATGCTAAGCCATACACCACCTTACAGCTACATAACTTTTACCATTTGATTACAAATTTCCTACCTCATTTTCTGTTCACCCACACTCTAATTCAGTAACCTCACGTGGATGTGAGGTGGTCCGCTTGGTGCTGATGTGCACCAAGCATAATTTATAATTAACTTATTTCAGAGAAAAAAGTATATGTGAATTACTAATTACTATGTAGGAGACACTCACAACATCTGAGAAGGCAACAGAGAGAGATCCAAGAAGTATGCAAAAACCAGCACTATATTTGTTGTCAACAAAAGTAGCCATCAAACTCCACGAGAGTGCACCAAGCAGCCCTGATAAAACTAGGTACGACCTTCTTCGATAACCAAAGAGGGGGACAGAATCACTGCATGCCATATTAATAACTTCAATAATGAAAATGTAGCCCAGAGGATAGATAAAATTCAGAAAACAATGAACCACTCATTTCAGAAAGAGGAAAAAGTGATACGGTTTTAAACTCACCTAATAAAACCGTACAGAGGTTTGACAAGCCACGGCAATGCAGAAAAACCAGAAATAACAGCTGCCTAGTCAACATATTATGTATGGAACATGTCAGTCCTTCAAATATTAGTGTATAATTCATTCAATCAGAAAAGAAAACAAAAAAAAGGATCAGAATTTCAAAGAAATGCTGTCACTCTTTTGGTTTCTACATTGAAATCAAGCAAAGGTTCAGACTTAACATTCACAGCTGGGATTAGGTAATTGAGCACTAATTATAAAATTGAAATGAAATTATGAGGACACACCTCAGCAGGGTCCAAATGCAAATCATCTTTTAAGTAAAAGTTCACAGCCAGTCTTGCAAGTCCTAAAACACCTTGAACAAAATACACCATCGCAACAGCAACATTATCAGGGGATAAATCTACCCCAAACAATTTGATGCTGCTCACACGATATTTTTGCTTTCTAGAAGCAATTCGACTAGAAGAGGAAGCCTCTGGATCTGTCTCCGTTGTTAAAGCATCATCTTTTCCCGCTCCTGCCACAAAAATCAAAATCCAACAATGCTGCCACTTTATTAATAATAACAATTCAAGCTCAATCTAAATACTATATCAGTTAGCATGATCAATTGTATGAAAGACTGCATGCAGCAACCACATGGAAACTTTACATAGCAAAAAGAAAATAAAAAAAAATGTTGCATGTCCGATTGTCCGGTGGATGCGGAATGTTAATTTTTGGAGCTTACCGATACGAGAACCTAAGAAAGGGTCGCCATCATCGCTGCTGAGTCTGAGAGAGGATCCCGACTTCGGAATGGTGCCGGAGATTTCCATTTCCGGCGGATTCCGACGCGTTCTCCGGCGGAATCGCGATGAATGAGTGACAGTGGGATTGCGGCGTGTGAGGGAAGGATAAAAGTTAGAAAATTTGGAGGGTAAATATGGTATTAAAGACAAAATATATACACAATTCATTTTATTATATGGTAGTGCGCTGCGCAGTAATATTTAATGCCGTTATTAAATTAACGAGCTTAGCAATTCAAATTTGAATCATGTTATATTAATGCTCAGTGTTCACAGTCCTAGTCCTAGACGCTATCGTCGTCGTGTGTGTCGTGTCTCGTGTCTCGTGTGAGAGTGTGAGGCGTGATAAGGTATGGATGGATGTGGTGATTGGTGAATCGAGGTGGAGTTTGGGTTGGGCCTTCTATAGAGCAGTTCAAAGCCCTTTATGTGTTTTGGGCCTAAGGAATAAGTGGACTGAGAGATAATTTCTCTCTGCACCCAAAACAATTACCCAACACCCCCCAAGAGGGTGTCTGACTGTTGTGACTGAGAGAGCATTTCTCTCTACAACCAAAAACTCACCCAACCCCCAAGACATTTGTGGTGTTTTTTCTTTTAAATGTCCCAATCAAGACAATTTTGTGACCATTTTTTTAATTAATTCTGACTATTTATTTATCTGCGTGAGAGCAAAATTTGCAATGTTTTATAGATTGAAGGGTATAATTCATGAAAATAAATTCAAAGACAAATTTTGCGACATAATAAAACTTCAAAGACAAAAAGTGCAATTAACGCAAACTAAAAATAATACCTCTTATTTTCTAAATCTCAAGTTTTTATTCTTTATTCTTTATTAGCTAAAACTTTGAACACAAATAATTAATTTTTCAACTTCTCCTTTGAACAATTTCTTACTTATTTTAATAACTTGTTACACAATATTTTGCTACAAACAAAACAAATCATAATTTTCAAACCTAATCAACCTCTATAGTTTTGCAATGTTGAATTAACATACAGCTGCATATATTCTGTTTTTCCCCGACATAAAGTTGATACTTAATTCTGAAGGATCAATTTTTCATGCAGAATGATTTCTCCTTTCATATTGAGGAGAACTTCCATGCAGAAAATATTTGTGTCATTTGTGTGCCTCTGTCTGCAAATCCTGCTTCAAATACATTACAAGTTTGCACCGAAAAGGAAATCAACAGTTTCTAAAAATAAGAAAAACAAATATTAGGGTATCTACAATCTACATTAGCAGTTACTTAAATTAGTTTACTATCATCTTTTGTTTTGCCACAAATGGTTCCTCTTAATCAAATGCCACAGAATCATTCCTCTGACCAAGTCAGAAAGCTGTTCCCTCGTAAAACTTACACAGCATGTGCTCCAGTCCCTCAAATGACACACACACAAATCTACGGATTTTATTTAATCTTAAAAAGAATCCTGTGTACAACGGCTCCGATCATCATGTACTGTAAATATGCTAAAAGCACAAACAATCAAATGATATGAAAAGAGAAAAGAATCTACCATAGATGATGTCATTGTCATTGGTCCTATGTGCGTGATTATAGTATTATTATTACTGTGGAATACTTTATATAAAGATAAAGATAATGTAATGTAATAAGCTCAAGTCATACACAGGTATCATTACAAAACTGTGGCCACAACCCAACAGCAATCCCCTAATTTCATCATTTCAATAAAATCACCTACAGTATCTCTGCCTTTCAATTCCTCTCTATCTTTCTACACTGCTAGTATATCTCAGCGAGAGTGATAGATAGGCAAAAATAGAAAAACCAGGTGGGTGGTACAGTGTGATCCAGAATTTCCAAGGACTATTTTGTGTCCTAGAAAAATTAAAATGAAGGTGGTATTATTATTCTAAGCCCTTTGAAATTTGAAGCAAGATCGAATGGCTTTGGGTGGGTGCAATGTGCATGGGGGTTAAGGAAATGGAAGTACTATGGCCCATAAATATCATTGGCTTCAAATTTGCTCATCTCTTCCTCCAACAGCATCCCTTGGTATCGGCATTCATTGCTGCAAAATGCTCTCTCACCCCTACATCACAACATCATGCAACAACTCAAATTAACAGATCTTTTTGGGTTTATTGCCATTCTTTCGGGATATAGTTCTAATCTAACACATGCAAATTAGCATACCATACTTTCACTCTGATTCAAAACACTTTTTTTTTTTTAATCCTAAAGTAAAAATAATAGACCTCGTTAGTTACTTGAAGAATCACGTTATATCACATTAACCCTTGAGAATTAAGACCAAAAACTCAAAGGTACAAAGACGACAAAATGAAATTGGCCAGATAAGCCCAGACTTATAATCATTATGACATCAAATTTAATTTCCTGCAAAAATATATGAAAGCTGTACACTGTACCCTTTGATGATCAGATATTAAAGCAACTTTGCAGTACACAAATGAGAAAAAAAAATTGTTTTTTTTCCACCATAGGTATCCTCTATCAACTAATCCTACCCGAGCAGAATGCGATATCAGACAAATATTGGAAAAACTTTATTGCTGATAACAGTTCTACCCGGACAAAATGGTTTCTTTTCAAGATACATGTGGTTTTACACAAGAAATGAGCACAATTTGCTGTCAATTCACATCTCAAATTGAACATGCCAATCAAATTCCTATTTCAAGAACCAAGAACTCAACAAGTATTGTCATGACAGATGAAGGGGATAAAAAAAGGAGGAGCAAGGAAATTACCTGTACATGTAGATGTCTTTACCCTGCCCAATATTTTTCTTGCAGTGAAAACAGACACTGAGAAAGCTCCGCGAGTGATAATTGGTGTGATCAAGAAAACACCCACTTTCTTTAGCAGGGCACCCAAGTTCAAAGCAGCTACTCTCAATGATGCAGTTATCAAATATGTGAGTGGTTCTAGGGTTAGGCCCGTGGGAAATCACACGCGTGTAGTCCTCAGAGAGTTCCATTTCACTCGCAGAGAGACACCCCATAAAAACACGCTGAGAATTATTATTATTATTATTATTATTAGCACCACCAGATGCAGAATTTCCCTTCTCAGCTACGAATTTGGAAGATTCAGACTCAGATGGAGACACTGGAAGAGAAGGAATCTGAATCTTGAGCTGAGATCCAAACACAACCATTCGAGAAGACTCCGTTTTTGAACTCACTTCACCTTGTTTGTCTTCGTCAACAAGAGCATCAACAAGGCCAAGACCAACGCCTTTTGAGTCCAATTTGTCCCAATAACGCTTGTTTTCACTCCCTGGTGTTCTGGGGCTGTTAGTTTCGGACCAAAAAGGGTTCTTGAAGCCAGAGAAAGGCTTGCTGTCGAGTGTGGAGGTAGGGCTCATCATGGTTTCGGTTTCATGGAAACCTTTCGGAGTGAAATTGGTAAACAACCTCGGAGAACTGAAGAAAGATGATGAAGAAGAGGGTTTCTTGTTGGAGTTGTACTTTTCTGAATCTGCCATTAGACCCTTGTTTTTGTTTCTCTCTCACTCACTCACTCACCATAGCTTACTTTTATGTTTCCTGAAACCAAGACACAGAATATGCCACAAGGTTAGAACCTTGTTAAGTTGTTGAACTAGTGTAGTGCTCACAACAGTGTTTGTGTATGTGTATGTGTGTGTGTGTGTGACAGAGAGATCATAGGAATCACCTGAAAGGACAAGGTTGACAACCATAAAACACTGCCATCAGTTTGAATTGAAGAGGCAACACCAAAATTAACCAACTTTAAAGCTGAGCCTATAAATTAATTCTGTGAAGGCTTAGAAGAAGAAGAAGAAGAAAAGGGAAAAACTGCAAAAAATTGCAAACAAGTTTCCGTGAATAGAAACCTCTCTCCCTCCCTCTGTGACCTCCAATCCAAAACCACTGAGAAAACAGATATAGAAAAAACAGATTTTTAATTTTTTGAGTTTTTGATAAAATGAAAAAAGAAAGAAAAGTGACTTTTTCCCCGGCTTTCTCGCCCTCCGTTCTCGCGTTTCTGAGAATAGAATAACGATGGGGGTTCAAAAACGACATGCGAAGAGACCCTCAGTGGTCATGATCAAAGGACCAGACGTGCATGCATCAGACAGCAGAACAAAGAAGAGTTTGTATTTTTGTTCCTTCTTTTCGCTACCTTTATTTCTCCCTCTCAATTCTTTTTTTTTTTTTTTGTATTTATATCTAGGCCTCCTTATTTTTAGTCCCTTGCGAGTAAAAGCCCAAACACCCCCTCTGGTAAAACCCAAACAACTGGTCCCTAAAATCCCATTTCACCACCAAAACGTAGAAAAAATAGAAAAAGGAAAACTCAAAGAAAGGAAAATTAAAAGCAAGTCAGGTACTGATGATGATAATTCATAAAGCCACTCTCTTTTTTTTTTGTTTTCTTTCCCTTCTCTCCCTTTTATGAGTAGTGGGGTTATCTCTTTTCACTGTGCTCTTTCTCGGTCTTTATTTGCCCACTAGTTCAGGCCACCATCATGAGCCCTGAAAAATTGGCATGGAGAGCAGTACTACTGAGAAAGAAACAGAGAAGCATAGGACACAACACAAGACAAGGGAGAAATTAATCAGAAAGCGGTTTGTTTTTGTTAGTAGGAATAATAACCAGTTGTTGGGTTCTTATAAAGACGCCTGTGTTTCGGAATCGGTGGTTTTTGTATTACTTTTTTATTTTTTTGTGTGTTGGTTTCAGGAGAAAATTAAGGATCAGTGGTTTGGTTTTTTAAGAAAACCAAACCAGCACACTGTGCTCTTCTTTCTCAGCAATGGCAGCAACATAACATGATTGGATTGGCTATCTTTATCTTTCACTCTCAAGTCTCAACTCCCTCGGCATCATACATAGAATAGAAGCACTCACGAGACTTTAATCACAAGATGCCTCAAACTCTATCACATCTTAATCTAGATTAAATACAAAAATATACTGGTACGTATTTTATTTTATTTTATTTTGTTAAGAAATGCACTTATTTTTAATAATATATATGACTTAGAATGCAACACATATTGAATTTATGGAAGAGAAATTGACTTTGATTTTTCTGCCGAATACATTAATTACTGAAGAAGGACTACAAGTTTTATATATTGTTAAGTCTTGAATTAAGAATGTCTTATATAACTGGCAAAAAAAAGTTTACGGGATACTTAATTCTATAGGGACTAATGTCTAATTAACATGATTATAAAATGCACTTATTTTCAAGCTTAAAGAAAGAATTACCTATGAGGTGAGGTGAATTATGAACAAAATTAACAGGAACATCGTAAGGAAAGACGACAAGAAAAACATGGAAAGGGGAACAAATAATGGGAGACTCGAGCACAAATACTGAATTTTATTATATGTTTCATAGCTCTAAGTTATATTAGAAGAGTTTTTTTTTTTTTCTTTTTAACGCAGAAGAAAAAGTTATGATCATTTATTTATGAAAAAAAGATAGTTTTTTTTTTAATATTTTCATCATTAAATAATTTTTTTTACATGAATCATTAAATAAAAAAATTAAAAGTATTTTAGAAGAAACCCATAAATCAGTCCTTGAATTCATATAGATGGACGATACTTTGTGAAATATTAATTAATTTTTATAGTTTTTTTTTTCATAATATTTATTTGAAACCAAAAGTCAATAGTATTTAACAATTCATGTTCATATACCATTCACATTATTAGTGTAATAATATGGTACTTAAAGTAACCTAAGACTTTTGGTATAATTTTTTAGTCAATAATTAAATAAGTTTGACACAAAAAATTGAGCATGAGAAAATTATAATAATTCTCATAAGACTTCTGTCAAAATTTGAAAAGGACAACCAGGGTGTGTTGAATTTAGAATAAAATAAAATAATAAATACTATAATATACAGAATTCTAATATTACACTCTTTAACATATTTTAAAAATATTTTTTATTATCAGATAGAGTTTATTAAAAATTATAAGTAAAACTTATTAAATAAAATAACTTTTATATATATATATATATATATATATATATATACATATATATACACATAAAGTTTTATAATTTATATTAAATTTTAGTCAACAATACAAAATATGTAGACAAATTATATAATTAGCCTTTTTAAGTAACTAAAATAAAGAGGAATGTAACTTAAAAAAAAATAACAACTACTATATTAGTATATTTTAGAAAAAAAAATATACTTAAACACCTAAATACTAATGCCTAATAGACACTTAATGAAAGAAAAAAATATAAATATAATAAGTTATTTGATATGATAGAAAATAGATATAAGGAAATAAAAAATATTCATGATGTGTTTGAAATAAAGGGATATCTAAATATTTTTGACGAGGATGGTATTTTATTTTAAAATGTTTAAATAGAAAATACTAACTAATAAGTGAAGTTTCACGGAGTCATTTGCGCGGGGCCCATCTTTAGATTTTAAAAATTACTACAGAAACGGTAGTGGAAAGTTCACGGACCCGTCAGTAGAGCAGTACATGACCATCAAATCATATAAAATAAAAATATATAATAGTATTAATAATATCACTAAAATACTTTACCATTGTTCCTACGTCAACTTATTAATATCGGGTCCCACTTCACTTGATTTCTTCTTTCTTTTTTTTCAACAGTATTCATATTTAATTCTCTTGAGTCCATCTACGTCACTTAACTCGGACCCATAAGTCATTTACAATTACTAACGTTTTTAATGAGAATGAGACGTCTTCTTTCAATTCTTTAACTAAAAATATTACAGCTCCTTACAATTTTTTAAATATTAATAATTTTAATAAAGTATTTTTTACTTAGCAACTTAAGTATTAAATGTTTATAATGAATAGTTAATAACAATTAATCGAGTTACTTAATCACAATACTTACTATAGTTAATCTAGATCTTTAGAAACGTACGTCATCTTGTATTATTGTATGTATCTTTTTTCCTTCACCCTATAAATTTACAATTGAATTTGCTTTCGTTGCATTAGTAATAGCATCTACCCAACATAATTACGAAAAAGTCATGAAAGAAAAAAAAAAAGGGAGGGGGGGACCCATTTTGTGATTAGCCACTCAGCAGAGGGTCAATCATGGTTCATGATAGCACCAAGCCAGCAAACCATGCCGAACCCATCACTCTGACCCCAGCTAGCCCAATTGGTTGGTTCAAATTTGCGTCACTCTTCTCATGCGCGAAGGTTTCCTTTTTTTGTTTGTTTGTTTCACTCTTTTTGTGGACTTGGAGCATGCAACGTCCAATGAAAGAGTGAATAAGTGGAGGCTAGGAGGCGTGTGCTTTCCTTCAAACATGAATGATTAAATTAACCAAACTCCAAATACTTCTATAAGCAAGTTAGATTTGACGTCTTTTGTGCCTTGGTATGTAATGCATCCCGTTATAATTGTCATTAGTCACAAATTATTAGGATTGAACCAATGCTGTGACATGTATACGTAAGACTTGGCTAGTTACAGTAGTCCATAGATTAATTTAAACAGGGTTAAAAAAATATTATAATTAATAATCAATTATGAAGGAATAAAACCAAGGGGAAATGATGCCCTTCCAAATATTTATATATATATATATAAAATTCAAGAGGTAGGTCACTGCCTCACTGGTGGGTTGCTTGATTGATTCTGCTAAATAATGGAACCCTACGCATGGCTACCTATATGAGGCAACCTAGCCAGCTATCCTATTTTTATTCTTCTTCTTAATTTAAAAAAAAAAATTATAATGTTTTTGCTAGTTTTGGCTCCCTTCTTGCATTACATTTCCATGCGAGTTATCGTAAATAAGACATTGGACCTTAACCTTGAGCATTCGCTAATGAATACTGAATGCAACATGTGTTTAGATTAGTATTAAAAATACACGTGTCTTAAAAATACCATGTCTAATCAAAGAAAAATGTAAACGCATAATATATTACTAATACTAGACAATATAATCAAACTCGATCAATTTGAATATTCAGCTCAGTGTGTCTTAGGGGCGATTATACTTCAGGTTGTTTTAATTAATTTGCAGGTTTGATGTGTTATATTCTTTTAAAGGGTATGATTTTTAAATAATTATATATTAACAATAATTTTATTATATATATGCATATTTTAAAAATAAGTGTTATACTTATTTTTAACCTACAATTTAATTTACTATACATTAAGTTAAGATTGATAATGTTAAGTTAACAAATCTGGTGGACCCAAACTTGTCTTATATATTAACGAGTCTTTATCAATTTAGGTTCATCAGATTTAATTACATAAATGATCCTATCAAAATCTGAGAACAGAGATATATCTGTTACAAAACTTGTTTCACACACGGGCTTAACTTAATATGGTTCATTAGTTATTGAATCTATTCGAGTTTATATAAGAACTATATATATAGGGTGACAAATTTTGTAACTTATAGATAATGCATTCATTATTGCATGAATACATATATAAATATCATAATGAGCTTTTAAACATTATTATATGTTAAGATTCTGATCTTTTGACATACATTTTTTTTTTATTTGCTGTCGGGATTTTTTGTTTATTGATTTCAATCACATGATGCTTAAAAATATCTTATTTTCATCTAATGTAGGTTGAAATATTAGCCCATCATGGTTTTAGGTAGTAGAGTAATAATGGATTCTATTGTTCTTTTGGTTTGTACAAATTAATAAGGATGTTAAAGTGTAGTAATATTTTATATATTTTTTGTGTTTTTTTTTTCAAATAAAACAAGTTTTAAATAAAACAACAGTTGTATTTTAATAATTTTTTTGTGATATGTATTTTAATAACTTATACAATAAAAAAAAATGATTATTAAAAAATATTTTTCTTTAATTACAAATAATACTAAAAATACTTTTAAAATGCTATACCTTAATTTCATCTATTTAATAATGCTGTAAATGACTAAATGGCATCATATGCTTTGCGGCACAAATTTTGCTTAGGTAATAGCGTCCAAACTCTGTCCCCTATTAACGGAATAAAATTGTACAGAGTCATATAAAAGATTCAGATCTTGCCAACGTTGCTTTTGGTAGCGAAAAAATTCGTGTTTTTTTTTCAGTATTAAGATACGTTATTTTGTTAAAAGAGGAGGAAGATGTAACATTATCATTGTACCCTCGCATAACCCTAAACTTATAAATTATAAGTGTGTTTGGAATCTTTGGATAGCAACTCATGTGAGTTTCTTTGGCCATTGGATTTTGGATAGAAACATTTTTGGAATGCGAAGAAAGTTCCATGTTGTAGTTCGAGAGCAACCAGTATGAACTAGTGCTTTTTACTGAAAATTAATTATTCGCCTAATAAATAAGATACTCCCATTTGTTTAATTAATAAAGAATGTATTAACAGTGTAATAATTTTTTATCCTAAATTAATTATAATAATTTGTTTATAATAAATAAATTAATTATTTATAAGTTTGTAAAAGTATATTTGATAGTACTATTTATATTAAGTTTAATTGTAATTTTGGTTTTTCCTTTTTTAAATCCGTAATTTTAGTTTTTTAGTTTAAAATTCACAATTTTGATCTATTTATTTTCAAAATTAAACACTTTTGGTCTTTTTAATTTTGAGGCATTGACCATTATCTTTCACGTTTACTTTTTTTTTTTTTCACTGTAATTAATAATTATTTAAATAAAATTAATTAGTTAATTTTTTTTATTAATAATATAATTACCTTTTTTATTTCTAATGTATCCTTTTGACTTAATTAGTTAATTTAAATAAAAAATTAAACAAATTTTGACAAAGTTAGAATTTGAACCTAATCCTTCTTAGTTTTTAAATGTAAGAATAGTCACTAAATTAATGATTTAATTACTAATTATTACGAAACATTTATATATATATAAATATTTTACATAAATTTTATTTATTATCATATATTTATTTATTATTTCTTGTATTCTTGACCAGAATTTAGTAATTTAAATAAAATAAAATAAAATAAAGGAAGTGATTTATACAATAAAAAGTGAAACATACATAAAAAAAATTTACAACTAATAATAGGAGATATTAAAAACTAAATGAAGAATAATTTAAATAACTTCGTTGTCTCGACATACATCTATCTGTTAATTTATTCTTCATTTATTTTTTAATATATCTTATTATTAGTTGTAATTTTTTTTATATATTTTACTTTTTATTTTATAAATTACTCTCTTTATTTTAATTTTATTTAAAATATTAAATTATTATTGAGAACACAATAAATATATGATAATAAATAAATTTTATATGAAAGATTTATATATATAAATATTTTATAATAATTATTAATTAGATGATTGGTTTAGTAGTTATTTTAACATTTGAAAACTAAAGAGAGTTAGGTTCAAATCCTAACTTTGTCAAAATTTACTTAATTTTTTATTTAAATTAATTAATTAAATCAAATGATAAATTAGGAATAAAAAAAGATAATTATGTTATTAATAAAAAAATTAACTAATTAATTTTATTTAAATAGTTATTAATTATGATAATGATCCACTCAAAATTAATAAAGATATTAAAAGTGTTTGATTTTAAAAATAAAGAGATTAAAATTACAAATTTTAAAATAAAAGGATAAAAATTATAATTTTGAAAAAATAGGAAACAAAATTATAATTAATTCTTTATATTATCCCTTTTGAAATATTTACGCAACAAGATGAGCACTCAGTGTCGACATTATGCCACCAAAAGCCCTAATCCTGGTTGAGGTTAGTGGAATCCACTAACTTTCAAACTCGAATATAATGATGTAACCCTACTTAAAAACAATTACTGACGGTCCTTTATGATTTGCCTGTGGTCATTTTAGGATTGAGAAATATAAGGCAGCTCCCACCTCACACATGCACAGTCGCTCGCACACACAAATATGAAATATATTAAGATGATTTTCTTATAAGACAGTTGGCAAGAGAAATGAATATTGGCTATTAAATTAAATTAAAAAGAATGAATAAGCTTAAATCATTAAGTTATGTAATTTTTTTTAAATGAAAACTTATTTGGGATCGGAATATAACGAAAAATGAATATAAATATAATGTATTATCAAATTGGTTCAGTTAATTTTTTCACAAAAGAAAAGCAAAAAATCCAACAAAACTACACTAAAAAGGTGTATCTTATTTTTATGCTAAATTAAAAATTTTTATTTCCTCTAATTCTTAATTTGTGATTTTAATCTTTTTATTTTTTTCACAGTTTTAGTCTCACATTCTAAAAGTTTTACACATGCTTATATATTTTTTTAATATTTTGATCAGTTAAATCCAAAATATAATATATTCATTTAATCTAACATTAAAATTTAATTTAATTAATTAAATTGTAAAAAATAAAATAAATGAAATGTATATAAAATTTAAATTTTGATTAAAATTGTAAAATTTTAAAACATGAGACTAAAATTGTAAAACAAATAGGATGACTAAAATTTTAATTTATTCATATTTTTTAAAAATTTTCCATTTTTGATTTAATCAGTTTTCATAATTTTAATTAATTTTACTATTCAAAACGAGTTGATGTGATTTTGAACATGCTCTCTTTTATGTATATACTATGGAATTGATTGACTATTGAACTTTGAAGCCTAACCTAACGATGGGACCCACGTTGACTAGGCTATTGTTTGAACCCACGTCAGAATTAAACTCAGCCACTTGTGTCTTTGTATTTGTTAGGATTATGCAAGATAAATTTTGCATATCTATCAAAATATCATTTCTCTCTATTAAACACGAACTTTGATGAGACTACGAGTAGACACCACCTTGTCGCACTGTCCTTGGTTTGTACCAGAAGTCTTGGATCTAATTTTCATAGGCACCTCCATATACGGGTTTGGTTCAAGTATAATAATATTATTACCCTCGTTTTTAGATGCTTATGATCAACTTCGATGTCAATCGACTTTCGGTTTATAAGTAAACTCGCATTATATTTCTGTGACAGCTATGTCTTTTTTTCTTCTTCTCTAGACTGTGTTCCTGTCGATCTCCAGAGCTTTTAGCAGGAGGTACTTCATCTTTCGAACATTAGGGCTGTTAAAAGAAAAAAAAAATGATTTGAAGTTTTGAACTATTATAAAATAGTGATAAGCTAATGCATTTATTATTGATTTTTCAGTTTGGAAACATCTTTGTCCGAACATTTTTCAATATTTTTTTTTGGTATTATTGATCAAATAAATGAATAAATAAAACAATATATATATGACCGTTGAGCTCAGGGATTAGGCCATTACATCATCAGTGATAATAATCCATATTGATAATTTTGTAAATTACTTTGTGATAGTTGATAAGTTTTTTTTGTAGTGCATGGATGAAATGGTAGATCCATGATAATTAATTATTTTTTGATATATCTATGAATGAAAATGTTGCATACTTGGATCTACTTACTAAAAATAAATGTTGCATCTACTTACTTGGATTCCAATTCCCAACGTCGTCCTATAGACAGAAATTAAAGAAGGGTGCAATTCACATCAGTTCTTTTCGAGTATAGCTAAAGACGGCAGATTTTTTGTATTAAGCGACCATATATCCAGGGACTTGAAGATATAAGGTCTTTTTCTACACATCAGAAAATAATTCCAACTCTCTTTTTTATTTATATATTTTACTTTCAAAAGCAGGTGGTAAAGCAATTGATGCTTTAATGTCCACTTGCCGAAGAATTAAGATAATGGTTGAGATGTAAAGTTTTTTTTTTCTCTTTTATCATTGGATTTATTTGGTTATTATGATTATTTGTGCCCTGATGTGCTTTTCAACTTAGACTAGGATATATAATAGTGATAGCACAAGTTACTTCAGTATACAGGGTGCATGTATTATGTATAGTTGTGTTAATTAACCAGCAGAATTAAAGATGACTGCCTAGTTTAAAAATAGAGTCGTAACTAAAAATTACATTATTTTAGACTTAAATATGTTTTTGACTCAAATAAGTTTGCACTTTTTTTTTTAATTCTGCTCTCTGTAATTTACCCAAAATCTTAGGTAGTTTACTCAAAATTATACTCTTTAATTTACGAATGGTAACTAACCTATAATTCTTTGAAAATGTCTAAAAAAGTTGAAAACGCAGAGAGGAATGGCTGAAGAATTCAAGGGAGCAAAAAAGGAAAGGGAAGGTTACTTGTCATGACGAAAGCATGATTTTAATTTGACCAAATATTTGAAGTTGTAACCCAAGCCCACTTGTATGTAGCTATCAAATCTCATGTTGATGTGGGTCATACAAAAAAATAATTTGCACCATATTTAATATCTCTTGTCCATTCATAGATTGAATTGCGAAAACGATACGATAAAGAAGTTGAAAGACAAAAGAAATCACGTAGGACCAATTAGTAATTCAATAGGCAAGGAAGAAAAACATCAAAAAGGAAAGAATGCCATTTTGGAGAGATATATTTTTTCCGAGGCACACAGTAGTTGAATTCATGATAAACTGCAAGCAACCTATATGGTAGCTGCACATTGCCGCTAGGTACACAATCACAATAATTTTTCATTTGCGCTAGGCTCAATACTTTTTTTTTTTTTATCATCAGGAATTGAATATATATATCCTTAATATTTGTTATCTCGGTGTATGATTATATGTATTGCTTCTTCTCAACAAAGGTTGCATATATTATATGTATGTTTCTTTTATTATAAGTACATTCTTTGCTAAATAATAACTTAATATTCGTTATCTCAATATATGTATTGCTTCTTCCCAATAAAGGTCATTATATATATGTTTCTTTTATTATAAGTACATCGTTTGCATAAATAATAACTTGTAGTTCAGCCATGTTGGATTAATACACATTTATAATAAATTTTCATTCGTCATGCTCTCAGTAATTACTAATTAGTACTAGTAAAAGGTTATATAGATATAAGATATATATGTTTCTTCTATAAGTACATATATTGTTTGGATTAATAATACTCTTCGTTCATTCACCCACTTCTTTAATCATATATATAGCATTTTTATCGGAAGGCCAACGGATTAAAGAATCAGGTTTCCGAAAGTTGGAGCATATGTTGTTGCTGCTGCTGCAAGAGCCAAAATCAGAAGAGGAATGGATAGCTTGATGGAATTTGCGCTGGAGGAGGAGCCATCATCTTCTGTGGTGGATCCGGTTCCTGAAATTTCATTAATTCATGTCAAATTGATCGAATGTTTAATTATAAATTAATTGGATCGTAAATATCACATATCGTACTTCCTAAACTTGTTGAATTAACATTCATTCATGTTACCTGATGGTGATGGATCCGAATTAGGAGAAGGAGATTCCGCTGGCGAATTAGCACCTGTTCACAAACATGAACATGCATGATGCAAATTAATTAATTAATTAATTATAAAAATGTGGTATCTTACCGTTACAGTGTGAGATGGGTGGGGTCTGCAAATTGCAAGCCCCGGGCAAGGTGAGAGCCTGGGTTTGGTTGATTGCGAATCCGAGTGAAGATCCTCCGCCGTTAAGAACCTGACAGAGGCACTGTGGTTGTGACCTGACAACACTTCCAAGCTGTGTACAGCACCCTGAAGAAGGTGTGGAGGAGTTCCCTGTTATGAAGTTCAGGCACGGTGACAGGTTCATCAACGCACTTGTGCAACTTGGTTGTTGTGCCGCAGCCCCTCCACACATCATTACCACCAAAACCAAACACATCTCCATTTTCTTCCCTTGCGCCATTCCAATATTATTCTTTGATGCAATTAATATAATTCTTGTCAGAACAAGGTAGTATTTAGTTTGTGTTTGGTATAACGGTTTGGGAATGAAGGACAAAATAATAAAGGGAAGGTTATGTACGGGTGAACGAATTACTAACTCTCAAATCAAATTAGGTCTATTTGGGATTTGGTTGCATAACAAAAAGTCCAACAAACTTTTGTAGAAATTAGACCAGTGTCTGAGAAAATTTAATGAATGAATGAATTTAGTGTGTCTGATTTAAAGAAATTAACAAAAATTAGAATAATAATTTATTTTTAATTTTTAATATTATAAAATTATGTGTATTTATTAATTACTATTTAATATCAGTTTTGACCACGGTTCAATACTTTGTGGACGTGTTAGTTAAGTTTATGACTCAATTAATAAAACTAACTGCGTGTTTTTTACGCTTAATCTATTGAATTGGATCGTATAGCTTGTCTTTGGGGATCCGAATTAATCAAATATGAACAGAGGAAATTTGTGGGATTAGAACAGCGTCAAGGGACAAAGGGATGTCTCATTTTAGACGTAACTAATTAAGCAGTTTCGGAGAAATTGAGCATATCATTCTCAACTCTCTTGTTACAAGTGTACAAGTGTCTCTTGTAATTAACTTGTAACAACAGAATGACACTGGTAGTATGCAATGCGCAATTATTTTCAACCATGTACGATATTTTTTTTTCTAACACAATTTCTATTGTTAAATAAATAAATAAATAACATTTGTATGATTAATTAAATAGTTATTTCTTAGATAGTATGACATAATTCTGTCAATTAAGATTTTAAAAGAATTACCACCGAATTAGACTTGAAAATAAATATTATTATAGAATTCAATGCTTTTAATATAATAATATTTATACAGCGAATTCAAATGAGTAATTATATTTTCTTCCTGAACCAAATAGGTAAATGAGTTTTCACCAAAATAAATAAATGAGTAATTAAAAAAATTGATTTTTTTGACGGCGATCATGCTTGGACTTGGCCCAAATGTTTTTATTTGAATTTAAAGCAATTGGATACATGGCCAAGTTGAGGCTATTACTTCCTAATACTTCCTACATCCCCAAATTAGTGTAAGTTGGGGGTGCATGAAGTAAATTTTGGAGTGCAGGGAGTACATCTCCCAAGTGATTGTGTGGATACCTGATAGCAGTTATATTTGGATTTCACTGAAATATGAAATAAAAGGGCCAAGACTAAAAACGAGAAGAAAGATGAAGAAAAAGATTAATTGTTAAGCACAGCTGAGCAGCTGAATATTAATTGATAAGAATTATCTTGTTTGTTATTAATATTATACACCTGAGCAGCTGAACTAACAAAGCATTGTGTGAGTTGGCAGATGATGAAACACGCTACAATAATTTGAAGAAGACACCAAGTGAGGGTAGGAAGTTTTGGATATGCCACTTGGACGGTGAGCTTAAGCATTGGTCTGAAACACGCCAATCCTACCTACTTCAAACTCTTTGATTTCGCATTGCATTGGTTATGGGTAGTTGAGCTTCTAAACCAACTTTGACTAATCTTTTTTATGCCTTTCATTTATAAATATGCCCTTGAATCTTAATCCTTCTCCAACCCAACAATCAAATGGCAAGTGTTTGGCGCATAGGTCTAGTAGTGGTAGGCATGGCTATGGTGATGGGTGCACCAAGGGGAAGCTATGGGCAAATAAGCACGCCATGCAGCGCCTCAATACTAGGCAGTTTCTTCACACCATGTATGAATTTTCTGACGAATAGCAGTGGAAATGGGACCTCACCGACAACGGAGTGCTGCGGAGCCCTCAAGTCACTCACAAGCGGTGGCATGGACTGTTTGTGTCTCATTGTCACTGGCAGCGTTCCCTTCAGAATACCCGTCAATCGAACCTTAGCCATCTCTCTCCCTCGTGCCTGCAACATGCCCGGTGTCCCACTTCAATGCAAAGGTACCTACCTCTATTTCTTTGCTCTTTATGCTTATCATCAATAAACAACCTTAATTAGCTTCTTCTTAATCTTGCCTTATTTTGCAGCCTCGGGTTCGCCGCTTCCTGCTCCTGGTAATTAATTAATTAATTAATTAATTATGCCAAACTTTCATTTCAATTTTATATAAACCTTTTTCCATCGTGACTAATTAGCTTTTGAATGTTTTTAATTAAATATGCACAGGACCAGGGTCTCTTGGACCATCCCCTTCGCCTGCAATACCTGCTCCCTCTGGATTTACTCCAACCCCTAGTCCTCAAGGTTAATTATTATTTCATTATAGTAACATTTTTATTTAGTGCGCCAAGAACTTCTTTGTCAGACTCTAATTTATCTTTGAACGTACATGCAGCTTCTACTGTTCTCCCCTCACCGACGATTTCACCTTCTTCTTCTCTTTTGACTCCACCATCATCTCCATCAGCGGATTCTGGTAACCCATCTGTCACAACTGGAAGTGGCCGCACTAATCTCACTCCATCATCATCTGCCACCACATCTTACAACAATGTCCCACCTTCTCTTCTTTTCGTTATTTTTCTCGGATTTGCTCTTCTCAACTACTAGCTTCTGTGTGTGTTCCGTATCTTATATATATATAAATATGTTTTCATATATTCTTTCTCTTCTCCCGTGAGTGCGTGTATTGTTTCGGACCCCAGCATTTGGGGGAGTATTTATCATATCAGAAAGCTTTTGCTTGCATTATAATGTATATATAAATAATAATAATAAAAAAATCTGTTCTTGTTATTTTTATTGCATTTCACTTGATTTGATTGAAAATTATTATTTTGTTTTTTTATTTAAACTCTCTCAGATTTGAAGCTATTTATCAAAAATTAAAATTAGTATGTCCAATAAAAAAATGTTAGATGAAATGATTCCTTTTACCTAAAATTCGATTTCATCCACTATATATATATAATCCAAATGCACACATTATATCGGTGGTGTTACTAGCCACAATCAAAGTGTCTTGATATATCGGTGGTGTTATTAGCCAAAATCTTCACAAGAAACACGAGAACCAGAGACATCGGCAAAGGAGGGAGAGAGTGTACGTAATTGAGAGAAAAGTGTTGGGGAAAGTTCAAATAAATTATAGCTAATAAATTATTAATTAGTTTAAAATTAGATATTAATTTTATTAGTTGTTAAAGTTAGTAAAAATAAAAAATAAAAGATAAAAAATTCTACTCGCAATAAGTAACATTAATTATTAAAAACGTTAAAAAAAATATAACTAACGTAAATTACTAACATTTTTTTAGAAATGTTACAAAAAAATGTAACTCAGAAAAATAGTAACATTTATAAAAAAAAATTGTTAAAATAAATTGTAACTTAAAAATTATAAAATTTATTATTAAAATTGTTGCAAAAATATATAACTAAAATAAACGAGTAACATTTTACCACATGTCAACAAATAAACGTTACTAAATGTTAAATATGTAGCCGTGTTACTATACTTATACTTATTATGTATTTTCATGAATTAAAAAATAAAATAAAATTTTAACTTCATTTCAATGGCAGATGAATAAATATAGTGTTGCTATGTGATATTTACACATGTGACAAAACATTCTTCTAGTTTATATCTAATATAGTAAATTTATTTTGTTAAATATTATACAATTGATTAAAAAGTATAAATTTACATTTTAAAAAGAGTTATAATATTTTAACATCTCATTTTAACATACATTTATTAAATATTTTTTCTTTTTATTTCTCATCTCTTATCTAATTATATATCTATATTTTTTTTTCTCTTTTCTTTCTTTTTCTCTCTTTAAGATGTAGGTTAACACAACTAATACATGAATATCTTTTATACTTTTAAAAACAAACCATGACATGACATTTTACACAACTACACATATAAAACACCAACAACTGCAAAAGAAGAAAACAATTAGGGGAAAATGGCAAATAAATACGTTGCATTGTTGGTGGTGGTTTGCTTTATTGTCGCTGCTGCAAGTACTGTTGATGCCGACCGCTACTCAGATTACAGAAAGATATGCTTAACTATTTGCCGCGAAAGTGCATGCTTTCCACGCGGGTTTATGTGCAATTTCTTCTGTTTAATACGCTGCATAAACCCAAAACCAAGAAGTATGTTCATTTGTTTCCATGTCATTTTTATGTCTCCCTACATATATAGATTATTCGAATGATAAAATATTACAAAACCTGTTTTATTTTAATCATATTGAATATTAACAAATTCATTCTCATCTTCATTTTTTCCGTCTAAATCCAACATTTAGACCTAATTTTAGCACCAAACCCGTGTGGCCTAATTAATCTTAGACGTAAGTTTTATCCTAATCTTTTGGGATGATATACTATTTGATATGCGTTTTATACCGTGATCTTTAGGAGATAATTGATACGATAGCCAAAACCAGAGTTATACATGAGGTTGTTCACTGTTCAGTCAAATTCAGACAACAATGACGACCAAATGATACAAAATGAAAATAGTAACATAACAAACTGTATTAATTATTGACATCGTTGTACTTTTTGTGCTTTGATATTTATTATTAATTATGCTTCTTATATATCTTTATTTTTTTCTTGACTTTGTAATTTCGAAAAATCTCTCTATATTGCAGATAGCACTATACCATCGCCACCAACACAGGGCGGAATCGGAGAATGAAGCGAAGCACAATTGGCGGAATGCACTGGAAGCAGGCAGGGAAGCTTCTCCTCTCCTTGTCATTAACTATCATTAATCCCTAATAATAATGACAATACCATTAAAATATTACCTATGTTTGTGATTCTCTTCTTTTCTGTCTAAGCAATTAATTATACTTTTTAATTGTTTTTTTAAGAGAATAATTTTATTTGTTTTTCTCTAATAAAATTGATTGAATATAATAATTAAATCATGCATATATGTGTGTGTGTTCAAAATTTAGATATATTGAAAAAATATGTTGATAAAAATTATAAATATGAATAACAGCATATATTATAAAACTAACAAGTTATACTTAAATATTATTATAATAATTAAATTATTTGAATATTTATTTTATTGCATATATTGTAGGTTTAATGGAAAACTAAAACTAAATTAAGATTAAAAAAGTGTCTGGTATATTATAATAAGTTTTTTTTTAAGGAATTACAATATTTCGTCCTTGTTCTTGAGAAAGCCTTAATTAATATACTAATTATCTTCAGTGCATTCTGCCAAATCGTGCTTTGCATAATCCTTCGATTCTCTTGTCCTCGATCCATCTTAAATCAACTTACGCTTTGGCTGATCTGTCAGTTTCATCTTCCTTGATAATCCATCAGTAGTAACCAATTTAGCTGCAGTATATATAGGTATTTCAAAATTACAAAGTCAAGAAACAATAAAAAAAAAATGTTTATAATGCTATACATAGATATATATTTAAGAAGCATAAATTAATAATAATTATTGAAGAATAAATAGAACAATGTTGTCAATATAATTTCATTTTAAATTTATCATGCCAAATTTTTTAAACATTTTTGAAGTTGAAAAGAACGTACATAAGGTGTTAAAAAAAATGACATGCTTGAAACAAATGAACTTACCCTCTAATACGTTTATGCAATATACAGTACAAACTTGATCGCATATCATGGATGGGTGGACGCAAGTATGAGCGTGGCAATCATCTTTGCATTGTATTTTGGCATCGGATAAGGCATCAACACTTCCAGCGACTAAAAGGCACACCACCAACAACAGCCTAGTGTATTTGTTTGCCATTTCGATCGGTTATTGTTTTCTTCCGCTGTTGTTGATGGTTTGATTTTCCTCCTTCGTAAGTTTTGCATGCCAGATAGGTGTACGATATCTTAGTTTTTAATAAATATTTGATTTATTATATTTTTATTTATTTTTGATAAGTTTTATTCTTAATAAATTAATTTGACACTTTTTATTTATAATTTTTTTAAATCTTATAAATTTTACTCTATTATTTTACTTTTATATCATATAATTGCAGATATTATTTTCAATTTTTTTAAAAAATGGACAAATTTTATACCCATTTTTTGTTTTGTTTTTTTTTAAATTTTACATTAATTTTTTTTTCAAAATTTTATCTTTAATTTTTGTAAAAAAAATTCTAATCCCTCCTTACTTAAATTCTTGATCCGTATTACGTAAATGGTTCATGAATGAACCACAAACATGTGGTCATTGTTTGTTGCTAAAATGTGGGGTTTTCCAAGTTTCACTTTCCCTTTGTTTTTTGCTCTCATTAGTAACAAAATTTTTGTTGCTTCCCATAGGACTCATATGTACACATTTTACTCTAACCAATTATAACCTTTAAATCTCTTCAATGGTATAACTTTTTAGAAACATTAAAAAAAAACTTAAATCATTATTTTTTTTTTAGAAGAATCATTATAATTTTTTAATAATTTATTTTTTAAACTATAAATATGTAAAATATTTTTTGGCACAATAAAAAAAATAATATATACATAACTAAAATAATAAAAAAATGGTTCAAATGACTTTAAAAAAAAATATAATGTAAACATAATTAGTGTAAAAAATTATGAAACTTTGAACAATTAATGTTAAAAAAGTTTAACAAGTTGATCTAATTGTGTAAATTTTTTTTTTATTAAAGAATAAAACATAATATATTTTTCTTATTATTTTTATGTAAAAATAAAAATAATATTATTTGAATAAATATAATGCTTTTCAAACAATAAATATTTATTATCCCAATAAAATATAAGACTTCCCAAACAACTAATCATGTGGATGTTATTAACGTGTCCCACCGAAAATCCCGCTGGGAATTCAAACCTTTTCCCCCTCACCTCTCCTTTTAGGTTATAGACCATTGTCTGAGAGATATCAAATTAGAAAGATTTTCCTAATTGCGATTAACCAAATGCGCATAAGGCTAATGAAATTGTACGTGTTACTGATTTTTTTTTTTTTTTTTGCTGAATGATGAGTACTGTTCAATGTAGTCAATATATCAGTATATATTAATATATTCTTTTTCTTATGATACTGATAAGGAGCACTTTCAAGGTCTGAAATATTTCCTTTTTAAATGTAGAAATGATGTGTAATGATACGTGTGTTTTTATTTGAGGGTTTTAAAATTACGGATAAAATATGCTTGGACCTTAGAAATTAAATATGAAAAATATTAATTTTATTTTTAATATTTTTTTATTAATTTTATTCATAAAAAATAAATATATATTATTCATTGAGTTATTACGAGTACCTATAAAAATATATTTTATTTTTATAGAGATAAAATTAAAAAGAAATATTTTATGAGGATGGAATTAATATTTTTTATATTTTTCAGGAATTCAAACATATTATATCTTAAAATTATTTTATAAATTATTATTTAAAGGTATTTTGAATTCGAAAGGTAATATTTTAGATGAAAAAGTATGGAATAAAATATAATATTAAGTTTTTGCAGACAGTGTGATTGGCGGTCATAAAACAACATTTTTTTTTTAATGAAACGTAAGAATGTATATCTAGATGAAAAAAATGATTTTAGAGATCAACTTATTTATTTGTGATTTCACTAAATTAATCTCTAAATTAATTAAAGAATGGTTTAGAAGGTAGTATAGTAAATAGTTAAATCTTAAAACTTTGATAATGTTGTTTCAGAAATCAATTTAATGATTATTTATTTTATTAATCATTCCCCTGATGAATTTAATAACATTAGAAATTAGTTTAAAGATTATATATTTTTTAATCTCTGATTATAATAATCTTTAAGATAACTGTTATTATGACTAAAATTTTTGTCTCTATATTAGTTAATATTTAATAAATTTTTTGTATTGTATCAGAATTTCAACAGCAATTAATGGTTATTAGTTTCTAAGAAGAAGAATAACACTCCCTATCAAAACAAAAAAGAATACCACACTCAACCAATATATATAGAAAATTGTACAGTTTTTAGCTTCCAAAAATTATATTTCACCCACAAATCATAATTCTTATGTAAAACTATAAATATTGAATTCTTTCCTAGAGTAAAAAATGAATATATAGCAACAATATAGTAATAGCACAATGAAATATTGTTCTTAAGAATGACGTACAAAATTGTCAAACAAACACGTAAGAATTGTAGTTGGTTGTAAGGAAAACCTTTTTTTTTTTTTTATATATATATAATAACTACGTTAATTAACTTAAAATTTCTTATGTTAAAATTATTAGGAGACTAAAATACGAACCCACCAGATTTTAGCAACATATATATTCTCTCACTTTGACACGTGACATCTTCATTATAGTGCCAAATTAGCGTTGGACCAAGAATGGTGGAAGAAAATCTCCTTTTTAGATGAATAATAAGTCAATCTTGAATTTCTTTGGCTAACATTACCGAGTTTTAGCAATGGATCCCATGCATGACCCTGTGTTGCGGTTCATGATGAACCCTTTACTTAGCTATATATACCAATCTATCTTCCAAAACTAAGGTCAGGGAAGGAGGAGAAGACAAATTAACCACCAATAACAACAAAAGTAACAGCGGATCGAAGATATATATATATATATATAATTTAAAATGGCAAACAAATTCGTTGCAGTGTTGTTGGTGGTGTGCCTCTTAGTTGCTGGTGGAAGTGCTGATATCGAAAGGAACGCCCCAATGGAGGTCTGCTATAAAGAGTGCGTCGATAGTAACTGCAAGGGTGACATCAAAAGTTGGTGTGCAACCTTTTGTTATGTGGGCTGTTCGATGAGAGTACCAGTAAAGAGTAAGTTTGTGAAATTTTTTGACTTTGTAATTTCTTGATTTTGTGTAATTTTAAAATATCTCTATGATGCAGAAACTGATACGGTTCAAAAAGAACAAGTATCACTTTCACCAAGGAAGGTTCAATCACAAATGTGAAAGAAACTGTAGAGCCAAAGCAAGGCCATAATTAATTATAAGGGCTCATCACTCACAGCTATAAGTTGAAATGAGATGGCCACAAAAAGAAGGGACTAAGCACAATTGGCAAAAAGCACTTACCGAACTTCTAATTAATACGGGGCTTTCTCATTAACAAGGACATAATATTGTATTAATTACTTTATACACGTCCTTGTCCTCCTTTCCTCGATCTGTTTGTTATTTTAACTATCATAATAATACCCCATTAAAATATTATCTATATCCATGGTCTTGATTCTCTTGTTTATATTCATATATCAATGTTTAATAAATTTTAGTTAATTATGATAAATCAACATGTAATGAATCTTTAATGAGAGATATATTTACTTTTTTAACAAGATAAAAAATACAAACAAAAACTTAAATTATAATGCAATTAAAAAATTAAAAGTTAATATGAGTTTGAATAGATTACTTTATAAGAACTTTTAAAAAAGAAAAGTATAAAAAAAATTTAATTTTTTTAAAAGTTAAAATTATGTTAATGTCAATTTTAACTTTTAAAATTGAAGAATTATAATTAATTAACGATATAAGATAATTTTACACTACAATCATTTATCATTCTTTTTCTTATATTTTATTATATTCACTTGGGTTTATCTTTTAAATTTTATATATCAGTCCTTTGTATTTTCAAAGTGAATTATAATGGTTTTTTTTTTAAAGAAGTAACCATTTTTTATAATGGAACACGATGTAAATTAAATTTTTTTTTTTATTAAATTGATATGTAAAAATTTATCTCTTTAAATTCACTTATAATTATATAAAATCTTAAAACTAGAAAAAGTAAATTTGATTTGTTAAAATTTTTCTTATTAGCTTCATTTATTATTATGGAATCTTCAAAAAGTAATAAACATACTAAAAATTACATGAAAAATAAATCTTACAATCAACAAAAAAAAGGAATCTGATATTATTTATATTTTTGAATTACTTATTGAATTCACTTTTCATCATGTTTGTGTTCATTTTTTTTTATTGGATATTAATAATGGGTTATATAATTTTCATACATCATTTTGACTTAGTATAAAAACGTAAATGATTACATTGAACCTTTAAAAAGTTAGACATTAAAGTAAATATAATAAAAAAATTAAGGACTAAGAGTGCATTACTAAAGTATTCGTATTATGCCTTTAAATACTCATTATTATTTTTTTAAAGTAAAATATTAATTATTATTATTATTCTTCTACTTAAATTCCCATTATATCACCCATCTATGGCTACCATAAAAATTGTACATAGAGAAAATGTCTTTGCATTTATTAATAAAATATAAGAAGTTAAAAGCTAAAAGTTATGTACCGTCTAAAAATAGTTATTTGAAATAGTATGTTCATAGTATGAATTACTAAAATAAGATTATTTACTAAATATTATTAATAAAAAATTAATTTTTTCAACTAATAAAAGAAAATAGAAATTAACAAAGCAACTTAATTTATCTAAGGCAGCCAATCATCTTACCGATGATCATAATTTTTTTTTTAAAAGTATAGTCTCATAATTTCCAATGCAACTTTTCAATAAAAAAATATTTATTAAATCCTTAAATAATTTCTTAAAGACACTAACTAATTTCACCCACTCTTACTAGCCTGAAAATATTTTGCACACAAAGATGATCAAACAATGAGTTCTATCACTAAAAAAACATACAAAAATATCATTCATATATATATATATATATATATATATATATTAATTTATGTTATTTTATATTTATCAATTACTTCACCAAGGAATTTTGTTAATAAAACACTTAAAATTAAATAAATAAATTAATTAACAATTTTTGCTTTCAATTAATAATTTTAGTTTTAATACTAGATAATAAGATAGATTATCCTCAGTTATGATTTGTGACTTGTTATTAATTTAAGAGAATTTTGTATATGAGATCTTCTATTATAAGATGGATAATTTTTTCGTTAAATGAATCATTTTCTCGTATGTGAGTGCAATAAAACGTTATGTTTTTACTGACAACTTAATTTTAATTGGTAATTAACTAAAAAAATGTTTTTGTCTGAGCGACACCGAGATTAAAGAGAAATACAGAAAAAAAATAACAAATTAATCCTGGGCTGAATTGTTTTTAGCCACAAAGCATATATAACATTATTGGTGGCCGATGGATGAACCATATTTTCGCAGCTATATTATTATAATATTATATATAGCTATGATGGTTCCAAAAGTAAGGGCTGCAGGGAGGGAGGGGAACCCACCAACAGCAACAGCAACAGATCGATATAAATGGGAAACAAATACGTTGCGTTGCTGTTGATGGTGTGCCTTATAGTGGGTGTTGACGCGATTGACCTCGACCAGTTCGAAGAAAATTGCTACCATTATTGCTTCAATAGTTGCGTTTTTCCAGAACACTTTTGCCATTGGTGGTGTCAAGGCCGCTGCAATGCCCCAGCTCCTCCTGGGTAATTAATTATTAATTATTAATTAACTTCATTCATTTCTCTCCCTCTCATCCATTATTTAAATTAATTAAAAAAATTTGTAATAAATCTTTAATTTTTGTAGTTGAATCCCTACATTAGCTTAGGATTTGGAATTGGGCTTGAAAGATAGAGTTATTTTTTGTTTGGAAAAGGATTTGGTTTCTGTTTTGGTAGATGATGATGTGAGTACTGGAGGGTTAGGGGATGGATCTCTTGATAGATGGAGATGATTAAAGCTAGGACCCCCTTCAGGAGTTTATTAATTTTGAGTATGAATATGTGAATGTGGGTAGTGGATATATGTAATTTTCTGATAGAGCAATTGGTTTGTTAATTGTGATAATTGGATATAGTATTATTTGGTAAATTCATTTTTGCTTTTGCCTAGGGCATGAACAAAGATGATAATTTGGTGTGGGGATGAAAATGGGTAGGGTACTATAATACCCGTCTCCATACTTATGTTTGAAAAAGTACTTGTCTTCGGCCCGATCTCCGTACGGGTAATAATTTTAATCCCATCTCTATACCTTCTGGATACCTATATACCTATACCAACACCCACGATCCGCACTTTTTATATATATAAAATTGAAAATCATAAAAAAAAACTCATATATAATATTAAAATCAAACAAACATTGATTTATTAAAACTTATAAATAACACTACAAAAATAATCATCAAATATAAAGATTATAAATGTTCTAATCTAAACAAAAATTCTAATTAGACGGAAAAAATTAATATATTTTTAAAACTAATTAATTTATAATTATATATTAAAAATTAAAAATAAAATACAAATAGATATAATATTTTGACTTCATTATCCAAATCAATTTTTTCATATTTTGCAAATGCTTATCTTTATAGTTTCTATATTGCTTTGAACTACTAATATAAATAGAAATTAAAACATAGAATATCAAAATTAACATATAAAAAGAATAATTAAAATAACAATTTTAATTGAATAATTTAAATAATAAAATTCTAATTATATTAATTAATTAATATATATATATAAGGTGCGGGGTGGGTATTGTAATACCCGGGATACTCCTTTGTTCCACGGTCCAGGGCTATTTAAACCAACCAATTAAGAATTCTTAGATGTACTGGTATTAGCAATAGCAAGTGCATCTTTGATGCATTCATCAATTCTCCCCAGAAGCCACAATTACCACTAGCAAACATATTAATGACGAGGAACGCATTTTTGCTATGCTAATAATACTTTACTTGCTCTGCTATTCCCGCACTCATCCCCGTGAGATTTTGTGGATAAATACCCGCTCTATCCCCATCCCCATTGTGCGGGTTATTACCCTACCCGCATATGGATATTATTTTTGTGGGTGTCCGTAAGGTATGAGTCCATATTGCCATCTCTAATTTGGAGGGATCACGTTATAGGATATTATTTGGTTTTCTGATTTTTTTACTGTGCTATTATTTGGTATATCCAATTATAAATTATCCCCTGTAACATCACTTGAAACTGTCGTAAATATGATAATTTGTGATAGTTTTACTAACTCTGTATATCCAATTATAAAATTGTAAAAGATAAAAAAACTCTATTATGATTTTTTTTTAATCTATGAACGTAATAATTATTTTCTTAAAATAATTCATTATGAGACTTATGTATATATTATTTTTTTTATTCAGATAGTAATCTTTTTTTTTTTATAGCCCAGATAATAATATTGAATATTAACTAATGAAGTTTTTATTTCCTTAGTGCGTGGGATGAACCGGCTAATAAAACCACCAGAGGCGCAGAGCCGGCGGGAGTAAGTTTTATCTCTCTATATCTCCTGTGTTACAATGATGAGTATTCATTCGAGAGTTTTTTTAATTAATGTTTAAATAAGTTTTAGATTTTTATTAAATATTTTTATTTATTTATTTTAGATATTTATAAAATATATATATATATATATATATATATATATATAATATCATCTTAATTATTGAAATATATTAAAATGATATCACGTCGTTACTTAATTAACTATTAAAATAATGTCACATCATTCATAAGGATTCAAAATTAAAACAAAAATATTATTGAATCTAAAATATAATTTTATGGAGATCTAAAGTAAAATAAAATTTTTTTTATAGAGATTCAAAATTTATTTAAATTTTTAATTAATTCATTTTTCTATCATGTTATTTTTTCTTATTTTATAATGATTTTGACATTTAACTTATTAGAGAGACTTTATTTTTGAAAAATAAATGTCATTTTAATTTATAACAATCACTATTAATTTTAAATTTAAATTAAATTCTTTTGTACGGTACTATATATGTATCGAAGATAGAGGGGTAGTATTTAGAATTTAGAACTTAAATATTCTAACCAAAAAAAAATCATCACTAGAAAAATCTCTAATGTGAATAGTACATGTGTTTCTTTCTGCATCTAATAAAAATCAAATACTACGGATAATTTTGAACACTAAGCTTTAGTACCTATTTTGTATTATAAAAAAAGGGTTTAAAGAAGAAAAAAAAAAAAACAATGTTTTATATAAAACGCATTTTTTATCTTTTACATCAATTGCCATTATTTGAAAATTTGGCATGATAGATTTTAAATAAAGATAGTAACAAATAATTGATATTATGATAGTATTATTGACGTAGTTTTTTCCATTTACTTTAATATTTATCGTTAGTTATGTTTCTTGCATCTGTGTAAATTGAACTTTATAAAAATTTATTATCTTAGACTATAATTTTGAAATGTCTGTCTATGATATATGCAGGGAGTTTAGATCATAACGAATACCAACAGAAAAAAACTACCTGGCCAAAGCTTATCACCTCAGGAATAGAAGGATAGGGCAAAGCATGATTGGGAGAAATCTATGTTCAGTAGAAAGGCTTTTTTTTTTGAGGCAGTACTAGAAAGGCTTTCTTATGAACTAGGGCCTGTACATTTGCATTGTATTCCATAGCACACCCTTATCCTCCTTCCCTCTCCCTGTCATTATAAACTACCTTGATAATTAATGATACGATTAAAGTATTATCCATGTTGTTCTGGTTCTCTTTTGCACTTCGTTTCTTTCTTTCTTTTTCGTTTTTCTTAACAAGGTTATATATATGTTGCTTAATCTGCATATACAGTCTTTAAGTTATGAATCAATTCCATAGTAATTTTTTTACCATACATATATAGTAGCATAGAAATAGACAATCAATCAGAGCAAGTACATGATGAGAGTCAGTTAATTACCTACATTTAATCTCAATAATAGGGAGTTTAGCAACTAATATATAGTCATAAATTAAGAAAGCTAAAATCAAAGAAAAAATGAAAACAAGTTATAAATTAAAGTAGATAAAATAAAGAGAAAAAACAAAGTTTTATCCTGGTTTGTCGTAACTCAAGATTATGTTCAGTTCTTGATTTATCACTAAGATTTTCGTTAATAGGTAAGACTCGTACTACTATTTTTTAATCCCAAGTCTCTCTTTAGGTTCAACACAAATATTCTCTGTGACTTATACTTATTAGTTTCTCTAAGTAACGACTCAACTAAAGTATTGTTTACACACAATTAAGTCTTTCCAAGTTCAAAATCCAGGTATTCTTTTACCTAAAAGGTTCTTTAAGCTTCAACCGTTTTCAGTGAGAGGATATATAATGCATGTGAAGGATTAATATTTCCACGGGCAGCTGCAACAAATTTCTTGCAGATTCGTTTAAAGACCTGTGTATGCATAGAATATGATTGTTAATTACCTGTTGTTTCTTCACTCTGGAAGTTCAAAATGAAGGAGGACCGAAGCTATATATATTTTCATGGTGAAATGGATGGTTGTTCAGTAGTTTTATGTTTTGGTTTTCACTTGAGCTTGCTTGTTCAGATTTAATTTTCATGAGAAATATTGGATTGATGAAGTTCCCGGCCCCGTCAACACTGCAAAGAAAAATTGTTTTTTTTTTTTTTATTATAATAATTATTATTACTAAAATCTATAAATTTGTCCAAATAAATCTCTTGTGACAATTTTAAATGTTATTAGCAACTGAGTCACTAATATATTAGTGAAAATATTTTTAAATGTTACTAAAAATAAATATTATCGTCACAAGAAAATTTGTCAATAATACTTATATATAAACAGTGATGATAATGTATTGTCACAAATATACAAAACAATAGTGACAAATTAATTGTCATTATTAAAGACTTTAATTATAATGACTACCATTATTAGTGTCAAACATTTTTGTCACAATTACTAATATTTTTTTTTATTTTGAATTATTAATATTTCATCACTAAATTATTAGAAAGAGCATGATTAATTTGTCACAAAATTACTTGCATGTCATAATATACTAGGAAAAATATTTTTTGAATTGACGAAATAAATATTGATTAAAATAAATAAATATTCAAATGTAATATTAAAATATAAATTATCTATTACATTTTGAATAACAAAAACGAAAACATAATAAATATTCAATGATATTCTAAATCTAGACATTATACATCAATTAAATACCTATAAAACTAAGACAATTTCAAAATCTTTAAAATAATGGTAAGAAATAGTATCTTCAAGAATTTGATCTTGCAAATAAATAAAAGAAACAATTAGTATTAATAAAAATAATGTAATTAATAATATTTTAGAAATTTAATCATGTAATGAGAATAAATATATTAATAAGAAAATATTAATAACTAAACAACTTACATTATTAGGTGAAACTTAAACCATTAAATAGTCCATTAAATGTCAAGCCTCCTATTAATTTTTGTAATAATTTTATATACTTTAGGGAAAAAAAATTGTTATACCTATCTTAAATTCAATCTCAGAATCAACACTAATAAATTTTGATGCATTAACCCTTTTAGAATTCAATTTAAATGATTGAGGTTTTTCTAAGTTTTCGAGTTTATACTCTTCATTATCTTCAACTTTTTGTCTTCCCTTATTATTTTTGGTATTTTGAGTTATGTTTTTTTTTAAAGAAGAGAATATTTGTCACAAAAAGTTATATTTCTTGTAATGCAAGTGGAAACCTCTTATTTTTGCTGATATAAATGTCTTCGATTCTAATATGGCATATTAATTATATCTCGATTTCTTTTTTCAAAGAGAAAAAAAAAGACATACATTTAAAAAATTTTTATTACATGAATTTAAATTTTTATCTTTATTCATACTTATTTTTTTTTAAAAATAAAATGGACAAAAAAAGATTAATTACTAACCAGGGAGTCAAATTTATGGAAAAAAACGAAATTAAAGCCCATGTAATATTTTAGATAATAAAATACAGTAATATTGTAGTTTATTTCAAACAACTTTTTGGAATTTTAGTGAAGTTAAAAAAGAAAAAAGACAATTATATTTGATAAAGAATACACATTCTGAAATAAATAAATAAATAAAAATTATATATATATATATATATATATTTTTTTTTTTGTTAAAATATATTAAAAATTATAAAATTGTGAGTCTTCATCACTTATTTAATAAAAAGTCACTTACGATTTTATAAATTTTAACCAATGGTAAAAAAATGTTACATAAAATATAATCAACATATTAAAAAATGTATTACTAGCTAGCTAGTGCTCCCAATCAGTTACTACAAAAATATAAGTAATTTAGAGACCGAATAAATCTCATCAAATTCATTAAATCTATCTCTAATTAATAGTGACAGAAATACCGACCACCAAATCAGTATTTAGTCCCTAAATCCTTGTTAGCGACCGATTTTAAAATACACATGGTTGGTCCAATTGGGTTATATATATACACATGGACTTGGCCTGTACCCCGATGATTTGGGATAACGTACACGTTTCTATGCATAGTTTCATATATCAGAACATCCACCTCCTATCTTATAGCTTCTTTCACATGTATTAGCCATGTAAAATATATATGACTGAAGAAAGAGCAAAATGTGCATAGTAGTTAGAGTGTTTTTGTAAAAGATTAAAAATAGTTTTTCTTTTAAAGAATGCATGGCTCCTATTTGTAGAGTTCGATCTGAACCATTTTATTTGTGGAGAAGACAATTTGCTAGCACGCACGTTGATTATAAAAAAAAATAAAAATAGTAATAAACAAGCACCTGAATTAAGAATCCCAAATTTTAGCAAGGAACCATGGCATTGTTTGTGGTTCAGGGTGATTTCATCCAGCTATATATACCCACTTTCTTCGAAAGCTAGGTCAAGGAACTAGGGAAGGAGGAATAGGTACTAATTAATTATTATCAAACGAACATTACCAACAAAGTAGAAGAAGGTGAGATATGACGAACAAAAGCGTTGCATTGTTGTTGGTGTGCCTTGTTGTGGCTGCAGGTGTTGAGGCAGAGAGGACCGACGAACAAAAAGAAAAAGACTGCAACAATTATTGCTACAAAGCTTGCGCGTTCCCCTCAGCATTCTGCAAATGGTGGTGTGGTGCCCAGTGCAAAAACCCAATAATTTGGGGTTAGTTAATTAATTAATTTGTGTTCTTCAATTGCGTTTTTTACTTTTCATTATTTCAAAGTTATTAACTCTAGACTACGTAATTGAATTTGAAACATCGATCTTCCTACAGGTGCAGGAGAAGATGAACAACCAGTACACACAGACAGCTTAAATGAAGGCGTCACCTCCGCAGCAGCAAAAAAGTATCCTGTACCAACAGAAAAAGACTACTTGGCCCATAAACAGGCCGAGGCCTCATCCACATCAGATCGGAAGACTGAGATATAAGATAGACTGAAATGGAAACAGATCAGAGGATGAGCTGAAGCATCATCGATCATTGGTAGAATGCAATTGAGTCCATGCCAAGTTAGACCTGTCTTATCAAAATAAACACCACTTTGTAGTGTGTTCATAGTTTTCTAAAAGTTACTTAATTTACAAGAGACATCCATCTATAGTCTCTGATTTTAGACACGAATAAATATTTATACAAGTTGTTACTATTGTTATTTTTTGTTTGTATCCTTCCTATCTTATCTTAAATATATCTTTTTATATTTGTCAGCTATGCTAACAGTTAATTTTACTAGACATTTTTTTAATCAGATTATCAATTTTTAGTTTGGCAATATTTTTTTAACATTTAACTAATTTTGTAGCGTATTTGCTAATTTCACCAAGAACGTTGAAGGCATTTTCATAAATGGTTATACTTGATACTAAATAAGCTAAAGAACTAAGATTGTAATAAAATATAATTAGTTAATAAATGAAGAAAGAAAGAAAGAAATGTAATTATAATGGGAGTGTAGAATTTCTCATTTCATGTTGTCAAAAAAAAAAAAAATTCTCATTTCATTTATTGATTGAAATGTAAACAGTTGATACTTGATAATTAGTTGTGAGTTTGAGTGTGGTTGTTGGCAATAGTAGGTGGCCATGGTCTAGGGCAAATGGGTGGTCCAACAGGGTTACAGGGTGCACCGTTTATCATTCTACAAACACATTGCTCATAAGGAAATCCTCCACCTGCTGATACACAGTACGCGCGGACTTCGCCTATACCCAGATAACAAGGACGACACGTTTCTGTGCATTCTTTTAAATCAGGACAACCACCTCCTATTACGGATAGCTCACAGCTATTCCCCTCCCATATTACTGCATGCAAAATTATTAATATTAATATATGTATAGTCAATTAGTCACATTTTTTTAATACAAATTATAAAAAAAAGAAGAAGATAGAAAAGTACCTGAAGTGAATATAAGAAGGCCAAGAAGTAGACAAGTAGTAGATGATAGGTGCGCCATTTGTTCCTTCTTCTTAATTCGCACAGGCGGCAAATTAATGAGATTGGAAGTGGAGAATGAAGATTAGCTTCACTCAGAATTTATAGGCCCAGAAAATTAAATAGGTGAGAGCCACTCAATTAAATAGAAAGTGAGATCCACTAAATTTACAATACAACTTATGTTTTTTTTAATAATAAGTGAATTAATTATGATACACATTATTTATTTTTAATTTAAATTGATTTTCCCTATAAAAAAATAAATTGATTTAATTTCAATATAAATTTTCATTTTTAATTAAATTAATTAGTCCTTCTATATTATTCTTAAAAAAAGTTATTCTATATTGACTTACTCTATGAATTTATTAACTTCATACCATTTAGGTCTTTATTCTTTTTATTTTTTTATGCATATATTTTATTTTGAATTTTTTGAATTTTCAGTTTCATACTAAATAGTCTTTAATTTTATAATAACCTCGCATCAATGTTTCTTAATTATTAGTATAAATTAAGTAACGGTAAAAACGTAGTAGCGAGCTAGCCTCACAAATAATAAAATTGTAAACTTTGAGAACAAAAAACGTAACAATAAACGAGCAATCCTTAACAATACTAACAATATGATCAACGATTTCGAGAATTGGCACCGAACTCAACGACCTCTATGTGATGAAAACAATATGAGACGAAATGTTACGAAAAGTTTTTATCCCAATTAAGTGCATTGGCGAAATTCACTGTAGGATAAATACATGGCATATTATCCAACAATAAAACCTTATCTTATTAAATGGGGTAAGCTGTGTAAAAGAGTTTCGCACTCTTTTAGTATTATCCAATAATAAAAACCTTATCTTGTTAAATGGAGTAAGCTGTGTAAAAGAGCTAGTTTCTTACTCTTTTAGCATTATCCAACAATAAATTTAATCTTATCTTATTAAATGGGGTAAGTTGTGTAAAAGAGTTTCTTACTTTTTTAGAGCATTATACAGCAATAAAACCTTATCTTATTAAATGAGGTAATTATCTGTGTTGACTGCACCAAATCATTCAACTCTTTTTAGGGTATTACTTAAAATACTCTCTTTTCCACTTGAAGCAATTCAAGCTCGCTCTATAACGGTGCAATGGATTTACATGACAGCTCTACTAATTGTTAAGAGATAAGATCTTCTTTTCAGTCTGGATGATTTGAAAACAAAGCAAATTGCTTGGAAAAATATTCAAGGACGCCTAAGTTCTTAAAGAGAACACCTAGCTAAATGCTAAAAGAAAGAAAGAATAATAAATATGATAAAAAAAAAAAAAACACCGAAAGTTGGTTCAGTTAGTTCATACCTCATAGAACATGAATTTGAATTTTTTTCTGTAAGGACTTATATATATATATATATATATATATATATATATATCTTTTAATTTATTTCATTCTAATCTTGGGAACAAACTCACTTAAATTTGTTTTAAAAAAATAGAGAAAAATAATAAATAAAGTATTTGTTATAATAAGAGTATTTTATTTGAAATTTCTTTTCGGATTTAGCGTAATATGCTTTGTCGAAGATGCACCTGGGCTGATTTAATGTCTTTTATTCAATTAGCACACTCTCATAATTCAGATAATATGACATCTGTAATATGTACGTGGCAACCATATCAATATTTACTACGCAGATAGTAGTCAACAAAACCATCATGCTCGATTTATTTATTAGTATAGTAGAAAGGTGGATCTCAAGTTATTGTAGTTACATATATTACATACATAGCGCGATAATTTCCTTGCTCACAATGAACTCTTGCGGCATACATTATAATAGATATTTATTCAGAAGAGAGCGCCCAAGATTGAAGACAAAGGACCCTTTCTTCCCTTATTCCTCTTCTCCTTTTGCTGAGGCTGAGCATCAACAAAGTAGGATTCTCTCTGATTCTTTATTAGATTCTCAACATCTTGTGCAGACCCAGGGAACGCAAGCTCCTTCACCTGTCTTTGTATCTGGCTTATCACATTGTCTTTCTCACCTATTCAATTATTGGAAATATATAGAGAATAACACAATCAGCTACATTAATTTCACATGCCATAAAACAAATAAAGTAGCAACAAAGTTATGTGCTATTCAATAGCATATGTATATATATACCTGCAAGGAAATTCCTCTGGTTGTTCTCAGCATTGATACCAAAAGCAACAAAATTGAGATTTGAGGTGGCGTTGATGACAAATGGATAAGCTGCCGGGATTACAAATATATCGTCTTCAGACAACTCAGCTCTATACTTTCGGACTTCTCTAGTTTCCTCTTCCTGTTGTTGTTCTTTCAGGCCAACAAGTTCAATGTTTGCTTCTCCTTCATTAACCACTAGTATCACTATGGCCTTTGAATTGTAGTGTGGCAGAAGAAGACCTCCCTGTATTGTATTTGTTGACAACAATAACAACAACAAAAAAGGTCATTGTTTTAATTAGAAGAGTGAATAGAACTCAATTGTGCATGCAGTAGTTCAGTTTGTCTAAGCACTTAATTATGTACCTCGTTGATATCCACAGTATTGAGGAAGATATCAAAGTTCTTAAGCTGGGGGTTTTTCTCTGGGGTAATCTCATAAAACTCGCCAAAGTTGTTGGAATAGATTGGCAAGCCTCTCAAGTAGAATGGTTCATATTCGAAGGAATTGTTGGTTTTACTTGGACTAGGTTTGGCATGTCTGCTAAGTTCCCGAATCTGTTCCTTTGACAGTTCCACAATGACTCCCTCTAGCTGCCTCTCCTCTCCACCAAACAGAACCCTGTTTATCTCCTCGAATTCAGTCTACAAAATCAATTAAGCACGCACACAAGCAAATATAATTAGTGATAATATATATTAATTAACTGATACTGCTGTGACATTTAGACAAACCGCTAAATGTAAATGGAAATGCAAATTAGATATGGTTCGTTGCTTGCTTACATTGAGGGAGGCCTCTAGAATATTCTTGCTGAACCCTTGCAAGTAGGATTGTTGGTCTTGGGTGCTAGATAGGAAGAAATTCTAGAGAAAGAAAAAGGACAAAGATTGATCTATCTTCACATTTGAAAACAAATTAAATTAGAATTGAAGAAGATCGAGTTAGTTAGTACCTCAAATTTGCCAGGATTGTTAACGGGTATGGCGAGTTTAATTACTCTGAGATCTTTATTCTTGTCAGGGTTAAGAATATAGAAAGTGGTTCCTGCAGGGATTGTTTGGGCATAACCACGGTCAAGGTAGTAGGGGTCTCTGTCGTAGGGTTTCACGAAGTTAATTAAGGCTCTCCCTGTAATTAATTAGGGATTAAAATAATATCAGTACTACAATTAAGCAGAAGCAAGTGATGATGTTTAATTAAATAGTAATTACCGCTAAGGACAATAAGGAGAAAATCAGCGTCGGCGTGGTGTGGAAGAAGGAGGGTGTTGGGTTTGGTGATGAGCTCCACGAGACGGTAGTCTCGAAGGTTCTGAAGTTGTGGGGAGCGTTGGTCGAAGCTCTGGAGGAGGCGAATGTGACCATGTTGGTTTTTGAAGAGGGTTTGGAACCTCTTTGAGCTGAAGTGAAAAGGGTTCTTGTTCTGTGAGTGTGAGTGTGAGTGTGAGTCTTCCCAATCCTGCTGCTCCTCTTTCTCGCGTCTCCGAAGTTCCTCTTCCTCCCTTTCTCTCTCTCTTGTTTCCTCTACCCTCTGTCTCAATCTCTCCCTCTCTTCGGGATCTTCACGGCGATGTTTACCTGTCCACTGTTCTCCTTCATGATCCTGAGGACGTGGGTCTTCACGCTCACGATGTTCCTGATCTTCAGCCTTCTCACCCTCTTGGCGTCCTCTTTCTCTACTCCCTCTCTCCTCGTGTGGTTCTGGATGTTCTCTTTCTCTTCCTTCTTCTTCGTGTTGTTGCTGCTGCTGCTCCTCCTCGTGTTCATGAACGAGCTTGCAACTAAGCTTGCATGATTGCAGCCTGTATGGATCTATTTCACTCTTGCAACTCTCGAGGCACTCTTGGTAACTCAGTTTCTTCTCCTTCAGTGACACACAAACTGAGGCTAGGAAAACAACTCCCAGCAACACTAACCAAGGAAACCGCACGCTCATTGTAGATTCTAGTGGTACAATTATTGTTACACTCGTTCTGGATAATTATGAAAACGGGAAGTAGTGAAAATACAGCTATTTGTAGAAGAAAAGCGGTTTTGTTAACTTGCATGTAGATTTGGCCACGGGATGTGGCATGCAGAGTGACGTGTGTTGAAATTGTGGTGGCGGATTAGGGTTTGGTTGGGATTGAGCTCGTGGGTGAGATGATGTGCTATTTGGGCGCGGCATGATGGACACCTTGGTGAATACGTGTTGTTGTGCATGGCATTTGGGTCCAGGATCCTTTTAAATATATACATGGATGCGGCGATCTTCAATAGCTAGCTAGCGTATGTATCTATATTTTGTGAACTTAGACATCGTTTTCGAAATGAATACTATGTTATTTGTCTTTTCAAATGGTTTCTGTCTGGTCTTGCATTTTCTTCCGTATGATCCAATAGATTAGGTGCATACTTGATATTCTTACAAATGTATTTTTGTCAAAAAGATCATAACTCTTATTTTTATCATTAATTTTATATTGTAATTTCAAACCAAACCGGTATTAATTAGGATCGATGCTCATGGAGGAAAGATATATACCTGGTTCTTGATCAGTACGGACAATAGTCGTAAAACTAATTAATAAATTGCAAATAAGTTATGGTGCCTTATCGAAAAATGAACACGTACATGATGGGCATCATATCATATAATATACATTAGATTAAATTAACACAATAAATAATATGTATCTTGTACGAATTATTTAGTGCGGAAAAAAATAGTTTATAATATGTTATAGAAAAAATATTATAATTTTTTTAAAATATATAATTTTATATGATAACTTTTTTAATGAGCCTAAATTTCTATAAATTACAATCATTTTGTAGATGTATCGATATATTTTCTCTTTAATCTCTCTTATTTAAAAAAAAACACTTATTTTTTTTAGTGGAGGCAAATTGTATTTTTATTAAAGATGTATTAATAAAATATTATTTTGGATAATTATATGTAAATCTTCACGAAAACAATGTCCAAGTTCATAAAATTGAGACAAAATGAAACCCCACACCGTGGCTGATCAGGATCGCCGCGTCGAGCATGTATACCTAAATGCCATGCACATCAACACGTACTCAACTCATTGATTGTTTCTAGTTACACTGCCTATGCCCATGCGTCTCAAACACAAACTCGATGGCAAGCACAAACCGCATTCTCTTTTGCCACATCAATTTTGTTCAATTCAACACACATCTCATCCATGCACATTAATGTTAATAAGAGCCATCTCTTCTATTAACTATAAATACCCCTCATCTGACCCCATGTTTTCATCATATTCGATCAGGTAGTATAATAACGTAAACAAACGATTTATATAAATATAAATATATTTCCTACTATAATATAGTATGATGAGAGCGCGGTTTCCACTGCTGCTGTTGCTGGGAATTGTTTTCCTAGCATCAGTTTGTGTCTCATTTGGAATTGGCGTTACACAGAAGCAGCAGCAGTGCCTAGAGATTTGCGAGAGCGAGCAGGATCCGTACAAGCTGCAACAATGCAAGCTTCGTTGCAAGCATGAGAAGGAGCAAGAAGAAAGAGAACATCAAAGACCTGAGGAGGAGGAGAGGGGACGACGAGAAAGGGGACGCCAGGAGGGTGAGAAGGCGGAAGAGGAGCGAAAACATGAGCATGATGAAAATCCTCAAGAATCAGATTCAGAGTCACAAAGGCAAAACGATCCTTTTCACTTTAACTCTAACAGGTTCCAAACTCTCTACGAGAACCAACATGGTCACATTCGTCTCCTCCAGAGGTTCAACAAGCGCTCCCCACAGCTTCAGAATCTCCAAGACTACCGCATTCTGGAGTTCAACTCCAAACCCAACACCCTCCTTCTTCCTCACCATACTGACGCTGATTACCTCATCGTTATCCTCAACGGTTAGTATATATTTCATATATAAACATCACTCATCACTTGCTTTCTTGCTTTCTTGCTTGCTTCAGTTCTTCAATTCTTGTAAAATTAATTAATTAATATTGATTTTGTTTGTTAATTACAGGGACAGCCCTTGTTACGTTGGTGAACGCCGATGACAGAAACACCTACGAACTTCAGTCTGGCGATGCCATCAGAGCCCCTTCTGGAACGACTTACTATGTTGTTAACCCTGACCAGAACGAGAATCTCAGAATAGTAACACTCGCCATACCCGTTAACAATCCTAGCACATTCCAGGTATTTAATTGCCTTTTCTAATCCCTACCTAATTCATTATATATTCTTCGGATTTGTTTCCAAAATGTCATTAAGTTCAATCTTTGTTTTTCTTTTTTTTGTAGAATTTCTTCCTATCTAGCACTGAAGCCCAACAATCCTACTTGCAAGGCTTCAGCAAGAATGTTCTAGAGGCTTCCTTCGATGTAAGCAACCATGCATCACTACTCCATCTAATTAATTAATTTGTCTAAATGTCACACACTAACTAAATATACTATCATTCATTAATTAATTATACTTGCTTGATATGATTAATTATAGACCGAATTCGAGGAGATAAACAAGGTTCTGTTCGGAGAGGAGAGACAGCAGCAAGGGGAGGAGAGTGAGGAAGAGGGAGTGATTGTGGAAATCTCAAAGGAACAGATTCGGGCACTGAGCAAACATGCTAAATCTAGTTCAAGGAAAACCATTTCTTCTGAAGATAAACCATTCAACTTGAGAAGCCGCGAGATATATTCCAACAAGCTTGGCAAGTTCTTTGAGATCACCCCAGAGAAAAACCCCCAGCTTAAGGACTTGGATATCTTCCTCAGTTTTGTTGACATGAAAGAGGTAATTATTTAACCAAACAAACTCAAAAGAAACCTAATTGTTGAGACTTTAATTAAATTAATGATTTACTTTTGTTTTGTTCACAAATATAGGGAGCTCTTATGCTACCACACTACAATTCAAAGGCCATAGTGATACTGGTGATTAATGAAGGAGAAGCAAACATTGAACTTGTTGGCCTAAAAGAACAACAACAGAAGCAGCAACAGGAAGACCAACCTTTGGAAGTTAGGAAATATAGAGCTGAATTGGCTGAACAAGATATATTCGTGATCCCAGCAGGTTATCCAGTTGTGGTCAACGCTACCTCAGACCTCAATTTCTTTGCTTTTGGTATCAATGCTGAGGACAACCAGAGGAACTTCCTTGCAGGTATATATGATCACAATAAATCAAATAGAATAGAATGTTGTTTTACTTTTATTGTTTTATTGCATGTCAAACATGGCTGATTGAGTTATTTGCATTCCTTTGGTGATTGAAAATTTGAAGGAGAGAAAGATAATGTGATAAGCCAGATACACAGTCAAGTGCTGGAGCTTGCATTCCCTGGGTCTGCAAAACAAGTTGAGAAGCTAATAAAGAGCCAGAGCGAATCCTACTTTGTTGATGCTCAGCCTCAGCAAAATGAGGAGGGGAACAAGAACAAGAACAAGGGAAGAAAGGGTCCTTTGTCTTCAATTTTGAGGGCTTTTTACTGAATAAGTATGTACTAAAATGTATGCCGTAATACCTCATAGTGAGCGAGGAAACTATCAGGCTATGTAACTTTATGTTGAGCTCCAGCTATGAATAAATAAATCGACAGCATATGATGCTTTTTGTTTAATTAATTTGTGTACTTCAACTGTTTGATGTGATTGGCACGTATAAATATGGTCAAGTAATTTACTCTGAAGCTAAATTATTTGATTATGACTAGCGTATTATGTGAAAAAGACATTAAATTTAAATCAGATACATCTTCAACAAAGTGTTACGTTCTACCAGAAAAGAAATTGACTTTGTTTTCTCAGTCTTAATCTGAAGTCTAAATAATTGTAAGAGGTATCATGTAGTAAAGAAGCCCTGCCACCATACCGTGATCTTCCTTTATTCAAAAGTTTCAATGAATGAGTACAAATAACGGATTTTGTATATACTTTATCAAATCATTGACATAGCAAACGATTTAAAATGAACTAACATAAATCAACTGATATAACTGAAACTGAACTGAGGTGTTGATTGTACTGATATATGCGAATTCTGTTTTCAATGTATAGAAAATGCCAACTGGCATATTTTAATTAATTGTGAATTCATGTAGGAAGTGCTGCTGGTCTGAGATTCATATAATTTAGCTGGGGAAGGGAATATTGTGCATCCGAGATGACATGGGCCTTTTTGTTTCCAATGCGAGATCTATCAGCATGTTTCTGTCATAGAAGCCTAGAAGGTGAAGCCTTGTGTCTATACAAAGGACTAAAAGAATACAACAGAGCAGAACTAGTTTTTAGTAGGGATGGCAATATGGACCTAGATCCTACGGGCACCCGCGCAAAAATATTCATACGCGGGTAGGGTAATAACCCGCATATTTGGGGATGGGACGGGTATTTACCCGTAAAATCTCACGGGGATGGGTGCGGGTGCAGGTGCTGTAGTACCCACCCCACCCCGCTCCGCACCTTATGTATATACATATTAATTAATATATTATAATTTTATTATTTAAATTATTTAATTATCTATTTATTATTTTAATTATTCTTTTTATATGTTAATTTTGATATTCTATTATGATTTAATTTTTATTTGTATTAGTAGTTTAAAGCAATATAGAAACTATGGAAATACGCATTTGCAAAATATAGAGAAATTAATTCGGATGATGAAGTTAAAATATTATATCTATTTGTGTTTTATTTTTAATATATAATTATAAACTAATTAGTTTAAAAATATATTAGTTTTTCCCGTTTAATTAGAGTTTTTGTTTAGATTTATGTTGAATGATTATTTTTGTAATGTTATTTATTTATATAAATCAATATTCGTTTGATTTTAATATTATATAAGGTGTATTGGACTAGGATTTTAAAAGACTTTTTTGGCATAAAAAGTTTTGAAGATTTTGTAGGAAACTAACAAATGTTAAAAAAATTTTAAGAAGACTTTTGTGATTAGAATTTTATAATTTTATGGATTTCTATAACAAAAAAATATTCAAAACTACTAAATACAAACTAACAAGAATGTGTTTGAAAATATTATTGAACAGAGACTAATCACAAATTATCATAAGCTGAACCATCTCACCTACTAATAATGTACATGAACTCAAAATCAAAGTTACAAACTATTAATGCATTTTGAGATATATTTTTCACAATTTTTCATAAAGTAATAGTGAAAAATAATAACAAAATATTAGTCAAAAATATAAAATGTTTCATTTAACTTATAAAATCAATAATGTCATCAAAATATAAATCAAATAATTCAACAAAAATACATGATGATCAAAACATGAATCATTTGCTTAACTTGAAGAATATCCAAAGTTGTTTATGTTTTATAACATCTCAAACATTGCTCTTTGTTTCCTATGTTAAATTGTATATTTTTTCAAAATTGACTGCAATAGTTTAGAAAAGTTTTTAAAAACTTTAACTTGATTGTTTGTTTCGAGTTAAAACTTCCTCTGCACTCGATCAATTTTTCTTATGAAAATTTTCATTTCATTAAGAATTTATGAACTTAAAATGAATGAGACAATTGGACTACATTGTAGCCTTGTAAATTGATTCATAGTGATTTTGAGGTATGAACACATCACTATTAGAATTATATGAAAAGTCTCACCTTGAAACAAAAAAATGTGTGGGTGATGATTATGTCATTGCCTCCAAAGCTCTTATAGTTGAATGTGATTGTTTGCTGTGTGTTTGGTATTTATATGATCAACTAAAAAGTTCATAAAATCTTTATAATTTTGAATAATAGATGACTTTTTTTTTTTGTGTTATTCAAAATCTCAATCGAATACCACAAGATTTCGTTGTCCTCTCAAATTTTTTTTTGATAATCTTGATTGAATATCATCAGATTATTTTTTATCATTTAACAATCTTGATTGAATACCCAAGACATTTTTACAAAAAAAAAAAAGTCATTCAAATCTTAAACAATTTTAATCCAATACATCCCCTAAGTTTTTTTTTTTTTTTTTTTTAATTTTTAATTTTATATATATGAAAAGTGCGGGTCGCGGATGCGGGTATGGGTACATAGGTATCCAGAGAGTATGAGGATGTGGATTGAAATTGTTACCTGCACGGGTATGGAGCCGGGGCCGGATACTTTTTTGAAACACGGGTATGTGGACGGGTACTATAGTACCCTACCCATTGCCATCCCTAGTTTTTAGGATAAATTTAGAGTTATTAACTGAATTAACTTGATATAAAGATTTAGTTAATTAGGTCTATAAAAATTGACCCAGTGGAGATTTTTGCAAATTAATACCAACCGAGATCACAAGATGACCTCCGGGTATTTTAAATGAGTGCTATTTTTAAAAATATATATATATATTAGAAAATAAATAATTCCTAGAATTAAGAATATGAAAAATAGTTGAAATTGTGAGAGATATTTCATCAACTAAAATTGATACTTTTAATACCAACAACTAATTAAGGGAAGGATCGATATATGAACTAACAAGGATACGGTAAGAAACTAAAATAAAACTTTTTAAATATAAGGAATCAAGTTAAAATCTAGAAAATACAAATAAGGGACAAAAAAATCTATTTTTTTAATATATATATATATATTTCCTATTTTTTTATTGCATTACTTGTTTTTTTAGGGTGGAAATTAATGCATTATTTGTTATAATATTTATATTTTTCCTATTTTTATTTAGCATGCATATGTAGGCATGTCCAATAATTATTCTTTAATTAATTAATAATCAATCATTATTCTTACATCGTACTACATTGAATCTGTTCTTGTTCTTGTTCTTATATTCTTACATCATGTCTCCTCCATTAATTTGCAACTTATTTAATTTATTCGTTTGACCGTACGTACTGATCAATTACTTAATTAATACTTATATAGTAATTATTTTGATTTTGATGGGTACTTATCTTTCATGATAATGGTCCGTAATTATCACTTACATGTACAGTACTCTGGACAAGAAAAAACTAAAGAACAGAAACGGACAAAACATAGAGTATCCTTTCGAAAACATGTCCAAGTTCATAAAATTAATTGAGACAAAATGCAAAACCCACCCAAGTGTCTGATCAGAATCGCCGCGTCGAGCATGCATGTATGCCTAAATGGCATGCACATCAACACGTACTCGATGGCTAGCACAACCCGCATACTCTTTCGCCACATCAATTTTGTTCAATTCAACACACGTCATCCATGACGTTAATGTTAACAAGAGCCTTCACTCTTGTATAACTATAAATACCCCTCATCTCACCCCATGTTTTCATCATATTCGATCGAGAGCAAGTAGTGCAATAATATTCGATCGAGTAGTGTAATAACTTTAAACGATACTATGATGAGAGTGCAGATTTCACTGCTGCTGTTGCTAGGAATTGCTTTCCTGGCATCAGGTTCGTCATCAGAGTCACAACAACAAAAAGGGAAAAATAACCCTTTTTACTTTGACTCTAACAGCTTCCAAACTCTGTTCAAGAACCAATATGGTCAAATTCGTCTCCTCCAGAGATTCAACCAACAACAACTTGAGAATCTTCAAGACTACCGCGTTTTGGAGTACAACTTCAAACCCAACGCCCTCTTTCTCCCCCACCACGTTGACTCGCAATTACTCCTCGTTGTTCTTAACGGTAATTAACTAATATTTAATTAATTAAACATCAACTCAATAACAACACTGTCTACACTTGCTTAATTAATCAATCATCGAACTACAGGATCAACGATTATTACCTTGGTGAACAATGACGACAGAGACACCTACGAACTTAAGTCTGGCGATGCCCTCAACATCCCTGCCGGAACCACTTACTATTTCCTTAACTCTGACGACGACGAGGATCTTAGAATAGTAACACTCGCCATACCCGTTAACAATCCTCGCAGATTCCAGGTATTGCTTTTTCTAATTCATTATATATTCTTCTAATTAATTTGTTTCCAAAATGTCAATAAGTTCAATCTTTGTTTTTTTTTTTTTTTTTCTTGTAGGGTTTCTTCCTATCTAGCACTGAAACCCAACAATCCTACTTGGAAGGCTTCAGCAACAATGTTCTAGAGGCCTCCTTCGATGTAAGCAACCATGCATCACTACTCCATCTAATTAATTAATTTGTCTAAATGTATTATCATTCATTAACTATATATACTTGCTTGATTTTATTATTTATAGACCGAGTACGAGGAGATAAACAGGGTTCTGTTCGGAGAGGAGGGGCAGCAGCAAGAGAGTGAGGAAGAGGGAGTGATTGTGGAAATCTCAAAGGAACAGATTCGGGCACTTAGCAGAGATGCCAAATCTAGTTCAAGGAAAACCATTTCCTCCGAAGATGAACCATTCAACCTGAGAAGCCGCAAACCTATCTATTCCAACAAGCTTGGCAAGTTCTTTGAGATCACCCCAGAGAAAAACCCTCAGCTTAAGGACTTGGACATCTTCCTCAGTTTTGTTGATATGAACGAGGTAATTATTTAACCACACAAACTCAAAAGAAACCTAATTGTTGAGACTTTATTAAATTAATGATTTACTTTTGTTTTGTTTTGTTTTGTTCACAAATATAGGGAGCTCTTCTTCTACCACACTTCAACTCAAAGGCCATAGTGATACTGGTGATTAATGAAGGAGAAGCAAACATTGAACTTGTTGGCCTAAAAGAACAACAGAAGCATCAACAGGAAGACCAACCATTGGAAGTGAGGAAATATAGAGCTGAATTGTCTGAACAAGATATATTCGTAATCCCAGCTGGTTATCCAGTTGTCATCAATGCTACCTCAAATCTCAATTTCCTTGCTTTCGGTATCAATGCTGAGGACAACCAGAGGAACTTCCTTGCAGGTATATGATCATAATCAATCAAATAGAATAGACTGTTGTTACTTTTTGTTTTATTACATGTCAAACATAGATGATTGAGTTATTTTCCATTCCTTTGGTGATTGAAAATTTGAAGGTGAGAAAGACAATGTGATAAGCCAGATACACAGTCAAGTGCTAGAGCTTGCGTTCCCTGGTTCTGCAAAACAAGTTGAGAATCTAATTAAGAGTCAGAGCGAATCCTACTTTGTTGATGCTCAGCCTCAGCTAAATGAGGAGGAGAACAAGAACAAGAACAAGAACAAGGGAAGAAAGGGTCCTTTCTCTTCAATTTTCCGCGTTTAAATAAGTATGTACTAAAATGTATGCTTTAAGAGCTCATAGTGAGCGCGGAATGTATCCTTTAAGAGCTCCACCTTGCTTCTACTATGAATATTAAATAAATCGAGCATACCATGCTTTTGTTTTGTTTCCTTCAACTCTACTCTCTAATTTTATATATCATTCTGCACAAGAAGAATTATTTTGTTGAGTTGAGATAGGAAATAATAGCATCATTCAATATGTTCATGATGAGGTCCTCTTCCTCCTTCGTGGCTTCGCCACAAAACAGTAAATAAATAACACTCCGTCGTACAGTAATGAATGGTAAAAAATATGGAAAACAAAATTTAATAGGAAAAATACAAAATATAATGTATAAAAAGTTGAAAAGTAAAAGAAGGAAAAGGATACCTCTCTCTGCTATAACGGCAACGTTAACAGGTAGCGGAGTGGTGGGGAGATCGCGCAGGACCACAAAGCAAGGGGACCTAATAAAAATTAAAAAAAAAAAAAAAGTTTTTAATTTCTTTTGACAACAACTTAATCTTGTTATTTTTTTAAAATAATTATTAATTTTAAATTATTCAAGCATTAAAGTTGATACAATTTATTTATTTATTTCAAAAAACCAAATGTCTATTCATATATAATACACGAAATTTAGACATCCCATTGTAACTATTATATATAGATTTTTTTCTTCTTATTTTATTTAAGGATCAACAAGTTTATTAAATGTCTATTAGCATATAATACACGAAATTGGACACACAAATTACAAAAACATAATCAACAAGTTGGGTTCTTCTAATCAGTTTCTTCTTATCCTATTTCATTATTTATCAAATGAATTATTTATCTCTCATCTCTTCCTTTCTCATTCAAAATGTTTACACCTAAAGGATGTCTGGATATCATTTTTCAAATTCAACAAATCAAAAGCAACAAAAAGAAATGTTTCTCATTCAAAATATTTACACCTAAAGGATGTCTGGATATCATTTTTCAAATTCAACAAATCAAAAAGCAACGAAAAGAAATGACAAAAAAACAATAATATTTGTGTTTGATTATCGTTCATACATCACACAATAATAATACACCTAAAACGAGGTAGATTTGCACATAATACGTAACCTGATTGAAAATGTTTTTTCGACCATCTGAATTACCAATCTAATATCCATTAAAGTTCAATACTTAAACAATGTTGTAGAGAGAATAGAATTTATAAAGCAATGATACAATATTAAACCTAAAACAATTAATTTGTTTAAGGAAATAATATTTAAAATCAACCTAATATAATAATATATGATGCCGCGAGACCCCTTTCTATTTCATAAACTTCTATTTCATTATATAAATATTTTTTTTCTCTTATTTTATTTGGCAATGGGCATGTATATCAAGATTGTACGTCCAATGATAATTATTCTTTAATATATAATGAATCATCATTCTTACATGGTACACATGTACGATGTCCACTCCGTGCATTTTTTCATGGGCATCCATTAATTACTACTTATATATCTCCGCCAGTTATCCATCCGGCTGTGTATTTTGTTTTTTCTTGGTGCTCTTGGATAGCATAAATAACACTATGTGGTGTCTTGGATCATGCATGCGCAAGAAAAAGCCAAAGAACAGATACCGATCGATAAGCAAAGACAAAAACATTATAGAGTGTATCCTTTCGAAAACCATGTCCAAGTTCATAAAATTGGGACAAAAAATGCATGCAACCACGTACACCCCCACTTCACTTCCGCCACATAAATTTTTTTCAATTCAACACATGTCATCCTGCATGCAACCTCGTGGTCAAATGTCCATGCATGTTAACAGGAGCCTTCACTCTTGTATAACTATAAGTACCCCTCATCTCACCCCATGTTTTCATCATATTCGATCGAGTAGTGTAATAACTTAAACTATACTATACAATGATGAGAGTGCAGTTTTCACTTCTGCTGTTGCTAGGAATTGCTTTCCTGGCATCAGGTTCCTCAGAGTCCCAACAACAAAGAAGGGAAAAATAATCCTTTTTATTTCGATTCTAACAGGTTCCAAACCGTTGTGCATGACTCATATTAGAAAGATATTAAAGCATAGTGGAGCGGAGCAAAGTGATAGAATCTACTTGTTGGACTTGAGTCACCTATTGTTGAGTTATTACTTGGGTTGGGGGTGCAAGGGGGCAAAGCCCCCTGCGGTACGGTACAAGGGTAATATTGCAAATTGTATCGTAGGCTTATGTTATAAATAAGGATGTAACCCTATTTGCCAGAATTAATAAAAAAACAGAAACAATCGCTCTGCTCCCGAGGACGTAGGCACACTTGCCGAACCTCGTTAAATCTTGTGTTTTGCGTGTTCGTTTTAAATCCAATCTTGTGTAAGTCTAGTATCCATACGGTTGTATTTGGCAGACGAGGTCATGTATCACGTCATGGATCTGAAGTCTCTGGGGGGAAGTATGGACGAAATTGGAGAGAATTTATGTCTAAATCCTTGACAAACAAACTGTACATGAAACAGAAATTGTACGGGTTGAAAATTTGACTTACAAATTTGACACATTTGTAAGTCAAATTTTGGCTTCAAGCCAAAACCTCAATTGACTTTTGAACGGTTGTTGACTCTCTGCTAACTCTTGACATGGTACATTTACAGATTCCTCGTTTTTCTCTTTTTTATCATCACTATCTTGCAAAAAAGATGAACAAGGATGAAAGAAAACTAAAAGTTCACTCAAGCTGTCCATCAAATGAGAACTTGATAAAATGATAACAATTGAGATAAACAGCCCTCTATTTAATCCAAAGGATAAAAAACAGACTCATACTTTACTTATAAAATAAGTAAATTATCAGTTTATCAATGCTTTTAAGAACTTATAATGAGCGTGGAATGGCCATGTAACTAGTTATAATAACTTGAGCTCCATCTATCTTCTACTACTAATAAATATATCGAGCATATGATGTTTTTGTTTTGTGTCCTTCAACTGTTCAAGTGTCTGTCTACCTGGCTACTTTGTTATGCAACACGTACCAATATGCTAAAGTAATTTTCTCTCAAGCTAAATTATCTGATGAGTGATGACTTGCATATGGAATTCATGTATATCATGCAGAGATATGCTAAAGTAATAACAACAATTAATAGAAAAGTATAACATGAATAATTCTCAGAACACCAAATTAAGTAACATATTAGTGATGAATTTCTCTAAAAAATTAAAAAAGAAATAATTCTTAAGATTAAGAATATGTGAATATATTATTGAGGTGATAAAAAATTTTTTGCTTAATCAACATTTTAGACCCTAAGAAAAAGAGTAATGAAATTACATTGTTCATGGTTTATAATTTCAGTATTCATTATTTAGGGTTTTAATATCTAAGATTTAGGTTATATGATTTTTGTTTCAAGATTTTGAATTTTTGAATTTAGAGTAATGAATTTTTTATTTTTGAATTTAGAGTCATGATTTATAAATTTTTGAATTACATTGTTCATAATTTATTTTTGTTTCAAGATTTAGTGTCATTCTCACATGAAAAAGCTCCACGTCAAGGGAATGGAAACTTCTTAGGGAATGGTTCACCATATATAGGTCAGGCAATTTTGGCAATGTTTATTTGGGTGATGATAAAGCTTGTGGCTGTTGTTGGAATGGGACAAGTGCAGATTGCTATGGATGATGGTGGAGTGAGAACGTTGTGTGATGTTTGACATATCCCTGAGTTGAGGAAGAATTTGATCTCACTTGGTTCTTTACAGGCAAATGGTTTCAGTTACAGGACTAATGGAGATCGAGATACCTTAAGAGTGTGTAAGGGTGTGTTGACTATGATGAAAACACATCGGGCTATAGGCAATATTTACAGACTGCTTGGGAGTACAGTTGTAGGTTGAGTTGCATCTGTGGAATCTGATAATGATGCTACCAAATCGTGGCATATGCGTTTGGGTCATCTCAGTGAACGAGGGATGATGGAGCTTCATAAGAGGGGTCTCTTAAAAGGAGTTCGGAGTTGCAAGCTAGACTTATGTAAGTACTGTGTGCTTGAGAAACAGTCCAGAGTGCGGTTTAAAGCTGCAAAACACACCACCAAGGGGATTCTAGACTACGTGTATACGATGTGTGTGGTCCTATTAGAGATCCATCCTTGGGTGATTCCCATTATTTTGTGACTTTTATTGATGATTTTTCTCGCAAGGTTTGGGTGTACTTCATGAAACAAAAATTTGAAATTTTTGAGAAGTTCAAGCTGTGGAAAGCTGAGGTAGAGAACCAAACAGACAGAAAAATTAGGTACTTGAGGTCTGATAATGGTACGAAGTACACAGACTCATGATTTTAGAAATTTTGTGAGGAACATGGCATTCAAAGACACTTCTCAGTGCGGAAAACACAACAACAGAATGGCATTGCAGAGAGGATGAATAGGTCTCTTACTGAAATGGCCCAATGTCTGAGGTTAAATGCTGGTCTCTCCAAAGGTTTTTGGGCAGAAGTGATGAATATGATGTGCTATTTGCTCAACCGATCTCCACGAGCTTCATTAGATGGGAAGGTTGCAGAGGAAGTGTGGACAGGTAACCCAATTGATTTTAATAATTTGAAAATATTTGGGTGTCCTTCTTTTGTGCATATATCTAGTGATGAAAGATCTAAACTTGTGCTCTCGGTAGATCAATGTTCAAAGACAGATGAGGAGGTGAAATACATGTCAAAGGTTCCATATGCCAACGTAGTTGGCTGCTTGATGTATGCTATGGTTTGCACGAGACCATATTTGGCACAAGCTGTAAGCCAAGTTTGTAAGTTTATGTCGAAGCCAGGGAAATGTCATTGGGAAGCAGTGAAATGGATATTGAGGTACCTAAAGGGTACAACTTCTCATGATATTCTGTTTGGCAGTCAACAGAGTAATCCTTTAGTTGTGGGATATGTGGATTCTGACTATGTTGGTAATTTAAATGATAGAAGGTCTACAACAGGGTATGTCTTTACTCTTGCAGGTTGGCCTATTTGTTGGAAATCCAATGTCCAATCTATTGTGGCAATGTCAACAATTGAAGCGGAGTACATGGCTGTAGCAGAAGCTAGCAAAGAAGCTATCTGACTCACAGGGCTAGTAAAGGAGCTGGGTATTGAGCAAGGTGGAGTTCAGTTGCATTGTGATAGTCAAAATGCTATATGTTTGGCAAAGAATCAAGTGTATCATGATAGAACCAAACATATTGATGTGAGGTTCCATAAGATTAAGGAGTTAATAACATCTGGTCAGATTTTGCTTACGAAAGTTCACACTTCAGAGAATGCAGCTGATATGTTAACCAAGGTGGTCACAACTGACAAGTTCAAGCATTGCTTGGACTTGTTAAATGTTGCTCAATGCTAGTTATGACAAGAACCTCTGACCCAAGACTATGAGGTGGACTTGATATCTTCCATGGGGTAGAATATTCGCCAAGGTGGAGATTGTTGTGCATGGCTCATATTAGGAAGATGTTAAAACATAGTGAAATGGAGCAAAGTGATAGAATCTACCTTTTGGGCTTGAGTAACCTATTGTTGAGTTATTACTTAGATTGGGGGTGTAAGGGGGCAAAGCCCTTTGCGATACAGTACAAGAGTAATATTGTAAATTGTATCGTAGGCTTATGTTATAAATAAAGATGTAATTCTATTTGCTGGAATTAATAAAAAAAAAAGAAACAGTCGCTCTGCTCCCGAGACATAGGCACGCTTGCCGAACCTCGTTAAATCTTGTGTTTTGCGTGTGCATTTTAAATCCAATCTTTAAATTTTTTATTGTTATTGCTAACACAAACTCTCTTCAAGAACTAACATGGTCAAATTTGTGTCCTTATTAATTTTGGCTTTGGGATGTGTTCTATATAAGACATAAAAGGAAAAAGGATTGCGGAGAATATGGCATAAAAGGAGTTGCTTTCTCTCGAGAGGGTTGTTTTCTTCATCACCTCTACTTGGAGTTTTCATGTGAATATATATAACTTGGTGCGCTTTTAATTGGCTTTAACTTCCTAAGAAGTTTCCATTCCCTTGACGTGGAGCTTTTTCATGTGAGAATGACACTAAATCTTGAAACAAAAATAAATTATGAACAATGTAATTCAAAAATTTATAAATCATGACTCTAAATTCAAAAATAAAAAATTCATTACTCTAAATTCAAAAATTCAAAATCTTGAAACAAAAATCATATAACCTAAATCTTAGATATTAAAACCCTAAATAATGAATACTGAAATTATAAACCATGAACAATGTAATTTCATTACTCTTTTTCTTAGGGTCTAAAATGTTGATTAAGCAAAAAAATTTTTATCACCTCAATAATATATTCACATATTCTTAATCTTAAGAATTATTTCTTTTTTAATTTTTTAGAGAAATTCATCACTAATATGTTACTTAATTTGGTGTTCTGAGAATTATTCATGTTATACTTTTCTATTAATTGTTGTTATTACTTTAGCATATCTCTGCATGATATACATGAATTCCATATGCAAGTCATCACTCATCAGATAATTTAGCTTGAGAGAAAATTACTTTAGCATATTGGTACGTGTTGCATAACAAAGTAGCCAGGTAGACAGACACTTGAACAGTTGAAGGACACAAAACAAAAACATCATATGCTCGATATATTTATTAGTAGTAGAAGATAGATGGAGCTCAAGTTATTATAACTAGTTACATGGCCATTCCACGCTCATTATAAGTTCTTAAAAGCATTGATAAACTGATAATTTACTTATTTTATAAGTAAAGTATGAGTCTGTTTTTATCCTTTGGATTAAATAGAGGGCTGTTTATCTCAATTGTTATCATTTTATCAAGTTCTCATTTGATGGACAGCTTGAGTGAACTTTTAGTTTTCTTTCATCCTTGTTCATCTTTTTTGCAAGATAGTGATGATAAAAAAGAGAAAAACGAGGAATCTGTAAATGTACCATGTCAAGAGTTAGCAGAGAGTCAACAACCGTTCAAAAGTCAATTGAGGTTTTGGCTTGAAGCCAAAATTTGACTTACAAATGTGTCAAATTTGTAAGTCAAATTTTCAACCCGTACAATTTCTATTTCATGTACAGTTTGTTTGTCAAGGATTTAGACATAAATTGGCTCTCCAATTTCGTCCATACTTCCCCCAGAGACTTCAGATCCATGACGTGATACATGACCTCGTCTGCCAAATACAACCGTATGGATACTAGACTTACACAAGATTGGATTTAAAACGAACACGCAAAACACAAGATTTAACGAGGTTCGGCAAGTGTGCCTACGTCCTCGGGAGCAGAGCGATTGTTTCTGTTTTTTTATTAATTCTGGCAAATAGGGTTACATCCTTATTTATAACATAAGCCTACGATACAATTTGCAATATTACCCTTGTCAGCATCCGCAGGGGCTTTGCCCCTTGCACCCCCAACCCAAGTAATAACTCAACAATAGGTGACTCAAGTCCAACAAGTAGATTCTATCGCTTTGCTCCGCTCCACTATGCTTTAATATCTTTCTAATATGAGTCATGCACAACGGTTTGGAACCTGTTAGAATCGAAATAAAAAGGATTATTTTTCCCTTCTTTGTTGTTGGGACTCTGAGGAACCTGATGCCAGGAAAGCAATTCCTAGCAACAGCAGAAGTGAAAACTGCACTCTCATCATTGTATAGTATAGTTTAAGTTATTACACTACTCGATCGAATATGATGAAAACATGGGGTGAGATGAGGGGTACTTATAGTTATACAAGAGTGAAGGCTCCTGTTAACATGCATGGACATTTGACCACGAGGTTGCATGCAGGATGACATGTGTTGAATTGAAAAAAATTTATGTGGCGGAAGTGAAGTGGGGGTGTACGTGGTTGCATGCATTTTTTGTCCCAATTTTATGAACTTGGACATGGTTTTCGAAAGGATACACTCTATAATGTTTTTGTCTTTGCTTATCGATCGGTATCTGTTCTTTGGCTTTTTCTTGCGCATGCATGATCCAAGACACCACATAGTGTTATTTATGCTATCCAAGAGCACCAAGAAAAAACAAAATACACAGCCGGATGGATAACTGGCGGAGATATATAAGTAGTAATTAATGGATGCCCATGAAAAAATGCACGGAGTGGACATCGTACATGTGTACCATGTAAGAATGATGATTCATTATATATTAAAGAATAATTATCATTGGACGTACAATCTTGATATACATGCCCATTGCCAAATAAAATAAGAGAAAAAAATATTTATATAATGAAATAGAAGTTTATGAAATAGAAAGGGGTCTCGCGGCATCATATATTATTATATTAGGTTGATTTTAAATATTATTTCCTTAAACAAATTAATTGTTTTAGGTTTAATATTGTATCATTGCTTTATAAATTCTATTCTCTCTACAACATTGTTTAAGTATTGAACTTTAATGGATATTAGATTGGTAATTCAGATGGTCGAAAAAACATTTTCAATCAGGTTACGTATTATGTGCAAATCTACCTCGTTTTAGGTGTATTATTATTGTGTGATGTATGAACGATAATCAAACACAAATATTATTGTTTTTTTGTCATTTCTTTTCGTTGCTTTTTGATTTGTTGAATTTGAAAAATGATATCCAGACATCCTTTAGGTGTAAATATTTTGAATGAGAAACATTTCTTTTTGTTGCTTTTGATTTGTTGAATTTGAAAAATGATATCCAGACATCCTTTAGGTGTAAACATTTTGAATGAGAAAGGAAGAGATGAGAGATAAATAATTCATTTGATAAATAATGAAATAGGATAAGAAGAAACTGATTAGAAGAACCCAACTTGTTGATTATGTTTTTGTAATTTGTGTGTCCAATTTCGTGTATTATATGCTAATAGACATTTAATAAACTTGTTGATCCTTAAATAAAATAAGAAGAAAAAAATCTATATATAATAGTTACAATGGGATGTCTAAATTTCGTGTATTATATATGAATAGACATTTGGTTTTTTGAAATAAATAAATAAATTGTATCAACTTTAATGCTTGAATAATTTAAAATTAATAATTATTTTAAAAAAATAACAAGATTAAGTTGTTGTCAAAAGAAATTAAAAACTTTTTTTTTCTTTTAATTTTTATTAGGTCCCCTTGCTTTGTGGTCCTGCGCGATCTCCCCACCACTCCGCTACCTGTTAACGTTGCCGTTATAGCAGAGAGAGGTATCCTTTTCCTTCTTTTACTTTTCAACTTTTTATACATTATATTTTGTATTTTTCCTATTAAATTTTGTTTTCCATATTTTTTACCATTCATTACTGTACGACGGAGTGTTATTTATTTACTGTTTTGTGGCGAAGCCACGAAGGAGGAAGAGGACCTCATCATGAACATATTGAATGATGCTATTATTTCCTATCTCAACTCAACAAAATAATTCTTCTTGTGCAGAATGATATATAAAATTAGAGAGTAGAGTTGAAGGAAACAAAACAAAAGCATGGTATGCTCGATTTATTTAATATTCATAGTAGAAGCAAGGTGGAGCTCTTAAAGGATACATTCCGCGCTCACTATGAGCTCTTAAAGCATACATTTTAGTACATACTTATTTAAACGCGGAAAATTGAAGAGAAAGGACCCTTTCTTCCCTTGTTCTTGTTCTTGTTCTTGTTCTCCTCCTCATTTAGCTGAGGCTGAGCATCAACAAAGTAGGATTCGCTCTGACTCTTAATTAGATTCTCAACTTGTTTTGCAGAACCAGGGAACGCAAGCTCTAGCACTTGACTGTGTATCTGGCTTATCACATTGTCTTTCTCACCTTCAAATTTTCAATCACCAAAGGAATGGAAAATAACTCAATCATCTATGTTTGACATGTAATAAAACAAAAAGTAACAACAGTCTATTCTATTTGATTGATTATGATCATATACCTGCAAGGAAGTTCCTCTGGTTGTCCTCAGCATTGATACCGAAAGCAAGGAAATTGAGATTTGAGGTAGCATTGATGACAACTGGATAACCAGCTGGGATTACGAATATATCTTGTTCAGACAATTCAGCTCTATATTTCCTCACTTCCAATGGTTGGTCTTCCTGTTGATGCTTCTGTTGTTCTTTTAGGCCAACAAGTTCAATGTTTGCTTCTCCTTCATTAATCACCAGTATCACTATGGCCTTTGAGTTGAAGTGTGGTAGAAGAAGAGCTCCCTATATTTGTGAACAAAACAAAACAAAACAAAAGTAAATCATTAATTTAATAAAGTCTCAACAATTAGGTTTCTTTTGAGTTTGTGTGGTTAAATAATTACCTCGTTCATATCAACAAAACTGAGGAAGATGTCCAAGTCCTTAAGCTGAGGGTTTTTCTCTGGGGTGATCTCAAAGAACTTGCCAAGCTTGTTGGAATAGATAGGTTTGCGGCTTCTCAGGTTGAATGGTTCATCTTCGGAGGAAATGGTTTTCCTTGAACTAGATTTGGCATCTCTGCTAAGTGCCCGAATCTGTTCCTTTGAGATTTCCACAATCACTCCCTCTTCCTCACTCTCTTGCTGCTGCCCCTCCTCTCCGAACAGAACCCTGTTTATCTCCTCGTACTCGGTCTATAAATAATAAAATCAAGCAAGTATATATAGTTAATGAATGATAATACATTTAGACAAATTAATTAATTAGATGGAGTAGTGATGCATGGTTGCTTACATCGAAGGAGGCCTCTAGAACATTGTTGCTGAAGCCTTCCAAGTAGGATTGTTGGGTTTCAGTGCTAGATAGGAAGAAACCCTACAAGAAAAAAAAAAAAAAAAAAACAAAGATTGAACTTATTGACATTTTGGAAACAAATTAATTAGAAGAATATATAATGAATTAGAAAAAGCAATACCTGGAATCTGCGAGGATTGTTAACGGGTATGGCGAGTGTTACTATTCTAAGATCCTCGTCGTCGTCAGAGTTAAGGAAATAGTAAGTGGTTCCGGCAGGGATGTTGAGGGCATCGCCAGACTTAAGTTCGTAGGTGTCTCTGTCGTCATTGTTCACCAAGGTAATAATCGTTGATCCTGTAGTTCGATGATTGATTAATTAAGCAAGTGTAGACAGTGTTGTTATTGAGTTGATGTTTAATTAATTAAATATTAGTTAATTACCGTTAAGAACAACGAGGAGTAATTGCGAGTCAACGTGGTGGGGGAGAAAGAGGGCGTTGGGTTTGAAGTTGTACTCCAAAACGCGGTAGTCTTGAAGATTCTCAAGTTGTTGTTGGTTGAATCTCTGGAGGAGACGAATTTGACCATATTGGTTCTTGAACAGAGTTTGGAAGCTGTTAGAGTCAAAGTAAAAAGGGTTATTTTTCCCTTTTTGTTGTTGTGACTCTGATGACGAACCTGATGCCAGGAAAGCAATTCCTAGCAACAGCAGCAGTGAAATCTGCACTCTCATCATAGTATCGTTTAAAGTTATTACACTACTCGATCGAATATTATTGCACTACTTGCTCTCGATCGAATATGATGAAAACATGGGGTGAGATGAGGGGTATTTATAGTTATACAAGAGTGAAGGCTCTTGTTAACATTAACGTCATGGATGACGTGTGTTGAATTGAACAAAATTGATGTGGCGAAAGAGTATGCGGGTTGTGCTAGCCATCGAGTACGTGTTGATGTGCATGCCATTTAGGCATACATGCATGCTCGACGCGGCGATTCTGATCAGACACTTGGGTGGGTTTTGCATTTTGTCTCAATTAATTTTATGAACTTGGACATGTTTTCGAAAGGATACTCTATGTTTTGTCCGTTTCTGTTCTTTAGTTTTTTCTTGTCCAGAGTACTGTACATGTAAGTGATAATTACGGACCATTATCATGAAAGATAAGTACCCATCAAAATCAAAATAATTACTATATAAGTATTAATTAAGTAATTGATCAGTACGTACGGTCAAACGAATAAATTAAATAAGTTGCAAATTAATGGAGGAGACATGATGTAAGAATATAAGAACAAGAACAAGAACAGATTCAATGTAGTACGATGTAAGAATAATGATTGATTATTAATTAATTAAAGAATAATTATTGGACATGCCTACATATGCATGCTAAATAAAAATAGGAAAAATATAAATATTATAACAAATAATGCATTAATTTCCACCCTAAAAAACAAGTAATGCAATAAAAAAATAGGAAATATATATATATATATTAAAAAAATAGATTTTTTTGTCCCTTATTTGTATTTTCTAGATTTTAACTTGATTCCTTATATTTAAAAAGTTTTATTTTAGTTTCTTACCGTATCCTTGTTAGTTCATATATCGATCCTTCCCTTAATTAGTTGTTGGTATTAAAAGTATCAATTTTAGTTGATGAAATATCTCTCACAATTTCAACTATTTTTCATATTCTTAATTCTAGGAATTATTTATTTTCTAATATATATATATATTTTTAAAAATAGCACTCATTTAAAATACCCGGAGGTCATCTTGTGATCTCGGTTGGTATTAATTTGCAAAAATCTCCACTGGGTCAATTTTTATAGACCTAATTAACTAAATCTTTATATCAAGTTAATTCAGTTAATAACTCTAAATTTATCCTAAAAACTAGGGATGGCAATGGGTAGGGTACTATAGTACCCGTCCACATACCCGTGTTTCAAAAAAGTATCCGGCCCCGGCTCCATACCCGTGCAGGTAACAATTTCAATCCACATCCTCATACTCTCTGGATACCTATGTACCCATACCCGCATCCGCGACCCGCACTTTTCATATATATAAAATTAAAAATTATAAAAAAAAAAAAAAAAAAAAACTTAGGGGATGTATTGGATTAAAATTGTTTAAGATTTGAATGACTTTTTTTTTTTTGTAAAAATGTCTTGGGTATTCAATCAAGATTGTTAAATGATAAAAAATAATCTGATGATATTCAATCAAGATTATCAAAAAAAATTTCAGAGGACAACGAAATCTTGTGGTATTCGATTGAGATTTTGAATAACACAAAAAAAAAGTCATCTATTATTCAAAATTATAAAGATTTTATGAACTTTTTAGTTGATCATATAAATACCAAACACAGCAAACAATCACATTCAACTATAAGAGCTTTGGAGGCAATGACATAATCTGTCACCCACACATTTTTTTGTTTCAAGGTGAGACTTTTCATATAATTCTAATAGTGATGTGTTCATACCTCAAAATCACTATGAATCAATTTACAAGGCTACAATGTAGTCCACTGTCTCATTCATTTTAAGTTCATAAATTCTTAATGAAATGAAAATTTTCATAAGAAAAATTGATCTGAGTCTAGAGGAAGTTTTAACTCGAAACAAACAATCAAGTTAAAGTTTTTAAAAACTTTTCTAAACTATTGCAGTCAATTTTGAAAAAATATACAATTTAACATAGGAAACAAAGAGCAATGTTTGAGATGTTATAAAACATAAACAACTTTGGATATTCTTCAAGTTAAGCAAATGATTCATGTTTTGATCATCATGTATTTTTGTTGAATTATTTGATTTATATTTTGATGACATTATTGATTTTATAAGTTAAATGAAACATTTTATATTTTTGACTAATATTTTGTTATTATTTTTCACTATTACTTTATGAAAAATTGTGAAAAATATATCTCAAAATGCATTAATAGTTTGTAACTTTGATTTTGAGTTCATGTACATTATTAGTAGGTGAGATGGTTCAAACTTATGATAATTTGTGATTAGTCTCTGTTCAATAATATTTTCAAACACATTCTTGTTAGTTTGTATTTAGTAGTTTTGAATATTTTTTTGTTATAGAAATCCATAAAATTATAAAATTCTAATCACAAAAGTCTTCTTAAAATTTTTTTAACATTTGTTAGTTTCCTACAAAATCTTCAAAACTTTTTATGCCAAAAAAGTCTTTTAAAATCCTAGTCCAATACACCTTATATAATATTAAAATCAAACGAATATTGATTTATATAAATAAATAACATTACAAAAATAATCATTCAACATAAATCTAAACAAAAACTCTAATTAAACGGGAAAAACTAATATATTTTTAAACTAATTAGTTTATAATTATATATTAAAAATAAAACACAAATAGATATAATATTTTAACTTCATCATCCGAATTAATTTCTCTATATTTTGCAAATGCGTATTTCCATAGTTTCTATATTGCTTTAAACTACTAATACAAATAAAAATTAAATCATAATAGAATATCAAAATTAACATATAAAAAGAATAATTAAAATAATAAATAGATAATTAAATAATTTAAATAATAAAATTATAATATATTAATTAATATGTATATACATAAGGTGCGGAGCGGGGTGGGGTGGGTACTACAGTACCCGTACCCGCACCCATCCCCGTGAGATTTTACGGGTAAATACCCGTCCCATCCCCAAATATGCGGGTTATTACCCTACCCGCGTATGAATATTTTTGCGCGGGTGCCCGTAGGATCTAGGTCCATATTGCCATCCCTACTAAAAACTAGTTCTGCTCTGTTGTATTCTTTTAGTCCTTTGTATAGACACAAGGCTTCACCTTCTAGGCTTCTATGACAGAAACATGCTGATAGATCTCGCGGAAACAAAAAGGCCCATGTCATCTCGGATGCACAATATTCCCTTCCCCAGCTAAATTATATGAATCTCAGACCAGCAGCACTTCCTACATGAATTCACAATTAATTAAAATATGCCAGTTGGCATTTTCTATACATTGAAAACAGAATTCGCATATATCAGTACAATCAACACCTCAGTTCAGTTTCAGTTATATCAGTTGATTTATGTTAGTTCATTTTAAATCGTTTGCTATGTCAATGATTTGATAAAGTATATACAAAATCCGTTATTTGTACTCATTCATTGAAACTTTTGAATAAAGGAAGATCACGGTATGGTGGCAGGGCTTCTTTACTACATGATACCTCTTACAATTATTTAGACTTCAGATTAAGACTGAGAAAACAAAGTCAATTTCTTTTCTGGTAGAACGTAACACTTTGTTGAAGATGTATCTGATTTAAATTTAATGTCTTTTTCACATAATACGCTAGTCATAATCAAATAATTTAGCTTCAGAGTAAATTACTTGACCATATTTATACGTGCCAATCACATCAAACAGTTGAAGTACACAAATTAATTAAACAAAAAGCATCATATGCTGTCGATTTATTTATTCATAGCTGGAGCTCAACATAAAGTTACATAGCCTGATAGTTTCCTCGCTCACTATGAGGTATTACGGCATACATTTTAGTACATACTTATTCAGTAAAAAGCCCTCAAAATTGAAGACAAAGGACCCTTTCTTCCCTTGTTCTTGTTCTTGTTCCCCTCCTCATTTTGCTGAGGCTGAGCATCAACAAAGTAGGATTCGCTCTGGCTCTTTATTAGCTTCTCAACTTGTTTTGCAGACCCAGGGAATGCAAGCTCCAGCACTTGACTGTGTATCTGGCTTATCACATTATCTTTCTCTCCTTCAAATTTTCAATCACCAAAGGAATGCAAATAACTCAATCAGCCATGTTTGACATGCAATAAAACAATAAAAGTAAAACAACATTCTATTCTATTTGATTTATTGTGATCATATATACCTGCAAGGAAGTTCCTCTGGTTGTCCTCAGCATTGATACCAAAAGCAAAGAAATTGAGGTCTGAGGTAGCGTTGACCACAACTGGATAACCTGCTGGGATCACGAATATATCTTGTTCAGCCAATTCAGCTCTATATTTCCTAACTTCCAAAGGTTGGTCTTCCTGTTGCTGCTTCTGTTGTTGTTCTTTTAGGCCAACAAGTTCAATGTTTGCTTCTCCTTCATTAATCACCAGTATCACTATGGCCTTTGAATTGTAGTGTGGTAGCATAAGAGCTCCCTATATTTGTGAACAAAACAAAAGTAAATCATTAATTTAATTAAAGTCTCAACAATTAGGTTTCTTTTGAGTTTGTTTGGTTAAATAATTACCTCTTTCATGTCAACAAAACTGAGGAAGATATCCAAGTCCTTAAGCTGGGGGTTTTTCTCTGGGGTGATCTCAAAAGAACTTGCCAAGCTTGTTGGAATATATCTCGCGGCTTCTCAAGTTGAATGGTTTATCTTCAGAAGAAATGGTTTTCCTTGAACTAGATTTAGCATGTTTGCTCAGTGCCCGAATCTGTTCCTTTGAGATTTCCACAATCACTCCCTCTTCCTCACTCTCCTCCCCTTGCTGCTGTCTCTCCTCTCCGAACAGAACCTTGTTTATCTCCTCGAATTCGGTCTATAATTAATCATATCAAGCAAGTATAATTAATTAATGAATGATAGTATATTTAGTTAGTGTGTGACATTTAGACAAATTAATTAATTAGATGGAGTAGTGATGCATGGTTGCTTACATCGAAGGAAGCCTCTAGAACATTCTTGCTGAAGCCTTGCAAGTAGGATTGTTGGGCTTCAGTGCTAGATAGGAAGAAATTCTACAAAAAAAAGAAAAACAAAGATTGAACTTAATGACATTTTGGAAACAAATCCGAAGAATATATAATGAATTAGGTAGGGATTAGAAAAGGCAATTAAATACCTGGAATGTGCTAGGATTGTTAACGGGTATGGCGAGTGTTACTATTCTGAGATTCTCGTTCTGGTCAGGGTTAACAACATAGTAAGTCGTTCCAGAAGGGGCTCTGATGGCATCGCCAGACTGAAGTTCGTAGGTGTTTCTGTCATCGGCGTTCACCAACGTAACAAGGGCTGTCCCTGTAATTAACAAACAAAATCAATATTAATTAATTAATTTTACAAGAATTGAAGAACTGAAGCAAGCAAGAAAGCAAGAAAGCAAGTGATGAGTGATGTTTATATATGAAATATATACTAACCGTTGAGGATAACGATGAGGTAATCAGCGTCAGTATGGTGAGGAAGAAGGAGGGTGTTGGGTTTGGAGTTGAACTCCAGAATGCGGTAGTCTTGGAGATTCTGAAGCTGTGGGGAGCGCTTGTTGAACCTCTGGAGGAGACGAATGTGACCATGTTGGTTCTCGTAGAGAGTTTGGAACCTGTTAGAGTTAAAGTAGAAAGGGTTCTTATTCTTGCTGCGTGTCTCTGACTCCTCCTCCGAACCTTCTTGGTGGCGGTCCTCCTCATCCTCATCTTCCTCCTTCTCACCGTGTTGGTGTTGTTCACTTTCCTGGTGTCTGGGTGGGCGTGGGAATGGGAATGGACGTGGTATTTGTTTGTCTTGCTCATCTTCCTCCTGCTCACTGTGTTGGTGATGATGATGTTCCTTCTCCTGGTGTTTCGGTGGTTGTGGAAGCTCACCTTCTTCTTCACCTTCCTCTACTTTCTCCGTCCTAATGAGGTTGCAGCGAGCGTGGCATGCTTGGTTCCTGTACGAGTCTCTCTCGCTATTGCAACTCCGGAGGCACTTGTTGTGGCTGGGGTTCTCCTTTTCCCAGTAGGCAATGCCGAATGAGACAGAAACTGAAGCCAGGAAAACAAGTCCCAGCAACAGTAATGGGAACCGCGCTCTCATCATAGTATTGCAGGGAATTATATCTATGACTTGAAGGGTATTGAACTTGTTGGTTGTGGATGATGAAAACCTCGACCGAGATTGCGGGTATTTATGGTCGTACAAGAGATATAGCTCTTATTGACATGCATGGACATTTGGCCACGGAGTGGCATGCGGGTTGACGTGTGTTGAAATGAATCAAACTGAGGTGGCGGAAGAGAATACGGGCTTTGATGTTGGGTACTTAGAAACAAACAACAAATATTGTGTGGGCTCATGGTGGTGGGTTGAGTTTTGGGCTGCATGGTGTGGACACCTTGGTGAGTACGTGTTGTTGTGCATGACATTTGGGGTCTAGTTCTTTTGGACGCGGCTACTGGATAAGTGAAGTTGAATGCAGCTGTGTTTTTGTTTCAATTTATATAAACTTGGACATTGTTTTGCAAAGGATACTCTATCTTTTGTCTTTTTTGGTTCTTCTGCTTTTTCTTATGATCCAAGAGACTAGACACTCAGTGTTTTGGCAATAGAGAGTACCAAGAAATAAAAAAAAATTAAAAAATACACATACAGATAATTACGACGGAGGAAGGATACGTAATTGATCAGTACGGGCTGTTATCAAAGTTAATTAATTAATAAGTTGCAAATGGAGGCCTATCAAGCCACTAACACATGAATAGACTTCATAGTTCAAACAATATGTACGATGTAAGAGAAATGATTGATTATTTCATTTTACATGTATTGGTATACTTACCAATAATATCTAATTAATCAATAGAAGAGAAAAAATGTTTTTCAAATTTACATGTGAATATATACATATCTTAAACATTTTTTTTTTAAAACATAACGTAGTAGTAAATATTTTTTTTATTTTCTACTTACGACACGCATTAAAAAAAACATGAAACGATTAATTATTGATGTATTCTCTAAGTAAGACACTTTTTTTATCATTTAATAATTAAATATACGATCTAATTACTAAAATTTTAATTCCATTGTTTTTTAACTGAAATTTACAATTGTCTCAATAATATATTCACATATTATTAAATAACAAAGATATTATAGTATCATTAAATCAAAATTCAAGTCTTTGATAAAAAGTACTTTTGATGTCTTTTTATCCTAATCGTTTATATATGCTAATAAAATTGTTTTAATACTTTTAAATCACTAGGGATTCTATCCTAATCGTTTTAATTAATATATTTCATTTATTACTTTTAAATAAGATGATATTTTATTGATTTATTTTTTAAAAAATGGATCTATCGTTGAGAATATATATTTTTATTTATAAAATAATTAAATTAACTATTTTAACATTTATTTCATTTTATTAATTTAGGTTGTATTATTTTAAGAATAAATTAAAATTTAAATATATGATCCCTCTTTAAAAGTAATACATTTTGTTTGTGAATTTTAAATATGCATGCACATGTTTTTTTCTCTTAAACATATATTGTTCTACTCTTAAGTCTTAACTGGTTTTCCTATTGGCTTTCGTCATTAGGCATCATGCATTTTTATTCATCAAAGGGTGTATGTCTTTTATTTATTTTTTATTTAATTTCCCTGTATTTTTTTATAAGTAAATGAATATTTTTAAAAGAATTCCAACTTAATTAATTTGCAAGAATTGGAATAAACAGGCAGTGTACATATATTTCTCAGTTTAGCACAGCCCATACACCCCTGTGCAAAACCAGGAAACCCCAACATAAATATATATTTCCTTAGTTTCCACCTCTGTCAATGTCTGAAGGTCTCAAAACCACTTAATAATCCCTCCTGGGAATGCCATCAATTAAACCATTTGAGATAATATATATATATATATATATATATATATATATATATATATATATATATATATATATATATATTTTGTCAGTAATAACTATTTTTTATATTAATATTTATGTAACTAAAATTTTAATAATAATTTTCTGAAAATTATATATAAATTGTTTTATCATTAGCTTTTCTATAGCAAAAAAAACTTTACATTCAAGCAACACACAATAGAGATACAATAAATAGTTGGTGGGACAAGTTATACCGTCTGGGTCATTTTTATGGGTTGTTTCATGAAGCAAATGGTGATTCCAATTGATATATCAAGTGCTTCAGCAATCATAATTGCTTCTTGAAGAAATAACTAATGCTTCAAATTTTAAATCAATAAAAAGTAAATGATAATGTAATTAAATAATAATTTAATATGTACCATAATTATTTAATTTTATTGTGAGATCTATAGGAAGTAATTTTAAAAAATTGCTTTTCATTATAAAAATTTGATGATTAAAATTATTTGTATTAAAAAATGTAAAAAAAAATATAAGATGTAATGATGGATTCTATTGAAAGTAATAAGAAATAATTGATTTATTGTGGATGTTTTTATGGTGTGTTTAATTTAAAATTAAGTTGAATAGATACACATTTCAATACACTTATGTGAGAATAGGAATTTAAATCTTTTATGTTAATTAACGTTTAAAAGCCTCCCAACATTAAATCAAACGTACATTTAAAATTTTAACAATATTTTGATATTTCTTTCTATTTAAATTAAATTATAATTTGTTTTGATTAGTTTATAAACTAACAATAAAAGTTAATTCAATTGATAAGATATGACTTGTATATCACATAGACATAGATTCAATAATCCTCTTAGATTTAAGAATTCTTGTTTAATTTGTAAATATTATTGTAAGTGCTAAACTTTTATTCATGAAAAAAAAAAACTTATCAAAGTAAAATAATTAAAAGTACACATATAGTAAATGAATTCATTTTAATGGCTTATAAGTATTTTTTTTTAAATGATGAAGAAGCGTTTGAATTTATACAGAATCCGATAACATGTAGCAAAAAACAACTGAATAATTAAAGTGAATAATATGATACAGTCGTGTTTTGAAATTAAAGGTTACAGAATCCGATAACATGTAGCCAAAAAAAAATTGAAAAGACAGGTGCCTGAATGACATCGATTGAGCTTCACGTGCAATTTTTTTTATAAGTATCTCATCATTTAATGAATTTTATATTAAGCAAGGGTTTCATAATTAATTCAGTAATTAATTATAAAAAAATATAATTTTGATGAAGAGCTATATAAATTAAAAATAATTAGTTTCTTCTAATTAAGCAATTGATGAAGATCAAGGAAAGATTTGAAAAAGAGATATTGTTGAATAAAATATAAGCACCCCCCCTCTTAATTCTTTGTAAGTTGTAGCCAAGACTTCCTTATGGTAATTTTATATTTAATTTGTAAGTTATTGTGCCACAAATCAAAACATGCTTAATTTTATTTTTAATTTACTTTGAATTAAAACATATGTAATTTATTGACCTACTAGCTTGATATAAAACTAGAGTACTCGTTCATCAAATCAAATTTGTAACATACAAGAAGTTCAAGACCTAATAACCAGGGGCGGATATAGAACATCGTTAAAGGGGCTAGTTTTTTTAATTTTTTTTTTACTTTAATTACTTAAATATGTAATTCCTAACAAATAAATATTTAATAAATAATAATTTTTATAAAACTATTTATTAGTTTTACACAAAAATAAAATTAATAATTAATGAAGAAAATACATATATTTATAATTTGTTAATTATTTAAAAAAATATTTTTTAGTCTCAAATACACTTACATTGATAATTTCACAATTAAAAAAAAGAAAACAAACTCATCAAATTTTATATCAATTATAATATATATTATAAATAGAAAAATGAGATTGATAATAATGCACAAAACATAATTCACTTGGATAATAACAATTCATAAAAAAAAATATAAAAATATAATTGTAATAATATCTATTAATTAATATATTAAATTTTTTTTGGGTTAGATTATAATTAGTATCAACCTATATTATCATATTTATTATTAATATATTTTTATTAAGAAATAATATATATTATTACAGAATTTGAGGGAGGGGTGCTTAAATCCGTCTCTGATCAAAATTTTACAATTGGATTCAGATGTGAAATAAATTAATATCATCGCATATTTTGATAGGAGAATTCTGAATAAAAGATGAGATGAGTGTAAACACTAAACAGTAAACACGGAGATGAAAGACGTTAATGGATTGGGTGACAACTGTTGCTTAGCTATCAGTGCAATTATTGCTATGCTAAATACTAGCCGGTCCACTATGAGACAGTAGGGTTCATATCATGGTCCATCCATTTCCCTTTTCTAGATAACTTGGGCAAAATAGTACTGTAATGTTTTTTTACTTCTCTTTGCAATATTTTATTAACCAGCCATTATAATTAATTAGTTTAGATTCTCTGAAATTCATTCCCGCAAATTAAAGTGCATGGTTAGTGGTTCCAGTATAATAATCGCTCGAATTAAACACTTGCAGGGTTTAGTTGGCGCGCTTTCTTCGATCTTAAAAAAGAAAAACAGACAGGAGTAATTGTTGAATTTATGATCAATTGAGTTATGACTATATATTGTGGAGTAGTATTTTCTTTTATGAATCACGTGTATCTTTTTCTTGGAAATAACCTTAGTATCTTACTCCAATTGGATATATGAATATTGTATTTAATATGCTCAAAGTCATCAAACTATTAAAATTACCGTTGGAATAAGTAACAAGTTCTCATTTCTAATTAATTTGGAAAAAAAACATGAAAACAATCCAAATTGTATTTAGTGTAACGACCTAGAAGGAAACTGGATTAAAAATTTACATCCATAACCAATAGTAATATACATGAGTAAAATAGTTATATATCGTTAATAAAAAATTATTTTATATCGTTGAATAATTATAATTCATTTTTAAAATAATTTTATAAAAGTGAACTGTCTTACCATAAATTAAGAGTTATGATTAACTACCTGTGTAAAATAATTTTATAATATAAATTTTTTTTCAAGAGAAATAATTAATGAGAATTTAAACTGAAAAAAATATTTTTAAAAAGGAATAAAAGTATGTCTTGTTAATATTAGAGATAATTTTAGAAAAAAAATACAAATTTAGGATAAATTTACTGTTTTAAAATAAATTAACTAACTTTTTATTAGTCTCGGTGAATTTAAATCTTTTAAAAGAGATTAGAAGAAATATCTTGTTTGACATTTTTTTCATTGGCCTATTAGTCGGTTTATTTATTTAGGAATATTTATTCAAATATAAACGCTTTAATATGAAATAAAAATAGGCTAACAAGATATGTCAAATTTTCAAAAAGCTCAAATCATGTTTAACAAGTTTATGACAAATTTTAGACCAACTTGAATCTTGATTTTATTCAATAAATTAGACTGTTTTTTTTTTTTTTTAAGTTCAAATAAATAAGTCAGAACTATTCAAACAAAACTTCATTCGACTCAATCTATATGCACTCTTACTTTTGCAATTGCCAATTAACCTGACAAGTTTAGACAAATTAACTTGGGGAGACCGATCATATTAGTCGATCCAAATGAATTGGTGATAGGCAGGTTGGTTGAATTGGTGTGTTAATTTTCTTTAATATTGTTATATATATTGTTTGGGAACTTTACAAGTTATATATATTGTTTTTGTTTTTAATTTATGTCAATTTGTAAGATGTAATCTTGCAATGACCTAATGCTTTAACTGAGTTGATAATCATCGATTCGAATACAATAAAATTAGATAACTATATATATTTGTCATTTTTCATGGCCACAAACCGGATAAAATATGGGTTTCAATGTCCCGTCATGCTATAAAATCAATGTCCCTTTTATTACAAATGAACAATACAATTATCAGTTGTAACAAATAAAATCATTTTCTTGAAAATTACAACTTAATTTTAAATAATTTTATTATAAAATGTTCATGATAAAAAAAAAAATCACTATGCATCTGGTTATATATATATATATATATATATTAGATTGCACGTTAAAGATTAGATTAATCTTTTGTTTTCTTTCTTTTGGATCACGATTTATGCCATTCTTTAACTTTTTAATTTAATATTTGGGTTTTAAATAATGAACTATATTTTTATAATTTCAAATAATTTTTTAATTTTATTTGTTTACCTTTTATAATTTAAATATTTTTATTTAGAATATTTTTATTTTTTTAAGGAAGAGTATTTATATTTTAACACATATAACATTTTACATTTTACTAAAATTTACGAATGTTCATACTAAAAAAAAAAAGGTTCTTTAAGAGTGTTTATAACTCATTTTGTCTCACTAATCCGGTCTAATTCAAAGTTAATTTTTGATGAATTTGAATTTTAGAAATTACATGCAATATATTTTTAAAATGAGCTCTGGTTAATTATACCTCTATGTTATCCTAATTACTTGGTTTAATTTTCTGTATTATTTTATAAAAAATGATTTTTTCACGTAATTATGTAGTATCAATTAGGATTATTCGCGATGAAATTTAATTCAATTTTTAAATAAAAATTCATTCGAATCAAACTTAAAATAAATACACAATTCGTCCAGCTTTAATATAATATCAAATTTGAATCAAATTAAATCAATTTTTGTGCAGTTTGATAATTTTTTTAATCTATTATCATAATTTAATTTTTTTAATTAAATTTACATAATTATTAATTATTATGCTATATTATTTTTTTATTAAATTTTATTTTACATATTTTAGTTTAAAATATTATTTTTACTTCTATTTAAAATTATTATAAAAGGATATTATCAACTTCTTTTATAAAATAATAATGAATCATGATTCACTTTATATTTAATATTATCTAGTAATATTAGTATATCTTTTTTTAAGATGTGTAAAATATATAAATTTATTAAAAAAAAATTATAAATTACATAAAAAAATATTATTAATTACATAATACTAAATATTTAAAAATAAATTAATATAATTACAATATACAATTTAGTTTGATTTTTATAATAAAATCTTAAAATCGAACCAAATCACAAAATAATACATAGTTTTTGAGATTTTTTATCATGCAATTTTTGTTTTAACTGGTTTCTGATTTTTTTATTTTTGTTAGTTTAGCTGTCCACGATCAGTTTGGTTCAATTTTGGACACCTAGTATCAATTATAAAACTTCTTTCCCTCCAAAAACAAAATTATAAAACTTCTTAATTTAATGAATAATATTTTATATAACACGTACACTGTTATACTTATATGGATGTTATTTATTTTGAAATATATGTCATAAAGTATACCTTAGTTGTAATTTTGCGATTTAGCAATATATAATGTGGATATCGTGTTCTCATTTTCAACCAACCAAAACCTGCAAACTCTTGAGTAAATAATGCTTATTATAGGCTTTACAGTTGAGTCAACAACGATATAACAATTTCACATGCACATGATGCACTTATGTTTGGCTCCAAAACACCCATTGACAATGCCTTGTTTAGGCAAAACCTCCTATCATGTACAAAATATCTAACAATCCGGCCAACTGATAAGCTACAGGAGTAATTAAATATTTATTTTCAGTATATATATATATATATATATATTGTAGTTAAAAAAACATTTTTTTAATTTCTATTCTTAATTTGACAAACAAGGTTACATATCAATAGTACTGGGTTGTTAATTGTTTTTGTAGTAAACTATTCAATTTGCATATTATTTTTTTTTTACTTATATCATCCACTTTTACTTATTAAAATTAATATAAATACAAGATTTCTAGACCATTTTTAACGAACTGATTAAAGTGTCAGATAAAATTATAATGATCACCTACGTATTCATATACTAAATACTATAACGAGTACGTATATGTATCACAGGGAAGATGCAATCGCTGTCAGAGATGAATGAGCTTTTTTCGGGATTGAAATGAAGTTATGTGAGCGCATTCAAAAAGAATACCAAGTTTTAGTCAATTTGTACTATTTTCAGCTTTTCAGAAAAAAAATGAAAAATGTAATTTTATTTTTCCTGACGAGTTTGTATATTTGCGGTTTAGTTTTTACAGAACTAACAGCTGAGAAGCTATTACAGCCTTTCACCAACCTTTTACACTTACTGTACGGCTCAACTTCAAAAGTTCATTACCTTTCGGATAAAACCCATCGAAACTAGATCCACAAAGTTAGGGCTATTAACTTCTTCAATTGTATAACTACACTTAAAAAGTTCAAGTATATAACCACCTTCTAATTTAAAAGCTAAATCAAACTATCCCTTATTAAGCACTTTTTTTTTATTTACAAGTTTTTCCATATATATACATACTACCACTCTTCTCTTTCTCTCTTTATTTGGCATTCTTTTATGTAACTAATTCGTCTTTACCATAATTAATGAATTCGTTTTAAAGTATACTAGTACTTATAATGTTAATGTATGTGACTTAATTTTTGTATAACATTCTTCTTGAAGTGGGTGGCCTTGAATATGCTCTATTTGAATATGGCACAAACCAAAAAACAATTTGTGTCCTTTTGATCGATGTTGCTGTCGCGAATCGCGATACTTGAGCCGGATTTTCTCGCTCTGCCCTAACCCAGATTGGTAATAATGTAGTTGTATTCACCAAATAAATGAAACTATGATCAAAGTACTTCATTGGCCTAAACTAAAATCTTCTTTTTCTGTTGTCCTCACGTTCCTCAACAAGACACACACTTGACACTTCTCTTATTTTATTTAATTATTTTAAAACGAAATAATAATAATAATTCTTTAATGGTCATGATATATAGTACTTAGTACTCTTAGCAGCTAGTCTCTCCTTTCAAAGATAGAGATGGGGAATCTCAGAAAATGATTATAAGAGTAGTAGTAGGACTGTACTTGGACCGTTAAGTAGGAGCATAGAAGCTACCTCTGTGTTATAATTGTGATCTTTTTACTCACTGCACAATAGCTAGGGTTTTCACCCACTGAAATTGTTTTTTTTTTTTTTTCAATCTGCAGATGCAGATGTTCTCTTCCACATATGACTCCAATCTTTTCCCTAACTTCCCATCGTCTTCTTACCCTATACTTCCTTTTCTCATTGATCCTGAGAATGATTTTGCAAGCAACACCCTTCTCGATGACCCTCTTGTTGTTCCCCTCATACCCACCACCACACATGATCATCAAGCTCCATTCCCTGAAGAAACAAATTTTGCAGTTGCTCATGACTGCACTACTGTCGCCATGCTTGAACAGGATGCAAAAAACACTAACTATGGTTCCCACTACGGTAATAGCAATTCCAATTTCCTCACCCAGAAGCCAGCCACAGCCAAAAAAGACAGACACAGCAAGATTCACACATCTCAGGGCTTGAGGGACCGGAGGGTGAGATTATCAAGCGAAATAGCCCGCAAGTTCTTTGATCTTCAGGACATGTTAGAGTTTAACAAACCAAGTAACACACTTGAGTGGCTCTTCACAAAGTCTGACAATGCAATCAAAGAACTAGCCCGGAGTAAGCATAGCAGCAGTAACGGCGGCAGTGGCGGTGGTGACAAGTGTTCCGCCGACCCTTCTGTGGATTCAAATAACAACAAATCATTGGTGGGTAATAAAGGGAGGAAGTTGAAATGGGCACAGAGGGATAACGATGTCTGTGTTCAGAACAAAAGAGAGTCAAGGGAAAGGGCAAGAGCAAGAGCAAGAGAAAGGACTTGTTACAAGATGTGTAGCAGTAGAAGGGTGGTGCAGAAGGATCAGTTTGATGATCAACAATGGTGCCCTGCAACAACAAACACTACTACTCAAATGCTGCACCAATTCAGGTCTTCCTCCATTCATCAGCCACCTGAACCTCAACCTTGTGCAAGATGGGTTCAGCCAGCTTATAATAACAACCCTTTTCTCATTCATAATAATGAAGCACCCAGAGATGGATTTGACGTCATTGAAGAATCTATTATGATAAAAAGGAACAATAAGCCGTCATCTCATCACCACCAAAACCTTGTGATCCCTAGGGATGCAAGTTTCAACTACAATGACTGCCCCCTATTACCCTATTCCACTCCAAACACCTGGGATACTAACTTTTGTGGAATAAGCACCATGAATCTATCTACATGTTTCATGAACCCGTGGTAAGTTTTCTTTTCAAATTTTTTTTTTAATTTATTCATTCTTCTTCTCAAATCACTGCTTCAGGTGGTTTTCAACTTGTGTTGATGTTTAACTAATTAGTGATTTTTTTTAAAATTTTAATTTGCGTCCAGATTTGTAGAGCTTCTTCATTCAAAATCTTTGGCAATTCTTGGGACGAGTGCATATCAATCAGAGTAGACACTAAAATGTGCTAGTTTTCGGTAAAATCTGATCAGAATGAAATCCTCAAGTGTGCTTTGCCTTGTAATCATCATCACATAGTTCTGTGTTTCTTCTCTCTATCAGCAACTTTCTCTGCCCTATATTCCCATTTTACAATGTTTTGTACTGATTCTTGCTGATAATCAGCCAATGGCATGTGAAAGGTTTGCTGCGTCCTGCGTGTATTTAAAGTTTGATTGAACAAGTATTATCAAAAGTCATGAAGTCACTCGCTAGCAGCTTTATTCGTGCTTCTTTTTTTTATTAATGTAATTGGTTAGTCTTCGATTTCTGAAAAGCACTTATGTACTTTTGGTGCAAAGGGTTTCCAAGGATCATGAGAAAACTAAAAATTTCAGCTTTTGTCTGCAGTTAACCTCCTTGTAGATGTTGAGGATTTTGCTAATTTACATTATTTCAGCTCTGCGAATTCAAACAACGTTCAGTAGAAGTCAACAACGTATTTCACAAAAGCTCTGTGATCTATCAGGAAATAATTTCTCGGTGCCAATTTCAAGTTAAAACCTTCTTACTTGCGTAATTTCTCTGAAGCAAACTCAATAATCATAAATTATAACCGAGGGTTTGGTGGGAAGAATAATCATAAATATATACTATGTTAATTTTATAATTACCACAGAACATATAGTAAAGAATATTAACTATTGATTATTTATTTATTTTGGTAATTTGGTATAGCTATTGAAAATTTTAACCCTTTACATCTTAAGGCAAAATTATGGGTAACAAACACTGGAATAACTGTTAATTATGTTCCGATGTTAGCATGCCAAGCATTATTTCCTTTTAGCCTGTTAAAAGTTCATGCATGCTTGAAATTTTAGCTTGCTGGTGATTATGAATGATAACTGTATCCATATTATTTCCTTGCCAAGTTTCCTTAATTCAAAGGGATGGATCTTTTGATCTCTTTTCAGAGTCATATATAGATGGCTACAATCCATTGGACCACCAACATGCTTTGATACGGCATTCCAGAATTTGGTAACTACATATATTTGCAAGTTTCTGAGCAATAACAAAATGGATGCTTAGGGCTTAGGAATTCATGCACTCAAATTGTTATAGCTCTGTATACAATCTATATTACAACAGAAGTTTCACTTCTACTCTATACAGTTTCTGTTTTCCTTTTCATTTTTATGCCTTCTCTTTATATTAGGTTTATTCTACAAGACATGGAAACATGGATCAGCAGGTTACTGATGTTCTGATTAGAGCATGACTGTTGAATATATTTGCCAACATAATTTCTGAGAAATCTGATGGTGTAATAATTGATGACCTGATCATGATCTTTTACAGTTTTTTAAGATTTTGATACCCTGTGCAGTTATTATCTTGATGTATCAAAGAGTTGTTACCACAACTTGAACTTATGACATCTATCTAAATTCCAGACCCATCTCACAATCACTTGAGCTATGCACCCAGGTGGGTGGAAATCCAGTGTAATTTTAATTCTATGCCTTCCTTCTTGTGTTTTGAACCTTGTCACTATTCTACAGCTTTAGTTGTGGCAGCTTACAGGGTTAACAAAACAAAACTTCCAGCGGTTGAGTCAAAAATGCCTTCTTGTACCTAAAGCTCAATGAGCTGATTTTAGGGAAAAAGAAACAGATGTGATGATGTTCATATGATCATATGCAAGCACACAGAATGTTGGATTATATATGTTTAATTTAAGCTTCTTCATTTGACAGGATAGCCATTTGGAATTTTCCATATTTAATGTGATCTCCAATGTAGGGCACAACAATTTCACAGGCCCTAACTATGAAAATGAAAGTATATATATCAAGGGTTACAGTAGTAAATTATAACTGACCCGTTAATTGTTATATTAATCTTAGATTCGAAGCTTTGGTACAGGCTTGTTTTCTTAGGTGCATGTGTTCTCTTGTTCTGCTAATGTAGGGTTTCTTGCTGTCTTGGTCATTGGCAAGGTAAGATTGCTACCCGTTTCTGCAAGCGGTAGTAGCCTCAGTCCTCAGTTCACACATTCCATCTATTTTCTATGCATTTTCTTTATGAAATTTAGCTTCTATGAAATAATAAGATGTGTAAAAAAAAAAAGATATATTTAATTTTAATTTGAATTAAATTAATGACTAATATTTTTGTACTTTCTCATGCATTTCATCTATTGGCTTACAAGGAATTAAATCCTATTCTATTCTATATATACAGATGCTTCTAAATTCTAAACCCTTATAAATTAACGGTCAATATTTTCAGTTTAACTTAAAACCCAATAACGAATCAGGTTGGTTTAACTGACAAAGAAAAGAATAAGGTTGACACAAAAATAAAAGCATTTGCTTCTGCTATAATCATTTTTACTGCATACACTACTCTGTGAGTCGTTACAAGTTGACTTATTATGACTTGAACTGACTTTTCTCTCTTAAACTTTACATACTAAAAATAAAATATAAAAAAATATAAAACTCTTGTTATCGCTTCAAAGATTAAAATCTCCTGTACCTAAAAAAGATTAAAATCACAACTAAGATCAGGGGTTTTAAGTCCCAAAAATTAATAATAAGAGAAAGATGCTAAAGGGATGCAACGGTTCTGAATATTGACGCCTAGTTACGTGTACGTTATTTTGGTGTTTCCACATTTATAACAAGACACTGGTTGAATTTATTTTACCAATCTGGTTGAATTTAAGATAGTGTGATATGTTTGAGAGTATAATTTAGAAGGTAAGGGGAAAAACAGACCAATTGTTCTATTTTTATTATGTCTTAAATATTTATATATTTTAAATAAAAATTATAACTTTAAACTTATTCTAGTTTATTATTTATATTTAATAAGTTATTCCATCTTTGTTTTTTTCCAAGTCCAACTCCGAGACATTCTGTACTGTCTGATACTTGTTTAATTGGTTTGTTTTCCTTAGGTACAAATGTGTAGTGGAAGCTATGATAGTTTGAAAAGAAATACAGTACCTATTTATTTAAAACAGGAAGTTGCAATGATTGAATTCTACATTATTTTATAAAAATAAAATAAAATAATGGGATGACATTAATTCAAATACCAGAACTTATTGCAGGTACCAACTAAGGTTTTATTGTGATATATATTAGTAGCTGGTCATTGATTAAATCTTACTACAACACATGTGTTTAGGGCTAAAATATATAATATCCTTAAGGGAGGGGGGGTACAATATAAAATAATCTATTTCATTTAAATTGTATGCAAACAGTACATAACAAATTTAACAAAATGTGTTTTTATGGAGTAATTTAACCAAATAGTTAAGGTTGTAACTATGACATAAGATTGTCCTAATCGTATCGGTCATAGTCATAACAACATCAATTAGCATATCTTATTACTGAAATTCAAAATTTTAATTTTCATTAACATTTTATCAATGAAAACATTTTAATAATTTTTTGTTAAAAAAACTCCAATTTTGTAAATGTCTAATTCATTGTTAAAAATTGTAATTTTCAAGTCTTTATTTTGAAAATTTATAAATTTAATTATAATACTCTTACATTAATTATTACTATTGTTTTGATCGTGAGATGCAAGGATAGCAAATTGACTAAATAAAATTTTCAGTACAAGAATTGTGTCTAGTCATGAGCTGTACTAAATAATTCAAGTGTTCACGCACAGTTACTTAACAAGTGGCAGTGGTTGAATTCTATTTCTAGTGCACTCCTAGTTGTATATTCCCCCTACTTTTAGAACTTAGTTGTGTCTTAAGGTTACTTAGAAGTCAATTTTCATACTTTATTTTTGCGGTCCTTCGTATATACTAGTATTTATTTATAACGGATGAATTGTAATTAACGACAGGAATCAGACAAAAGAAACAATCCAAATAGTATGTTTTATAAAACAATTCTTTTCACTGTTATAGCCTTTGGATATTTTGAATTATTGGAACCACTCACATGAAAGCTAGGGAGCCGAAAAATAAAATTAAAAAAAAAACTATAATAGGTAATTTGAATATATAAACGTTTAATTTTGAAGGACATGCAAGAAAAGATTACATTTATCTCGACATATATATATGGTACCCCAGTGAGCTTAAATTCTAGAGTTCGTTCCTAAGGATCTGTCATGTTCAACACTGCAAGGTTTTGACAGGAATTGAAGAAATGACGATATAAATGCTCTAACAGCAGATTGAGTTCCTTAGTACGACAGAAGTGAACTCGTGCTACGCAAATATTGACCAAGTGTTTCTCTTAGCACCAAAGTGGCCTTCTTTTCTAAAATATATATATCACTTCTTCTCTAATGCACCTTCCTATATGTCTGATCATGCTTTCTAATTAATTAATCCGGGGCCTCCCAGTGCCCACTGCTATGAAACATGTATATATATCAAGTACTACCACTCAAATTAATCTCTAAAATTTCTATTAATGTATCTGATTAATGGGTAAGCTTCTAAATTTTAACATTAAAGTACAATGTTAATGATAGAATAGTGGAAACTAGAGAAAGGAAAATGTCTTATGCACACTCAGCACTTCTTTTCTTCCAATTCTTCTTGCTCCAGAACTGGAAATGGAAATCCTAGCTAGCTATTTTTCCCCCACTTATGCCCCATTTTCAAAAGGAAATTTCTTTAGTTACCTTATGATCTCCAACCCCACAGAGATTCAATTGGTTCGTTCCATCCTCATATATCCTGTACTTACTGACAGACACTCACGATCTTTTCATCTCACTTTCACTTTATTCTTTTTAATATCTACCTTTTCATTCTTCATCAAATATTTCTTACATCTATATATCCTTTTCTCTCCACATCTCTCTCTTACTTTCGCCATACAGATTTTATGTTTATCATCATTACTCTTTTATTATCTTATATATAGCAGCTATCACATCTACATATATCTTGTATTTATTTTTCCTCTTTAAATGCATACTAAAATGAGATGTTCATGCATCATTTTCCATTCTATAAATTCGTCCCACAGTTGGTCCCCAAAACACAGTCAAGCACAGTCGAAGCATTAACTAACCCACTCCTCAATAGGACAGGTGCCGGGTGGAGTGGTTCAAATTTACCTACCTACCCTATCCATTGCTTTGTAAAGTCCAAGCAACTACACGCACTACCATATATGGTCTAAATGTTTCATATAGCCAAAACAAAATATATCCAACCATAGTAAAATCACCTGCCCTTAACTAGTTTATACTTTATACCTCGTGTGATTAGTTTTTCATTTCTTTTCTTTTCTTTTCTCCTATCATGCCAAACAAAAATTATACTATATATTTTGTGGTCGAATGATCAATTGGCCAAAACAAATTCTAGAAACTCATTTGAATTGAGCAAAGCTAGCCAGCGGCAATTACTTTACCGGGATAAGCATACAGCTGCTACATATCCAATCTCAAAAGGGGGAAACCTCGAAAGGAATTAAATAATGAAGTACAACAATCAACATGTTCCAAAGTTAATTCATGTATAAAACATGCGTTTTAGCCAGAGTTTAAAAAATGTACAAAAGCTTATAACCCATTAAGTTTGTAAAACAAATGAAAACGATCGTTAATTCTATATATATTTTTCCATGCAACTCTTTGTTGTGGGACCTCCAGGTGCAGGTATTTGTAATCTGCTAGTCAAAATTAGCAGTCTTTTTCTGGAGATATACAATATTTCACTGTTTCAAATAAATATATGATCTAATTAAGTTTTGTTCTAACCTCGAGGATCACCGACTCATCGCATTCAAGGTTTTTTCATGTTTTAAGCACTAATATCTTTGCAAAGAGGATATAATATTATTATAATTAATTTCAAGCTCTCATAACAACAAGTGTGGCATAGATTTAAGTCTTCTGGACTCTTTTCCTTAAAGACTCATATTCAATAACTTGCATAAAATAACATTGAAGATCATCTATTAACCATGGACAAGGAAGTATAGCATTTTTGTTAAAGCTCCTATATATTCCACGTCAATGAACCAAATATATATAGAGGAGATAAAATGTTAAAATTAAAATGCCTAGTAGGAACTACTGGGCTCTTACTAGGAGTATTAGGCAACATGGGGAAAGAACACACTTTCTCTATCCTTTTTCAGTATGAGAAAATACCATGCCGACAAAATATATATATATATATATATATATATATATTTGTGGAAGATGTTTAAGCAAAAATTTGGTCATCTCTCACATCAATAGAGTTAGCCCTTTCATCCAAAATGACATGTCTTAATATATAGCACGTTGCAACTGCCATATAGAAAGAGACTAGAGCTAGCACTTGCCTAGCTTTTAATACCTAGAACAAATTAAATAACGCAAAAGGAGCATTTCCGAAAACTTAATTGGCACGCCCTAGCTATAGTTCACATGCATTGCAATCTTTATAACCTTGCTCCCCAGCCACCGTCCAAATAGAGCTATTAACTCTTACTTATTAATTACATGTAATTTCGGACTTCAGAAACCACATGCAGTAACAAGGGAATTGGATTTTGTAAAGTTGGAAATCAGTCCCCAGCTCTAAATTAATGGTGATTTCAAGATGTATGAAGTAATAATCCTTCAACTTGAATTATGTGGAGATTTCATGTCAACTAAAATTCATAGGTATATAGGTCGTCGAATTGGTGAATAATGATCACCCGGAAACTCAATAACAATGAAGATACTAACCTCAAATTAATTAGCTAAAAAAGTTTATGATGCAGATACGATTGCATTTTGCATATATAAGAAAATCAAGTTATTGTGCAAATGATAAATGTATCTTATTAAGCAATTACATAATTTTGAATTGAATTAATTTGTTTGAAAACACATTTTTTTTTGTCAGCCAAAAGGACCACTTTAGATACAGATATTGTTTTGGACGCCCTAAAATAAAGATATTAAGCTATCCTGCCTGTATTTTTTAAAATTCTTGAACTAATGAATATTTGGTTTCATGTCTTCCTTGGATTGGGTAAGAAAAACATTTCTTCATGAAATTGCTCCCAATAAATTTGTTGGTTCAAGGAGTCAAATTGTGATGTTAACTGAACCGGGCCGGGAGTTGCTAAAATATTTTTATTTAAAACAAAAGTATTTCCATAGTTGAAAGTTGTAGGAGTAATTCTAATGACATACAAATCATCGAAATGATTTTTGTCCCTCTCAATAAATCAACTATAAATTATAATGAGATAACGGTTTACAATTATTTTGAATTAAAAAAATATTTAATGAAAATGCATGTAAATTGTCATGGTCAATTGGTCATGGGCAGGTACCTAGCTATTGCCAAAGTAATCATTACCAGCTACTTAGATCTCAGAGCCTAAAGTCATTTCTCTGGGTCTTATCTTATCAATTATTTGTTTGATTTATCAGCTCAGTGTCGCTTTTTTTTTTTAAAGCTTTTTGAACTTTGACGTTCTGAATCACGACACTTGTAATAATAAATATAATTTCATAGCCTTTTCTTTTCTTTTGTACATAACTCTCTATATTGTTTGAATAATAAATAATAGAAAAAAATGGTTTAAAAGTGTAATTATATTAAATTATATGGTGACCCAAAATAATTTTATGCCTCTTCAACATACTGATAAATAGGTAAATTTATTATTAGAATTTAATACAAACTTATTTTATTTAGAGTGAAAAAAAAATGAATCCCATATTGGCATTTTTGGCTCATTTTCTCCTCTCCTAATTTCTTTGTTCATATATTTTTCTTAAGTGAAACTAAGATTGATACAGTATTCTAAAATTAGTCCTTATCTTTTTACTCTCGTTTTTTCTGTTTTCTTGACAGAAGCAAAATGAACTAGTACAACTGAATTGTATTTGCCATGGGCACGTGTTTTCGATTCTTTTAAAATCGGATTGAGTATTTTCTATTCATGCTTCAGTTTTAATTAGTTAGTTTTGGTCTGAATTCTTTCCTTTCACGCTTGCAATTCTTTACATTTATGATTTGCAAATTCTCATCTTAAAGAACTACTCAAGCAAAATCAAAATAACGATAGAGTTGTACCCAACAAAAAGATAAAGACAGGATCATTAAGGATTCTAGAGAAGCTTGAGGTTTTTAATATTAAGCAAAGTAAAACAAAGAAAACGGGAGCTATATATTAACTCAAATGAATCACGGAGATATATATAGACATGCATGATCACAGTGAAAAGTAGAAAGGTTTCAGATGAGACTTACCAAGAAGATATGCGATTCCAATTCATTTGCCGGAGGCCACGATTACAGCATTCATAATAAGTGACTAAATTTAAAAAGAAGAATAAATAAACAAATGTTACAACCAGGAGAGGAGATAAAGATTAATTTCCATCAGAAATTCTAGAAAAAAAAATCAGAAAAAGAGAAAACCAAAATTAAGGTAAATATTAAAAGACTTATCAACAGTGACAATGTAATTTATATGCAATTTTTTTAATTTCATCACTAAAATCTCAATAACAAAAATATTAACGATAAAAATTAATATTAGGACATTGATACTTTAATTTCCTGTAATGAATGATTTTTAGCTAGAATAATCTTCACGTTGATATGTAACAAAAGAGATCAAGACACGCAATTTTGCTAAGGTGGAGATTATACAAAGAAACGTGAAATTATTTGCTTAGGGGCAAAACGGAATACCAAAGGGGAATTTTTTTTCTTTATGGTTGTTTCCTCTTTAATCACCCAATATAGAATGAAGATAGTGACTAGCTCGTACAGGAAGAGAAGAAGCAAGCGCATGCAAAAAACATAGAATAGTGCATTATTTAGCAGTGAAGAAATTAAAGAAGGTCATCTTGGTGACAAATAACATACCAGGAAGGAACACAAACATGATCGATCAGAGCAAATGATTAGGAAGTGCACAAAACAGTGAAACACTGTAGTTTATGTACTCCAGCGGTAGGAAGGAACTTATTAAACATGGAAGAACCTCAATTTGACCAATTTGCCCACAGATTATTATAAATATAACATCAGACGATCGACTACACTGCACTATGACGTAATTAATCTTGTTTTTCTATTTTATTTTACATAAATTATTAATTCCATTAAGAAAGCAAGTAAAAATAGATTGAAATTTCTGAAGACAGTACTGATTGAAAGAACAATGCAGACCGACGGTACGTTATATATATATATATAACCTTGAGAGAGTAGGGGTGGGAGGGATATAGATTAGAGAGAATGATTGCGTTGAAAAAGCGCACACACACAGTAGTCATCATTATAAAAAACCTAGAGAGAGAGAGTGTGAGTAGTCTCTAATCTAATCTACAAGACAAGATAAGGTTGTAGTAATTGTACGATTTCCTGCATATGTTTGGTTATCAACAGAAAAGTGCGCAAGCTCTCAGGAAAACAGATACTGATTGCGTCATACTGTAAGTATTATCATAAGAGAGAAAGAAACACAGAGACTAATCTTATATATTTGGCAATTAGAAGTGGAAAAAGATCAATAATATTAGCGAGATGATAAAGATAATTTTCAAAAAAGTTATAAATTTAAGTCAAATCTACTATTCTCAATCAAATTAAATACTTTTGTTGAATTAGATAATTGAGTAGGGTTCTTATGAATTTCGTAGCAGGGGATTAGGTAACATAGGTTGTATTTGGTTCAGTTGCATGCAAATGATATAGTCTATGATATAGCCTGATTTTCCTTCACATCCAACTTCTACCAACTGCTCAAGCTTCAAATCTATAAATCGATTTTCTTCCATATTTTAATGACATTCCGATTACAATCAATTGTACTATTAAATGAATAATATAATGATCCCCAGCTAGGTATAGGAAACCATATATGTCACTAGCAAAGTCCAAGTTTTACTCGATCTTACGACGCTTTTCATGGGCTGACTCTCCCGATCTTCATGAATGAAATCTTTTCCAATAACTGCACCATATGCATGAACGATAACAAAATATTTCACAGCAAAGCTCGAATAATATAAGAAAATGGAACAGTAATATTGTTTCTACAACTAATTTATACAACAATTTAGAAAACTTTTTTGGAAAAACAAGATTCCAGAATCCTGACGGATATAGTTCTTAGAAAACCGAATTGAATCTATTTTAATACTAACAAATATAAGAGAAAGCGCAAAAGGAATCAATCAAATATCAGTAATTAAAGAGAGTAGGGTTATAAAAATACATTAGGATTTATCTAATTAGAGGCGCTACAATACAACAAATATTTAACACTTAAGAAATCCACGTCGACAACTAATTCCTGAAAAACTCCTCACTTCACTTTCTAATTATCCACAAGGTGTCACATGTCACACTGCATGGGATACCACAGGGAACCCTACCCTGCAAACCTGAGAGAAGTTTACTCTCATAACTTAGGAAAACCCCTTCCTAAAACTAGAAGCCTACCCTTGATAAAAAAAAAAAAAAAAAAAAGTAAGTCAAAAACTATTTACCACGTTAAATAGTAGAAATCAATGCCACAACTTGAAGTATGACTCATATATAATATTCCTTACGGAGCGTTCCAAACGAGGCCTATATCATGTGATCTTATCAAATCACCAACTACTACTATACGGAAGTATTTGAATTGAAGCATTAATTTAAGCCCGTGGCCTTGAATTCTGGTATCTACGTATGGTTCTTTAATTTGACGTTGAATGATGGTTCCAAAATAAAAACAATTGTGTCATCATTATGTCATTTCACTCATTAATTTATTAATGTTGTTGACCCGATAATATCACATGGGAAATGAAAGATAACAAGGTATATACGTACGTACATTCAAACTAACTTATAAACTAGTAAAGGTGGGTTACTTTCTAAACCCACTTCAAATTCGAGAACAAAATGAGAAGTAATTGTTAAAGTCAAAAATAAATTATCAGTTATAATCTTACGGTCCGAAATAACCGTAGGATATAAATATTACAGTATTATTTCAAAAATTAAAAAACTGATAATTATAATTTTATCAACTAATGGCGTTTTGCTGGCTGGCTGGGCTTCTAATTCCATGGAATGAGGTTGATTCGTTGGTGGCATTTACTTCCTGCACCCCCATTTGACTTCCTGCATCCCATAAAAACAGTTAATATTGGGGGGTGCAGGAAGTAATTCCCCTCGTGGCTGCAATCTGGATTTTGAGAACTGGCTTGTTGATTCTGCCCAAAATTCCGATGAGGGTTTGTTTATATCTTCAAGCCCAACTAGTTCCTTGTTGGTTCCTGTCCAAAATGTTGATGTGGGTTTATATTACTAAAATTACAAATCCTGTCAAACCGGTGATTTCTTGTGGAGTATAATAAAAAAAAATACTTACTTATTTTATTAAAACAAGTGATTATTTCACAAAATAAGTTTAAAAGTCTATATGTTTGTTTAAACTTTTTTATTTAAAATAAGTTATTTTTTGTTTATTTAAATAAATAAATTCTATCTATTTATGAAATAATCAATTATCTGATAATCACTTATTTTATAAACACTTATTATAATTTTAAATAAATTAATCCATTAAAAATACACATAATTACTTATTTTATTAAAATAAAATAATTATTTTATAAAATAAATTTAAACAAACCCGTCCTATATATGTTTGGATTACCAAACAATTCAAAAAATAATAGTTGCAACAAAAAAGAATGCAAAATATTTGTCTTCCCAGAGAAACTTGCGCACTTTTAAGAAGATTGATCATTATTCATTAGTATCGAGAAAAATACTAATAAATATATTTTGTTATGTGTATATAAAAATGTTATGTAATGATTCACTGGGGAAAAAGACATGGAGAGATGAAGACGAAGCCCAATGAAACTGAACCCATTGACCAATAGGTTTAGTATTGGGCATGGAGGGACCCAAAGTACATTTGTGCGCTTACATTATCTTAAATTAGCCATATAGATGACGTCGATCCAATAATAAAAATAAAAAAACTTACACCCATGAATCATTACATAAACATTTTTATATACACATGCCAAAGTGCCTACTGACACGAGTTTTAATTAATTATGCAACTATCTTGGTGCTGCCGAGAAAATCATAATGAATTCGACTGGTATCATGAAAAGATTATCACATGTCAACCAATGTGGAACCCAGTAACTATGGTTTGATTGCGAGCGAGTTCTTTTGCTAATTCCATATAGCAAAAAACATTTGATCTATGAGTAACCTGCTGACACCAAAAGATTATTGTGTTTAAATTTGTATACCCCAAAAGTTATATCATCTCAAATTCTAATTTCAATTTAGTCTTGAAGTAATCACCCTAGACTTGAAACTAACTTTTATGTTTTTTGAGTTATTCAACTAATCGATTCAGAATAACTAATTTAATCTTTCTGCGACATCACTAATGGAAAAAAGTGGAGATAAAAGGCTAATATAGTGGGTTCAAATCCTTTCTCCCAGCCATTAATTAATTTATTTAGATGGAAGTTAACATTAGCATTAACAATAACAACCTACTGATAGAGTTCCTAGCTAGGATACTTAAATATCAGAAAGAAACATTTTACAAATAATTAGCTGTGAACCCTCTGCTTACATTGTCTGAGTTGAGTTATAAACAATGATTTCTAGAAATAGTTGGATCAGAGTTCACAGTGGAATAATGATTCCCAGCCAGGCATTATGAAGAACTGCAAATGCTATTGTCAGCACACCAACTGAGGTGTGGTCCTAGAGACCTAAACAAGTCACAGAATCATAAAATAGATCAAAAGCATTGGATAATTGGATGGCAGAAGCAAAAGTGTAACAAAATTGCCACTGGTGCAGGAGCATCAAGAAATTAAAGTCATAGGACGCCGATGAGCTTTAACAAATAACAATCCATATATATGGCGGGCAAAATCTCTATCAGAACACTCCAAAGATGGAATCCTCTGAAGTGGTTCCCCACTAGCGAGGCCAAAATCAGGGACCAGTTGGCATACAAACAAAACATGGAACAAGGTAAAACCGTAGTAGCAGAGACAAGCCTCTGCCATTATGCCGTTTTGCTTCTTCAACATCACATTTGCATGTGATATTATTAGTAATAGATAACCATTTCAGCTCTTTTGCTGAATGGATGCGTTATATATGGAAACTGGAAATATGACGACAAACCCATTTTTAAACCATCAGATATCAGTGTCTATTTGTATGAGTCTCAAAAAACTATTTCACTGACGATACATTTTCTTTCTTTTATTTAACTTGTCTTGTTTCCTTGGTTAAACAAATAAACAAAGCCTTACAGTGTGTTTAGATTCTTGTTTAGCTTATGCGTTTTTCTCTCAAATTGAGGTGGTTTTGCATATATTATGTACTTACGTTGCCAACATGCTTCCAAACACAAGCTTATAGTGTGTCTGAATTATGGTTAAGAAAGCCACAAATTAAGGTTTGGACAAAAGCTTGTCTCTTTCTATCTAAGTTTTACTCAAAACCATGGTTTGAAGATTGCCAACTCCAAAAAAAGAAACAAAGTTTTGTTTTATGGTCATTAATTAGCGTTCAATTGAAATTTGAAAGTAGTACAAAACAACCTTAAAAAGTTGTATTTAAATAGTAGACGTGTCATGTTGAACATCAATAATAACATGTGAGAGTGACATTGACGTCCAACATGCCTTACAACAAAGTGAGAAACGCATAAAACAAATACACTATTAGTTGTTGAATCATGAATGTTATTACTTGATGAGATCAATAGGTTTAGTAACAGCAGACAGTACAGCTGACTTTCTCCATATCCCATGATGTGAAAAGAATCATGTACTAAGCTACAGCTTGCACAGTCTCATCACATTTTTCCTCTACTATTACTACTACTATACTATTATTATTATTATTATGGAACAATAGTTTATTCACATGCTACTTCTTTTTTGCTAGGCATTGAGAATTGTACAGTACTAAAAAATTTCAACCAAGTATATATATTTGCATCTGAGTGACATCTCCATGAAGTGACTCTCCAACAGCCACAGGAACAAAGACGTTCAACCTTTGAGAATGAAGGAATGAGTCAGACCCCAAATTTTTAATCGTGGACATGGGCAAAGATCAGCCACAAAATTTATAGTTCCTTTGAAACGGCACTATTATTACACAATTAACGATTTAGCATTAGTCTTTTTTCTGCAGCACACTAGTTTCGAAATTTGTTGTTGTTTCAACTTTTCTTATTAGTGATCCTAAATGGATACACATAATAAAAACAGGTAAATAAGGTAAAGTGGCTAAAGTCCACCAAGTCAAAAGTAAACAGTAATTGATGGGCATGTTAATAGCATCTTGCAAGAGGATCCCGGATTAGAATAAAACATTAGTTTGTACTTCAAATACTATTCCTCATCACTGAAAAGACGAGCCACAGGAATGAATGAATGGTGTAGAGTACTGTTTAATTTTGATGTCAAACCCACCTTTATCAGTAAAATTTTAATCATGGACTGAGCAACAGAGGCCATGGAATTCTATCATGAACATCGATCTTTTTCTGTTTGTTCATATATTGTTTTTCTCAATTACTTTGGTAATCACTATACATCAAGACACTCATTTTATCAGGATTGAAAAAACAAAAACAAAAAAAATCATTTTTCTTCGAATTAAAAAAATGTTAGTGCCCAAATGATTTATTCTGACAGGCTTCCACCTTCATTCAGTCGTCATAAATATTCTCCAAAAACAATTAAAAAATCTCGAATAAAAAAATCCTCTTCATCAACTTCCTGCACAAGGAAAAATCATTGATCATTATTAATAAGCACACATTAGTAACTATTAACCAGCATGTTTTACAAGAATTTAACACCAATGTTTGTATGCATAAAAAAATTATTAATAAGCATGTGCATTGGTGTTAATCCGTATAGACACCAAGTAGAATTGATAGCCACAATGTAGTAGTACCTGATGACTGTGAAAGACTGTTAATACTCAAATTGGGCTGAGACAATGGAAGGTTGTGTGTTTGTTAGTTGGGTATCAAACTATGCACATTACTGAAGCGGGTGTGTGAATAGCAGCTACCAAGATGATGATGATGATGATGATGTACACTGTACTGATCATGTGTTAGGCAAAGCATGACTACTGTAGCCCAAAACTACAGATTATAAACTGAAAAAGATAAAAGTAAAGGTAAAATTAGACAAAGAAACAGGCCAAAAGCAGCACAAAGAAAAGCATGAAAGAGAAGAAAACTCACCTTTTTCGGTATGTGGGAAATGGATTGTCCCTATCTCCTCCCTCCATGAATGAGTTTTCTTCATAGTAAATTCCAGCTTGGAAATGGGGACCAATTGCTGAACAGTAATAGGTGCATGTAAGATTTCTAATTCAGGGGAAAAGAATAATTGTATTGACAATAAGAAAAGAACAAAAGGACTTCAAAGCAGAAAAGATTTGAGAAATAGACTTTTCAGACTATTTCAGTGAACATATTATTCTGTTTATATTGGCTTCCTAATTCATGATATCAATTTGCATATCTAGTAAAGCAAGATACACCTAATGCCAAACATCATTTTAGTATATTCTTTTAGACTCTATGTTTTGATGGCACTAGCAGGTTCCACTCTATTATGTTCAGCCCCATGTATATCATTTACAGCTTCGGAATCTAGTACCTTTGGTCTAGCCAACAAGAAAATAAGAAAAAGTTTAGGCCCCCCTTTGGGCCAATGGGGCATGATCAGGTTTGCTATGAGCCCTGCACGTGTTTTTTAGTTTTATCTATTTGTATGAACTTAAAAGAAAAAAAAAAAAAAAAACAAATGACTCAGGTGCCTAAGTTCCACTGTCTCACAACACAAGCATGATAGTGGAAGTGCATAAGGGATTGATAGTGTACCTGAATGTGGATGGACAGTATATCCAACCTTCCTTTAGAAAAAGCTCAGTTCAGTGTATCCACCAGAATATGGCAGAAGTTCCTCCACCTCAATTTTGGAACGAGAACAACTCATAGTTTTCTTCAATCTGCCATGAGTTGACTCAACCTCAGCCCAAAATATGCCATAAACAGGTCTGTGGTCTGAAAACTTCGATTCTCCGCGGACATATGATAACTGATGGAGACCTTCTCCATACCACAAAATTCGGTCACACCTATAAAAGAAAAAAATAATAATATCAGCATAAGTTGACAAAAATACATCATAAACTATGAATTTATGCTTCATTTTAGATAATCTATTTTATTTTCTCTTATAGCATTTATATCGAGTTTCTTATAAATTCCTATTAGGTGATGTGATAAATGATAATCTTACCAAGCAGGAGTTCTCCTTTTCTCTTTGGGGTGCATATCATCGCCAGCATATCTATCTGAATTAGTTGAATACTTGTATGTTGGAGGAAAATATATCTTCCCTTCATTCCATCCCACAAAGGCACGGCCTCTTTTCTGCTCTATTCTCAACTGTCAATAATTGAGACTCATTAATAATACATTTGAAGTTAAGAAATAAACATGGAATTATTAATGAGGGTGAACAGACATACTTGATCATTCTCTAACAATGCTCTCCAGTTTTGCATCTCAACAAGTGCCTTAGCAGAACGGTAGGAGAGGGCAATCCGGTAATTCAAATCTCCAAGCCATATAATTCGACTATATTAAGAAAATGCAAAAGTTCAGTACATGGAAAGAAAAAACAATCATAGGGGGCCTTAAATCGCTGACATTTTTTTAAATATTAAATCTTAGATGAATGTGAGCAGATTCTTACTCATGCTCGAGGATTGTCTGTGGAGACTTCTCATTGTCCACACCTTGAACACGAGGAAACCTTGTCTTTTTAAGAATCTCCATCACATCCGAATTTCTTCTTAGTTCATCACCTTCTTTCTGTCCTGAGGTTAAATGGCTACAGATAAAGCAAAAGCTAGTTTCATGCACAGACATACTAATTGAGATGGATCCCTGCAAATAAAAAAGCCAAAGTAACTCTTCTATTTAAGCCAATTTCAAGTAACCAATGACGTTTGCTATGAATTATTCTAAGGAAAAACAAAAAAAATGGAAATATGACTGACTAAAAATTCACCTTATTTCCAAGATAGCCCATCAATCCTCTTCCAACACAAGACACTTTCATATTTTGAACATGATCCTTCAGTTCACTTCTCACCCATATGGTAAGATATATTCCCACCATTTGCTTACTTGCAACAAGGCAGTACCTTGAGTGTCCTGGCATGGCATATCCATCTTCATTATAGGCCGGTCCACCACCACCGCCTCCGCCACCACCACCACTACAAGACATTGGTGAAAATAAGACTGTACTTGGTGAATCCCCAAGGCCATTATCATCATCAGATGAACCCCATCTTGAGTAGTCACTTGGTCTTGAGTAGTCACTTGCCCTGGAATAGTCACTAGGCCTATAACCCCATCTAAAACTGGGATCAAAGTCACTTGGCCTGTGACCAAAAATTACTCTATCACAGACACTGTATCTTCGATCTAGCCGTGGCTGCACAACTGAAGGATCATTGTCCATTCCCCAACCACTAGAAGTTGTCTGGAACGATCGCCTATGGAAGAAAGATGAGTTCTTCTGCCTGGCTGATCCCTCAAAATCTGCATTCAGCTCTACAACTGGCTGAGGTATGGGAGATGGTGTATAGCATCCACTACTTCCACTGGTGCCAGGAAGATTGTTTAAAGTCTTTCTGATGAGAGCCAACCATTTTTTGGCCGGGCCATTGTCTTCTGCTCCTAAGATATTACCAGCATTCAAGGGAACTATCTCTTGAAATCTGAAAAAGACAAGTAGAAATATGTCACTGGTTACTACTTACTACTAATGCTACTTTTGATTGAAGACAATGTTGACAAGTACCAATTCCTACCCAAGAACATAAATATCAGCCGGTGGTGAAGAATGAAGCCAATCATCTAAATTCAAAGTACTTGGTGGGGATCTTCCAGCTACATTCCATGTAGCTACAAAAATGCTGTTTACAGAGAAAAGAGACACTAATGAAAATGTGAACAAGGCCTTTTTTTTCATAAGAAGGTAAAATCAGAGAAGAAGTATACCTATGATTCTGTACATCTATAATTCGAGGATGGTCAAGATTCATTCTTGCTCGCCTCACCTGATCTGCGCTCCTGCTAAACTTTTCTGTTCATTACAATGAAGATTTTGTGCAAAAGTCAGCATTTTAAATAACATCCTGAAGAAATGGACATGGTTCAAGAAGTGGAATGGGGGTAATTCTGTACCTGTTTTGCTCTTTTTGATTGTGCATGGCTCTCTCTCGGAGAAGCTATTCCTACCTCTATATTCCACGTTACCTCCTGAAGAAGGAAATCAATGTTCATGCATCAAATTCACAAAAAGAAACTATTGTAACTGACTTTATATCAGGATTTCTTTTTTGAAAAAAACAGAATTGGATTTGATGGACATGTATTTCAGATTTAAAGTATGTATGCTTGCACTTTGTTTGGATGACAAGAAATTGTAGCAAGAAACAAAATTGGTGAAAACATAAAAATCAGACAGAGACATCTATGCCTCAGGGAAAGCAAATTGAGTATTTGGCATGGCTTAATCTTTTGCACTAGACAACAACTAAATCAGACAGAACATGACGGTTGATCCTAAGGCTTTCTTTCCAAATGATCTTATTCATCTACTTCGGTTACTCCACAACCCAACTAGAACCTGAGAAATTGTTCAAGGCCTCACACTGGTGCTATCATCACAAACTCTCATGGGGCTTTATTCTAGGCTCGTTGCTCCCTTAGAAAGAGCTCACTAGTAGAAAGTGAGTTTTGAACAAAACCAAGATACCAACCTCCATAAGCAACACCATCTGCTTGAGAATCCTCAGTCTTGCTTTTGATATTAAAGAACTTCCTGACCATTTTCTTTGACCATGAGAGCTTCATCAAGCAACAGATAGAAAAAAACAGTCAACAGTTTGCAATATGCAAAACCAACACACTGAAAATGTTGAATTTCATTCCCCTGGGAAGAAAAAAAGGGAAAAACAAAACAAAACAAAAAAGGAAGATGAATTCATCTTTGTATTGAAAGGAAATTGGCAAAACCTTGCTTTTCTTGGAATTCTCATCTCTCATTTTTGAACACTTCTACTTCATACAGCTCCTCAAGCTCTCTGATATTTCTCTGATATATCCAAAACTTCTCAGAGTTTGAAAGAGCAAAATATCATTGCTTTGGAAGCTCCTTCTCCAATCTCCACAACACTATGTATCTATGTTTCAGAGCTGAGAAACAAGAGCTGCAGGCACATTTGTTGTTCTATTTCTCAAATGCCTTGTGTTATTTTCCTTGCTTTCCTCTTCTGGTGCTATATGTGCTCTTGCCACCCTACACACTACTAGTAGAAAGAAAGTGTAAGAACATGGAAACAAACTCCCATAAATATGAATAAGAAAGAAAGCGCCACCAACTCAAGAGAGAGACAACAACACTTTAATGCGTGGAAGTGAGAAGAGATTCTGAAGTATTAGAACAAGACAATGCAGCAAGCATAGAAAGAGAGAGAAAGAGAGGCTCCTCGTTCTCTGCAACCACAGGAAACAAAGTATCGAATTTGAACAGAATAAAGCGTAGTAAAAGAGAGCATAGAAGAGCTTTATTAGTTATGAAATTAAATAAATAACATTTTTTTAGTGACAACCTTAGCTCAAGACAAGGGGGCAACGGGCAGGTAGTTTTTTGCTTTAAGGTTTCTGCATAAAACAGCCCGGTCAGCTCATCAAAGCTGCCCCTTGGTCAGCAAAGTGAAGAAGGGATGTGAACTGTGAACTGTTAACTTAACTGTTATGTGATATCTAACACTATTCCTATTCCTTCTGCTTCCAGTTTTTTGGTCTTCCAATTAAAGCAAAAGCACTTAAAGAAGAGGAAGAAGAAAAAAAAAAAAAGATAAAGGCCTTGTGTTGTTTGTGTATATTATGTTATTGTATTCAATTCAATTAAATTCAATTATTGGACAAAGAATGTTTGGAAGAGAAATAATAGTGAACTGGGGTAGACATGTAGTGTCATGGCTTATAAGCCCCTATAATAATGAAAACAAGTGTCTCATTTTTGGGCATGCGAATGAATCCTTTCAATTTCAAAAATTAATTTCTGTCTTTCTTAGATTTGCCATGTTGTTATGACTTATGACTAAGATATTTTTTATTTTTATATGGAGCAATGTGACGTTTGATTCCATAGGTTGGTCATAGGTGTGGTGCCACTGAACATAGGGCGTGTTGGTGTTGCCAAGCAAGCAACTTTGAGTTTGAAGCCCTTTTGGCTCTGACCTGACTTGACCTAGCTAGACTTGGAATGTCTTTGGAGACAATGTTACCCAATTTTGTGGTGTTGGGGCTTCCTTTCCCATTTTCCCTCCCGGTGTTCACTGCTTTTAACTCTTAGAAGCTAAGCTACCACCAACTTGTGCTTTTCTGTGGCTAAATGCTACTACCATATATGATTAATGATTATATAAGTGTGGTTTATTAGACTTTGGAGTACAAATTTCATGCATTAGAAAACTATACCAATTTCCAAAACAAAATGACCTTTTGGCTTTGGCTCCCCAGTTTAGAATTCTTTCTTTGACCCATGCCTTTTGTTTCCCATTCCTCAATCTCCTCTCAAATAATTATGATAATTTATGAATTTTGTTTTGGGATCTAAGACTAACAACAGATTTAAAATTGACTTATTTATTTATTTTCTATAAAAGTCAGGTATAGAATTATATCAGTTTTAAAAATTATCATGTGTCTTGAATAAGCTCGTCAAAGGTTGAGGCCATAGCCCCCACTGGCCACCAATATTTTTCCTTCTTTCACTAATTATTGGGCCTCAAGTATCGAATTAGTCAAAACGGTTGTTGATATAAAATAGAAAAATGTATTAAGTTGACACAGCAATACTGCAACTGAGGACATATTATTATTATTATCAAGGAAAAAGAGGCATTTCATCACACAAGTCCACCCTACAAAATAATGGATGAAGTTTTTCTAAACTGAACTTATTTGGAACTGCAAAAACAATGTGCTTTTAATTTAATTTAGTGTATATAGTACTCTTATTTTTTACTTTTTAGATAAATTAACTTTAAAAAAATCAGAAAAAGAATAACTATCTTAACTCCACTAACTCTAAGCAGTGGTATCTGTTTGTGTTAGCAATCATAATCATAATTACGAAGCAGGTCCAATCCAAATAAAAATGGTAGATCTAGCTTTTCTGACATGAAAAAAGAAAATTAAAGCCAAAAAACAAAATCAGTTGCTGCAGTGCAGCCTGCAAAAAATAGACACAAGTAACAGGGTCAAAGGTATAACAAGACCCTCCACCACTGAGTTTGAATTTCTCAATTTCAGAATTTTGGGACTGATGCAAGAACAGTGAATACTGAATACTACTAGTGATAGTTTGGTGGGAACAAACCAAACAAAATGGGTCTAATCTAATCCAATCCTATGGAAGTAGTAATTATAAAGAATGCGAAAAATGCATACCATTACAAGCGATAGGTCGTAGCATGCAACTGGGGGAAGGCCATTTGCAACTCCCTGCCTTGCGAATTTCTCAAAGACATTAATAATGAGTAGACTCCCATACATATATCAAATCAAGCTTATCTAATCGGAAAAAGCATAATCTTATTTTATTAAAAGAAACCAATATTTTTCCTGGGACATGCTAATATTTATTTTTAATATATCTCTTTTGCAAAATAAGTACTATATTAGCAATACACTTAATTCTTTAGTTTTGTAATAAACTTCTGTATGGCAACATCATTTCCAAAAAAATAAAATTGGTTAAGATAATTATAATGTTACTTTGAGAGTATAATGTAGGTGATGGGTTTGCTTTTGCTTTATGTAGGAGTTGTGGAGCATGGTTACGTTTATGCATCGTTGAATGTGGTGTGGGTCTTTGGGAATGATTTGAGAGACAATAAGGAATAGAATGGGGGCCATTGATTGAATAATCCAAATAAACTGGTAAAGGGCAGAATTGTTGCATAGATGAAAGAGAATTGGGCCATATATTATATATACTATATAGTAGTTATTGTATATTTAAAGAGCAAAACAAGTGGTCCCGTGCGCACTTTAGAATGTGCGAAAGAACTCTTCTCTTCACGATTCAGTATTGACTCACTCACCTATCTTTGAGTATTTGACAAACCTAGCTAGCTAGAAGATGCACTGCAATGTAATAGCATCTTCATCATGGTATGGTTCTAAGCTGAACCAACGATTTTGGATTCAACGAGGATATCATCAAAAGGGATATTTTGATGCGTGTTTTATTATATGTGTCACTCTTAAGAAAAGAGACAAAGCTGTGAGATTTTTTTATTTAAGTGTCTTGAATTTGTTTCTTAAGCTCATTTGTTTTTATTCCTTCTTGATTTTCTTTTTTTCTCATCTCGCTTTCTTTGGTTAACCTACATCAATGATTAGCTCATTAATTGCTCTCACGTGAATTTCATATTTCATCTGTTGAGAGTTAAATGTTTAAAACGTCATGCAATATTTTTTTAATATACCACATAATAACCAAAGAATTGAGAGATTTACACACAAGAATATTTTCCAAGAGAGTACAAACTATTATAGCACAGTTATGGCTTTATGGTAACAGGTTCGTGTGGAAAATGACCACGACATCAAACAGAAAAAAGGCAATAGATGTATTACGTACATCTTGAAAATTAAAGAAACTATATACTATGATTCAATTTTTTTTTCTACACATAAAGCAATCCAATACGTATTGTCATAAAGTGGTATCTAAGGGGAACACCGTCGCGGAATATTCAGCAAAGGCATGATGAATATTACGAATCAATGCAATATTTTCACGTAAATATTGAACCCACGGTTTCTTGCAATTCCACCACTTTTTTAGTTATGTGGGCAAGTTTGAATTTAGCACTATGGGATAGTACTCATTATTCAAGAAGAATTGATAACGAAGGCGTTTGAGTGTTGGTGCTTGGAAAAATCCTTTGCCACAAGTTACTATTAATTAATTAACTAAATAGTTGGAAAACATTGAATGGTTGGAACTTGGGACCATATGCATTCAATTCGTTGTACTCTGAGGTAGGTATCATTCATAACGGCCAAACACAGTCGATATATTGAATAATTGTAATCACAATGAGTAAGATTTTTATTTATGATACACTCGTACGTGTAATACTAAATATAACATATAATACCTCGTTAATGCTAATGTCTAAAGTCTTGATGTTTGATTAAACAACAAAAAAGATGTCAAACAGTATACTGAATAAAATTACCATCTCATTAATTCAAATTTGAAAAAAAAGAGCTATTTAAAAAAAAATGTCAAATAATACTTAATTGTAAGTGATTTTATTTCTTTTTATAACTGTTCTTAAATTAGTTAATGTTATGAAATATTTAAATTAAAAAAGTAAATACAGTTAAAATACAACATTCCATAAGAATGAATGTTGTGTTTTTTTAGAACAGATATCTCCAAAATAACATATTAAAGAACTTAGTTATATTTATCAATTGTTTTGGGCTTTGTTGAGAAAATGAATGTTGTGTTTAAAAAATACTAAATTTAATAACAAATTTACGAAAAGAACTATAGAATACAAAAATGTTATATCTATATCACTACCTAACTGCGAGGAAGTCAAAGTCATATTTAAGAATGGTATGATTGTTCAATTATAAAGATATGTATAATTTTTTCTTCAATATATCTGATAAATAAATGATTGTTCAATTATACTTGTTTCCTGAATAGGGACAAAATTGAATGCCATTTTTATAAGGCCAGACGGTACACATTTTTTTTATTTTATTTTTTGAGGATGAGGATACACATTGTTATGGAACAAAATTATTAAAAGATACTATATAAATCGAATAATATACATGCATTCTCCTTAACAGAATTAAGGATGACACAGCGTGCTCTACGTAATCCATTTTATGATGTTTGTTTGTCACACAAAAAATCTTATACTAGAATATATATCTTTCACATAAGTAATTGATTTTATGGGCACGCTCAAACAAAAGGTCAAAAAAACAAAAAACAAACAACAACAAAAAAAGAACTCCATGAAGATCTGCTTCTTGCTTTTGCTTTTTGTTTCCCAAACCACCCACCTTGTAAAAAAATCCGTTGCAAAATTATGTTTTACGAGGCAGTCAAAGAAGAGATAAGCATTTGTTTTTTTTCTCCTACGCCTTCCAATTTGATTCTTTCTTTCTTGCTTTTTCTGCTTTGAGAATGACCCCATTGTGTTTGTGTCTCCCTTTTTTTCTTTCCTATACCCCTCTCAAGTTTTAATCTGTTTCATGGAATATTATTATTATAGGTTTTGGGTTTGGGGCACTTTAGTTTTCAAAATGTGATAAAGCTTTTCTCACAGGTCACTATCTTTTGCATTAAAGAGTAAAGAGAAACCCATACACAAGCAATTTGTAATTTTGTATGAGTATGCTTCTCATGATGTTGACCCTCTCTGCCATAAACATATTCATCCTTCTTTTTCTTCCAAGGTTAAAGGAACAATCTACCTCTTTATCCTTTCCTATTTCTTTTCCAGATTTATAAGGAGAACATTTTGATATTAACAAATATGTACTCAAAGATCTTAAATACAGATACACCCAATTTCTCTACAAATAAACAAGTAGAACGATATGGTTCGTAATAAATCTTGAATGCATGATTAAACACTTTAAATCTAGGTAAGTACAACGATTACAATAATTGATCACCTCACCTAAGCCACTTTCACATTTATAGTGTTAATATTACAATAGCTTATTGGCTCCTTGACAGATACAGTTGCCTGAAAGTTAGATACTAGATACATGCATTATAGTATATTGCAAGTGTATGGACAAAATTGATAGGGTAAGCTTATATTCAAAACTTTAATTAAGTAGGGAGAAAAAAATCAACCCAAATTTATAAAATGAGTGTTGAAAACTCCATCCAAAAGAGAAATACAGTAAAACTTAACATGATCTGTTAAATTCTTACGTATCAAATACTAGTCAAACATTAATTAAACCGATGGCTAAGTAGTGGCCACATGGGCAATTATATAAGTCAGTTTAGTTGATTAAAGCATGCTAGCTTTGTCTATCTCTATCACATATTGCTGAACCTGAATTAGCTTTAATTTGTCTATCTCAACAAGTGTATGGATTTACTTAATTATTAATCAAGTGTTTTTAAATAAAAATTGAAATATTGTGGATGATAAACTTGTACACTGACTTTTATCTAGATAATAAATGTGTTGAGATTTGAGACAAATATGCAACTTTGTAGTTTCTACATAAATGTGAAAGCGGCATGTATGTCAAATACTTTCAATTTATCTATGACATAATAGACGTGGAATAGAATAAAAACCACCTAAACTAGTGTAAGCCTTTTCACTTCTTCGTCAATTAGAAATGGTGATGCAAAATATAAACGTGATATGCGATAAGATGTATAATTAATTAATATTGCAAGTAGCTAGTTAAAGTAGTTCTGTATTGACATTTGTGGTGGTGGTGTATTTTCTCTTACACCCATTCATATTGCCTCGTCAAATTATGGGATATTTGACTGTTTGATGATTATGTCGTTCATAAACTTTCCACTGGGGGGGGGGGGTTAATATATATAAAAAATAAAAAAAATTTAATAAAAATTATTAAAAAAATAGATTTTTAAGTTAGTATTTATTTTTATTTTTTTATTAGCAAATCATATCTTAGTCTTAGTTTTGTACCTATTAAATATTTGATTTTATTTTTTTATATTTTTTTTAATAAATTTTACTCTTAATAAATTAATTTGACACTTTTCATCTATTTTTTAAAATCTTATAAATTTTACTCTATTATTTTACTCTTATATTACATGATGGGAGGTTTTACTCTCAATTTTTTAAAAATTAACAAGTTTGATACCAATTTTTTGTCTTTTTTTTTATATATAAATTTTACATAAAAAATTTTATCTTCAATTTTTATAAAAAAAAAAAATTTAACTCCTCCATACTTAAGTTCCTCAATCCGTCATGTTTCATGTTGTTCAATCATCTTATGATGCATCAATAATGTAAAAACTTTTACAAATGTAGCAAGATATTTAAAAATTACTGTTTTTGTTGTATTTTTCTTTATTGTTATGATCTCAACTCCTCAAGTCCGTTTTTATTTTATATTTTTAACATTTCAAAAATTAATTTTTAAAATACAAAGGAAAATACTTTCCATATTGTTAAAAAATAATATTGTGTTCTGGAATGTAAAAAAGTACATTCTAGAATAATAATAGTTATATATCAATGTTATGAGTATAAAGGGTATATATGATAATTAAAAGGAGAAGAAAAATAAACAAATAAGAGTGTGATTAGCAAAATGATAAGTGAATATAGTAAAAAGCCCCATCCTATTAAGGAAAAAGGAATCTTGGGCCGCCATTGTGTAGGCCTTTTTGAACAGTGTATTGATATGTTTTTACTTGGGTCCAATATTGAGGTTGAAACCATAGGCATGGCGTAGCCAATTGCAGAGGAAGCACAATTTGTATACAACAAAATCCATGGTTAACAAAGATCCTCTTTTTTTTCGTTGTAGTTTTGAGATTGGAACGCCCAAAACCACGTTTGATAGAAACCGAGATTGATTTTGATACTTTCTACGGTAAAACCAAACAGGCAAGGAAGTACAAGTACCATGTGTTCTGAGTTTGCTATAGAGCTACATACAATACATGACAAGAAACAACAAAAAAGTGTCTACATTAGGTAAACTAGATTTTAGGTAAATATATATTAGAAAATTTAAAATAAATAAACCAATAAATATCACAATAAGTTATGAAATAAAATAGATGTGAAATATTTATTTTGAAATTTATGAATTGAGAAATAGCTTAAATATATTTTTGGTACCTACAATTTATATCATTTAGTTTTTTGTACCCCAATTTTTTTTTAATCTCTTAATTTAAAGTTTAAATTTAATGGACAAAAATAAAATAAAAATGACTCAAACTTAAGAGATTAAAAATATATTTAAGCCTTAAAAAATTATCTAATACAATTATAATTTAAAGTTATAAAATGAACTTTTGTCCAAAAAACAATTTGGCCAAAAAAATTCTAGTAGAACCTTAAAAAAAATTTGGGCAAAAATTTAATTTAATAAAGTTTTATCAGTAAATTAAACATACATTGATATTACATATTAATTATTCCTAAAAAATTTAAAATAAAAAATATGAAATTTGTACAATCTTTAAAAACATAATATTTTGTAAGCTTATATGTTTAGTCTCTAATAAATGACTAAATTTTATTATTACAAATTAATAATATATAAAAATTAATTAAATGCATTTTCAATTTAATCAGGCACTCCATACAAATTGTGCTAACATTATAGTTTCGGCCAAATTAAAAATAATTTTTATGTTGCTTATCATTAGTGATAAATATATAATATTTATTATTTTTATAACTGACATTTTAGTCATGATAATTACATATTACTACCAATTAAATATATTTATAAATATTCCATTACTTAAATGATAGGTTATGTATAACTTAATTATAACATAACTCACGTTTTTATAATACTTAATACTAATTATAACAACATAATACACCAAAATTATATGTTACTTGAATTTTTAACAAATTCACATTCCTCATGTTTTTTAATATTTAAAAAAAAATCAAGTCATTACTCTTGTTTTTTTCTTCTTCTTTTTTCATCAAATTTTTTATATAATTTTTCATTCCACACATTTTTTAAAATTTCCAATTTTTAAAAAAAATTTGAAGACACTATTCTTGTTTTTAATATTTTTTAAATTCATTTGATAAATTTTAAAACATTCCTCTTATTTTTTAATATATTTTCAAAACAATTGAATTATTTTCAAAATTTTCGAGACTAAACTCTTGTTTGTTCATGTTATTTAAATTTTTCATTTTTTTTTTAATTTTTAAGACATTATTCATATTTTTCATAATCTTGTTTTTATCTTATTTTAAGTTTTTCATTTTTTAAATTTTTTTTGATACATTACAATTATTATTTTTCATATTTTAAAATTTTTAATGTTTTTCACAATTTAAAATTATTACTCTTGTTTTCTCAAATTTGTTAAAATTTTCAAAAAATTACTTTTATTTTTTTCATTCATAAAATCTTAAACATTTAGGATTTTGATTTATGATTTTTTTTATTTATAAAACCTTACATATTTTGGTTTTTATTTATGAAACCCTATATAATTGAAGTTTCATTTATGAAATATGAAACCCTAAATAAGTAGTATCTTATTAATGAAACCCTAAATATTTAGGGTTTCGATTTATAGTTTCATTTATGAAACCTTTTCAATTTTGAATGACATTTAAGGTTTCATTAATGAAACCTTAAATAATTAGGATTTCATTATTAAACTCTAAATACTTAAGATTTTATTTATAAAACTCTAAATTATTAGGGTTTTGATTTAATATTTCGTTTATGAAAAACAAAATATTTTAGGTTTTATTTGTGAATCCCTAAATATTTAGGGTTTCAATTTAGGATAAATTTAGAGTTTCATTAATGAAATCCTAAATATTTATGATTTAAATTTATGGTTACCTTAAATATTAAAGGTTTCATATGTGAAAAATTAAATATTAGTAGGTATCTATTTATGATTTTATTTATGAAACGATAAATATTTAGGGTGTTATTAAAAATACCACAAACATATAAGGTTTTCAAAAATAAAACCTTAAATATTTACGATTACATAAATAAAACCCTTAATATTTAATATTTAGGAATTCAAAAATGAAATATTAAATCAAATACTTAAATATTTAGGATTTCAAAAATGTAACATTAAATTAAAATCCTAAATATTTAGAGTTTCATAAAGAAACCTTACATTGCAATCATAAATAGTTAGTGTTTGATAAGAGAAACCTCAATTATTTAGAGTTTCATTAATGACAGTTTAAATTGAAATCCAAAATAATTAGGGTTTCATAAATAAAACTATTAATTGACATCCTAATTATTTAGGGTTTCATTTACAAAACCCTAAATTGAAACCTTGAATATTTAGGGTTTTGTAAATTAAATTCTAAATATTAAAGGTTTCATAAATGAAATCCTTAATTGAAAAAATAAAAATTTAAAGTTTCATTGATTAAATTCTAAATTTCATCCTAAATATTTATATGTTTACAAATATAACCCTAAATATTTAAGGTTACATAAATAAAATCCTAAATATTTAGAAATTCATAAATAAAATATTCAATCGAAACTCTAAAGATTTAGGGTTTCATAAATGTAACATTGAATTAAAACCTTAAATATTTAGGGTTTTATTAATGGAACTATAAATTGAAACAAAAAATATTTAAGATTTCATAAGCGAAACCTCAATTATTTAGGGTTTTATTAATGGGATACTAAATTGAAACCTTAAATAATTGGGTTTCATAAATAAAATCCTAAATATTTAGGATTTTATAAATAAATCTTAAATATTTAAAGTTTCAAAAATAAAACTCTTAATCGACACCCTAATTATTTAAGGTTTCAGTAATAAAACCGTAAAACTCGCCCTAAATTAGAACCCTAAATATTTATTGTTTCGTAAATAAAATCCTCAACATTAAGGGTTTCATAAATGAAATCCCTAATTGAAAACATAAATATTTAAAGTTTCATCGATTAAATTCAATATTTCATCATCAATTAAATCCCGAAATATTAAGGGTTTTCAAAAATAAAACCTTAAATATTTAAGGTTACATAAATAAAATCCTTAATATTTAAAAATTCATAAATTAAATATTAAATTGAAACCCTTAATATTTATGATTTTATAAATGTAACATTAAATTAAAATCCTAAATATTTATAGTTTCATTAATGAAACCCTTATTATTTTGATTTTCATTAATGGAACAAAAAATTGAAACCCAAAATATTTAAGGTTTCATAAAGAAACTCTAAATTGCAATAATAAATAATTAGTGTTTCATAACCGAGACCTCGATTATTTAAGGTTTCATTAATGGTAGTCTAAATTGAAAACCAAAATAATTAGGGTTTTATAAATAAAATGCTAAATATTTAGATTTTTATAAATAAAACTATTAATCAACACCCTAATTATTTAATGTTTCTTTAATGAATCCTAAATTATTTAGAGTTTCATTTATAAAACCTTAAAACTTATCATAAATTAAAATCCTAAATATTTAGGGTTTCGTAAATATAATCCCAAATATTAAGGGTTTCATAAATGACAACCTTAACTGAAAACATGAATATTTAAAGTTTCATTGATTAAATTCTAAATTTCATCATAAATTGAAATTCTTAGTATTTAGATTTTCACAAATAAAACGTTAAATATTTAGGGTTTTATAAGTAAAATCCTAGATATTTAGGAATTCATAAAACATTAAATAGAAATCCTAAATATTTAGGGTTTCATAAATGTAACATTAAATTGCAACCCCAAATATTTAAGGTTTCATTAATGAAATCGTAAATTGATACCCAAAATATTTAGGGTTTCATTAATGAGTAACTAAATTGAAACCTTAAATAATTAAGGTTTCATAAATAAAATCCTAAATATCTAGGTTTTCATATATAAAATCCTAAATATTTAAGGTTTCAAAAATAAAATTATTAATCGATACCCTAATTATTTAAGGTTTCGTTAATGAATCTCAAACTAATTAGGGTTTCATTAATGAAACTGTAAAACTCATCTTAAATTAAAACCCTAAATATTTACAGTTTCGTAATAAAATCCTAAATATTAAGGGTTTCATAAATGAAATCCTTAATTGAAAATATAAATATTTAAAGTTTCATTGATTAAATTCTAAATTTTATTATAAATTAAAACCCTAAATATTTAGGGTTTCATAAATAAAACCCTTAATATTTAAGAATTCAAAAATGAAACAATAAATCAAAACACCAAAGATCTAGGATTTCTTAAATGTAATATTAAATTCAAACCTTAAATATTTAGGGTTTCATAAAAAAAATCCTAAATATTTAGGATTTGTATAAATGAAACCCTGAATTGCAACCATAAATATTTAAAGTTTTGATTTAATGTTTTATGTAGGAAACCATAAATATTTAGGGGTCAATTTATGGTTTCGTTTATGAAACCCAAAATATTTATGATTTTATATACAAAACTTTAATTATTCAGGTTTTAATTTAGAGTGAGTTTTAGGGTTTTAGTAATGAAATCCTAAATAATTAGGGTTACAATTTAGTTATTCATTTATTAAACACAAGTTATTAATGGTTTCAATTAATTTTTTTATTTATGAAACCCTAAATAATTAGGGTTTAAATTTATGATTTTATTTTTGAAACTTTAATTATTTAGGGTTTCAATTTAAGCTATCACTAATGAAATTCTAAATAGTTGAAGTTTTGTTTATAAAACGCTAAATATTTATGGTTACAATTTAGAGTTTCATTTATAAAAATTCAAAATATTTGGAAATTTATTTATGAAACTCTAAATATTTAGAGTTACAATTTTAGGAACCTAAAATAATTACGGTTTCATTAATGAAACTCTAAATATTTATGCTTAAAATTTAATGTTTTAATTATGAAACCTTATGTATTCAGTGTTTTATTTATGATATCCTAAATATTTAATATTTTATTTTATTTATGAAACCATAAATATTTAGCATTTCAATTTAGGATCAAATTAATGTTTAATTAAAGTAACTCTAAATATTTATGATTTCAATTTAGAGTTTTATTTATGGTTTAATTAATGTAACCTAAAATAATTAATGGTTTCAAAAATGAAACCTTAAATTAATACCATAAATAGTTAAGGTTTAATAAAAGAAACCTCAATTATTTAGGATTTCGTTAATGATAGACTAAATTTATACTTTAAATAATTAAGGTTTCCTAAATAATTATTTAGGGTTTTTAACGAAAATCTAATTATTTAGGATTTTAGTAATGAAACCCTAAAACTTATCCTAAATTGAAACCCTGAATATTTAGGGTTTCATAAATAAAATCCTAAATATTAAAGATTTCATAAATTAAATCCTTAATTGAAAACATAAATATTTAAGGTTTCATCAATTAAATTCAAATTTTCTTCATAAATTGAAACCTTAAATATTTAGGTTTTCAAAAATAAAATCTTAAATATTTAAGGTTTCATAAATAAAACCATTAATATTTAGGAAACCATTAATATTTAGGAATTCATAAATGAAACATTAAATCAAAACCCTAAATATTTAGGATTTCATAAATGTAACATTAAATTGAAACCTTAATTATTTAGGATTTCATTATTGGAACTATAAATTGAAACCCAAAATATTTAAAGTTTCATAAACAAACCCCTAAATATTAAGGATTTTGATAAATAAAACCCTAAAGTGCAACCATAAATTGTTAGGGTTTCATCAGTGAAACCTCAATTATTTAGAATTTTATTAATGATAGCTTAAATTTAAAACCAAAATAATTAGGGTTTTATAAATAAAATCCTAAATATTTAGGGTTTCATAAATAAAACTTTTAATTGATACCTTAGTTATTTAGGATTTTGTTAATGAATCCCAAACTATTTAGAGTTTTATTAATGAAACCTTAAAATTCACCCTAAATTTAAACCTAAATATTTAAAGTTTCACAAATAAAATCCTCAATATTAAGGGTTTCATGAATGAAATCCTTAATAAAAAAACATAATATTTAAAGTTTCATTAATTAAATTCAAAATTTCATCCAAAAATTGAAACCTTAAATATTTAGGTTTTCAAAAATAAAACTTTAAATATTTAGGGTTTCATAAAAAAAAATCCTTAATATTTTGGAATTCATAAATAAAACATTAAATTAAAACCTTAAATATTTAGCATTTCATAAATGTAACATTAAATTAAAACCCTAAATATTTAAGATTTTATTAATTGAAACCCAAAATATGTAGGGTTTTATAAAGAAACCCCTAAAAATTTAGGGTTTTGATAAATGAAACCCTAAATTGCAACAATAAATATTTAAAGTTTTGATTTAATCTTTCATTTATGAAACCCTAAATATTTAAGATATTATTTATGAAACCTAAATATTTAGAATTTTTATTTATGATGAAATTTAGGATTTAATCAATGAAACCCTAAGTATTTATGTTTTCAATTTAAAGTTTCGTTTATGAAACCATAAATATTTAGCATTTTATTTAGGAAACCTTAAATATTCAGAGTTTCAATTTAGGGTGAATTTTAGGGTTTTATTAATGAAACCTTAAATAATTAGTATTTCATGAATAAAACCCTAAATAATTAGGATTTTTATTTAGTGTTTCATATATGAAATACAAGTCACTAAAGGTTTCAATTAATTATTTTATTTATGAAATCTTAAATATTTTGTGTGTAAATTTTGGGTTTTATTTTTTAAGCTTTAATTATTTAATGTTTCAATTTAGGCTGTCAATAATGAAACTTAATTATTTAGGGTTTCACTTTAAGTTTTCATTAATGAAACCTTAAATAATTAAGGTTTCATTTATAAAATTATAAATAATTACGATTTCATTAATGAAACCCTATATATTTAGGGTTTCGATTTAATGTTTCATTTATGAAACCCTAAATATTTAAGGTATTATTTATGAAACCATAGATATTTAGGTTTTGAATTTAGGATTTAATCAATGAAATCATAAATATTTATGTTTTGAAATTAGAATGAAACCCTAAATTTAGAACAAAACATTAAATATTCAGGGTTTCAATTTAGGGTGAGTTTTAGGTTTTCTTTAATGAAATCTTAAATTTAGGGTTTCATTAAAGAAACCTTAAATAATTAGGGTTATGATTTAGTGCTTAATTTATGAAACACAAATTATTAATGGTTTTAATTAAGGGTTTTATTTATGAATCCCTGAATATTTATGGTTTAAATTTAGGATTTTATTTATGAAACTCTAATTATTTAAGGTTTGAATTTAAGTTGTCATTAATGAAACTTTAAATATTTAGTCTTTCAATTTAGGCTGTCATTAAAGAAAATCTAAATAATTGAGGTTTCGTTTATGAAACTCTTCATATTTATGTTTGCAATTTAAAGTTTCATTTATCAAAATGCTAAATATTTAGAGGTTTTTTTATGAAACCTTAAATATTAAAAGGTTTCAATTTATGATTCCAATGATGAAATCCTAAATAATTAGGGCTTCAATTTAGAATAAAATTTAGGATTTAATCAATGAAATCCTATATATTTATGTTTTGAATTTAAAATGAAATCCTAAATATTTAGAATTTAATTTACAAAACCCTTAAATATTCAATTTAGAGTGAGTTTTTGGGTTTCTTTAATTAAACCCTAAATTTGAAATTTCATTAAAGAAACCCTAAATAATTTGAATTTCAAATTAATGTGTCATTTATGAAACAAAAATTTGTAATGGTTTTAATTAAAGGTTTTATTTTTGAATCCCTAGTATTTAGAGTTTAAATATACGGTTCTATTTATGAAACCCTAATTCTTTAAGGTTTCAATTTAAGTTGTCATTAATGAAACTTTAATTATTTAGGATTTCAATTTAAGCTGCCATTTATGAAACCTTAAATATTTATGGTTTCGTTTATGAAGCGTTAAATATTTGTGCTTGCAATTTAGGATTTTCTTTATAAAAACCCTAAATATTTTAGGATTTCTTTATGAAATCATAAATATTTTGGGTTTCAATTTATGAATCAAATAATAAAACCTTAAATTATTAGAATTTTATTAATGAAACCCTAAATATTTAAGATTTCGATTTAATGTTTCATTTATGTTACCTTAAATATTTAGAATATTATTTATGAAATCCTAAATATTTAAGGTTTTAATTTATGAATTTATCAATGAAACCCTAAATATTTATATTTTAAATTTATGATTTCATTTATGAAACCCTATTTAGTATTATATTTACGAAATCTTAAATATTCAAGATTTTAATTTAAGGTGATTTTTAAGGTTTGTTTAATGAATCCTAAAATTTAGGGTCTCATTAAAGAAACCCTAAATAACTAGGATTTTGATTTAATGTTTTATTTATGAAACATAAATTATTAATGGTTTCTGATTTTATTTATGAAATCATAATTATTTAAAATTTCAGTTTAAATTGTCATTAATTAAATCCTAAATAATTGAGATTTCGTTTATGAAATCCTTAAATATTTATTATTATAATTTAGGATTTCTTTTATAAAATCCTAAATAATTGTGTGTTAATTTGTGAAATTCTAAATCATTTAGACTTTTAATTATGAAATCATGAATTATCAAATTGTGAAACCCTAAATCAATTTGGGTTTCATTTAGAAAACCTTAGATCATTTAAGATTTTATATTTCAAACACTTAATCATTTAGAGATTCATTTGTTTTTTTATATTTTTAAAAAAAATTAGTTTTTTCAAAAGAGAAAAAGGCTTATGTATCACTTAGTTTACACCTTTGTTCAATCATAACCTTCCATTTATGATAACCGACTTTTATAAATTTAAATGAGTTTTGGAACTCTCCGTCTCGTCTCCGCTTGTGATTCAGCACTCGATGTCACATATCAGAAATGATAGATCACTTGCTCCTGCCTAAGCCAATCTCTATGCTATAATAATATCCTTGTGCAAAAGTGAGTGTCTTATAAGAGAGCAGGAGCGTAAGCCAGAAAGTTAGCCATTTCATTCATATTATTGTCACTTTTCTTGTTCCATTATTACAGATATAAACACACTTCAACAGTTATATACATTTGTCTTGAAGTTTCTCATATGTTGCCTCAGCTATGCCTCTGATAGTGTTGGGAGTAGTCCTGCAGCAGCCACCAAATAGGGAAGCCCCAGCATCACGCCACTTGCCTATGTAGGTCACAAAATCATCCTCTGCTGTGCCACATGATTTCTATAACATAAATTTCAGCTTATCAACTTCATGATACTAAACTATAATTAATAATATACTATTTCTTACATTCCTACTATACATAACACATTGTGGTTTGAAAAAAAAGAGTTCTGTCCACACCACTATGGTGGCAAGTATTTGCAAAATGTATGCTGTTTTTCTTTCAGCAACTGCATTGTGAATTATAGACTGTCAATTACTACTATAAGATTCATAACAAGTAGAAACATAAAATGAGTTCCAGCTAAATTTTAATGATGAGGAAGTGTCATTTATTATGACTGCAATTAGATTGAAGTTAGTTCAACTTAAAACATAAATAATGCAAAGAGAGAGAAGCAGCAACTCACCACCCATTCGTTTCTCTCAGCAATATAAGTCTCTCCACTGTTGGGATATACAAGTACTGGTTTACTTGTTGCCTGCTATTTAAAACGGAAAGTGTTAAAAATATACTGTTAAAATCTTGCACAAGTTAATCAAAATAGTATAGCAAATTAGCACATTTTGTTAACCATAGAGCACAGAGTATTAATTATACGAAAGTCGCACCTTCTTAATTGATGAAATCAGTCCATGAATAAATCTAGGAGCAGTACAGTTAACTCCAACTGCAACAACTTGGTTGCATGAATCAGCTATTAAAGCACATTCAAAGATAGAGTCACCACTAACCACATTGCTTTCATCCTTACAACTAAAAGAAAACCATGCCGGAGTTTCTATGCGTTCTTCCTCGAGAAGTTCAGCATAAGCCTATTTATCAAATTGTAACCAAAATCATTAAGATTGCTCAAAATCAAGGTGAAACTAGACAAAACTGTAATGGTAGTTTCCAACTTTCTATGGTATTAGTAAATGATAATCGACACTGCACTTTGCACATTCTATTACAGATTCTTACAGGTGCAGACATAAAAAGCAAGTAACAAAGAAGTGAGTCTGTTTGTTAGTTAGTTAATACCTGTGCCTCCAGCTTATTTGGAATTGTTTCAAAGGCGATTAAGTCAGCACCAGCCTCAACAAGAATCTTTACCCTTTCCCTGTGAAAATCTTTCAGTGTCTGAACAGTAACTGCATCACCATAGTCCCCACTGTGAATAGAGAAAATCAACATAGACTTAGATCAGAGTAAATATTGCTGCAACATTGCTTAAATTTGGAAGTGCAGTTTTCACTTCAATGATGAAAATTCTCATCTTAAATTCATAAATAATTAGTAAAGTATGTTGCAAATCAATAGTCATTAAAAAAATCATGGTACAAATAAACAAAAACAGTGAATATTAATTGAAACCAACAAAAGTCCAATTTTGATGGTAACTATTTTGACATAATTGGTTTTATTCACTCACACATATTCAGAGCCATCTGCCAAATAAGCTCCATAGCTTCCCACAGAAGCTGCAATTAAAATGGGACGTTTCCTATATTTTTCATTTCTGATAAAGTCAGAAGAATCTTTGGTGCATCTATCATAGTAAATTTCTCGAGCCTCACGAGCAATCTCCACACTTCTTCTAAGCATAGTTATACCTTCTTCTCTAGAGAACCCTTTGGCCTCAAAACCTTGAATAGTGGCCTGCACCCCAAAGATAAAGTTGTAGTTGTAGAGTTGTATTGTAGGAATGAAAAAATAAATAAATTAAGATGATAATTAGTACCTGGTAAGATGCTGTTAATATTATGTTTGCTCCTGCATCAAGGTAATCTAGGTGAACCTGTCACATGGTAAAAAAAAACTTTTGTTAATATAATTTTTATTTAATAGAAATAGTAAAAAACTAAAAATATTGTGAATTTGTACTAATAATATAATATATTATATTAATATTTAATTTGTAATAAATTTTATATTTTTTTATATAAACACAATTATCTACTAAACACGATTGTCTATTATTAATTTAAAATTACAATATTGTAGTAATTTAATTTATATTAAATAAAATTTATACTAATAAACCATCAATCTAACATTAATGGTATTTTTTTAAAAAGTGAGTGTATATCTATGAGAAAAATAGTGATGAGACTATGTAAATAAACAATAGATTATAAAGATATAAAACTATTTTACCTGAACTTTATTTCTTTTCGTAATAACACACTAAAATCCCCGAGTTAACACGGGTGGAATTGGTAGCTTTGGTCTTTCGCTTTTTTTGGCAAAATGAGCTGGCTATTCGGACCATTGCGGGCCAGCCCGATGCGGGTTGTGAGCTATACGGACTTAGTTTGGGCTCAAATTTTAAAGCCCAAATATTACATTTACTCTTCATCTTCTTTCAAGAAGCCCTATTTGGTTAATCAGATATAAATCGTGTACTGTGCGTCTGAAGTTTCGTGATCAAATCACATACTCCTATGAGATGAGATAAGGTTCCTCCTAATTAAAGTAATGGTTATCTTTTACAAGAAAGTCTAGTTTATCTTATCAAGAATAAACCAAATAAATTGGTCAATATAGAGTTTTTTTTTTTTTTAAATTGCTTTCATGATTTCATTTTCCTTTCTTAGAGTATAATTAAAGCCATCCAAAAAGTTTACCTCGTTAGATACTACAAACCATTTTTATATCAAAATCAAAATTAATACAATTTATAGTATAATTAACAGTTTTTTAAGTCTTTTGAAGAGATCATTGTATAGTCTAAAAAGACGATATTAGTGTGAAATATATATTCATAATAGCATATAAGAAAATATAAAATGTCGAGTTAAATTAAATATAAATTAATAAATGTTAAATTACAGTAAATATAAATCATTTCATTAAAAATAAAAATAAAAAAAGTTTCACTTTCTTACTGCAATGCAAATACCTCTTCTTATTGGCATTTGGCAGCCCAAATGCCTTACACGTAAGAGCAGAGTCCATTAGACAGTAACGCGTGGACAAAATAACTTGCGACGTGTGCGTTGTAAATTCCTTCTTGGTAGTAATTTTTGTTTGCTATCATAGGTATACGTAATAATGAGAAAGAAATTGTTAGCGTGTATTTTTAAAACACAGCTTTGTGTTTGTCTTTTTCCATGTCATTTTAAAAAAGAACTGGGTAAAAAATAAACGTATACCAAAATTGGGATGTATTGGTGGAAAAAAGGAAGTACTACATCTATAAGGAATACTAGGGGTCATAACACAAGAAGTGCAATGAACCTAGCCACAAACAAGCACCAAGTGACTATGGTAATTGGTAACCTATTAACTAACATGCATTAAGAGCAAAAAAATGTCATGTTGAGAGAGTCTAAACAACATTTCTAAAACTTGATTAGAAAATTAAATGATAAAGATGAAGAAGAAGTACCCTTCGGACAAGATGTGGGGAGCTAATAAGGCATTTGGCACTCCAAAGTTCGTCATTTAGGTCCGCCCCATGCCGTTCAAGTTCAGTGGCAAAGCCACCGTCAATCACGGCGCAGCCACCACACTTGTCGAGAAAATCCCTGAAAAACGACGACGTTTCATTCCCTCCTAAACCCATCGCAGCGCTAACTTGTTCAAGAACAAAAGAGAGTTGTACTTTTGAGGTTTTATGAGTTGTGCGTTGGATTATATATAACACGGATTCAATTTCGGAAGTGCAGAGAAACTACGATTATGACCCCAATATCGTATTGGTTCTCTTTTAATCGGAACTTGCATTTGGATATTAAATATAGTAGTATTATAATAAATGGTAAGATTTTTTTCGCTGAGTATAATAAATGGTAAGATATACTCCGTATAATAAATATAATTAATAGTAATATTAAATATTTTATGTATATGTCATTATATAATTAATAATATAATAGTATAATTTTTTAAATGTATACTATATCAAAAATAAATCTACATAACTTAATAATTATATTTATACATCTTAATTAATTAAAATAGTTTTTTTTACAAAATTAATTAAAATAGTTAGAAAATAAATAATTTTTAATTAAATATTTTCTTAACTAGACATGAATTATAGGATAATTTTACAAATATATATATGAAACAAAAATATAAACTTGATAGTATGAATAAAAATACACTTTGTACAAATTCGATTTAGAAGGATTGGAACGATTTTTGAAGATTAAATCCAAAATGTGATCAGTCCAATAAAAAATTAGTTTTTTTATATTTTTTATTCGTTCGATATTCGATTAATTGGTTTTCAATTTTTCCAGTTTTTTTTATTGGATTGAGTTGTTCTATGAACACTCATAGAGAATATCAACGTTCTTTTTTATATATTTGTTCTTCTTAGCATTAGTTTAAAAATTATTAAAAAAATACTTTAAGAATTAATATTTTCCGTGTTCTTTTGGTTAAAGACCATTCTAGGCTATAGCTTCTAATTTTATTTTATTTTTACAGCAAAAGTATTATCTCATTTTATTAAAAAAAATTAGAGTTAATACAATTAGCTATAAATTCAAAAAATTGAGAATAAATATAGGACTGAGACGCCTATTACAGGTGAGCAATTTGATTATCTTATCTTTTATAAAATTTAAACTTAAGTTGTTTATGAAGAAAATATTTCTCTGCAATTATTCAAGAGAAATTCATCCTAAAACTGCTTACACAGTGTCTAAAAATGACATCTGACTTTGATTATCTTGTCGTCTAGTACTTTTATTATATTGCAAACTTTATCGTTCTGGTATATATCTCTTTTGTTGCTTGTGCCCGTTATGTGGCAAAGCATGGAAGCAAAATCATGTGTTGTGGCATAGTTATATAATTCAATCGGAATAAGTGTGATTCATGGAAAGTCTGAATTATTCTGATATATCGTAAAATATTAGAATTTTAATATTTCATTTATGGAAAGTATGTATTCATAATTGAACAAAAAAGAGTAATAATATTTTTTAATTTGGTAAAAAATAATAATTAATTGTTTAATTGAAAGGTATAACTTTTCCACTAAATTTGGAAAATAATAAAAGAATAAGAAACTAAGAATAATGTGCTGTTTTCATAAGCATAGATAAGACGAAAGAAGAAGAAAAATGAAAACTTTTTTTTCTTCTTACTTGTGTAACCATCTTTACATTTGATCTTATCCAAAAGATCGATAAAAGTAAGACTATCTTTACACCAATGATACATAAAAATTCTAAGTTTTTATTCTTATTATTTTTATATTCAAAAATAAAAGTTATTTTAACAAAATTTGAGGATTAGTTATGCTTTCAAAAGTTGAAGTACGATGTTCAAATATAATAAAGATTTGTTATTATTAAATTGGTTTAGCTCCGTCCCAGAATCTTATTAGAAAAACATAGTAATCCAGAATCCAAGATAGCTTCTGAAACATTAATATAAAACACAGTGTAAAATATATTTATCCCATTGTAGTTAGAATGAGTTGTACTATCTAGAGTTAAATTCATAGTATTGTTTTAATAACTTTGTTATAAGTGTAAAGCATTCATCAATTTTGTTTTTTAAAAAACTTTATTGGCCTGTTATATTTTAGGTGACAGGGTGTATATATTAATTAGTTTCGTATGAGCTACTAATAGAAAACCTTAGACGAAGGTGATAGCTTAGACGTCGTAACCTGTGAGTTGTGATCCCAGGCTTTTATTCATTAATTTTTTTCATAATACCTTAAACAATCGAGGTGTACTATAAATAAAACAGAACAGATATGCATTGGTTTAATGATGCTTTCACTACACATGTCATTTTCTTAATCTGTACGAACAGGAACGTCTGCAATAGATAAAGTTGAAGGATATGTCCAATTTCGCTGTTAATGACTTAATGATGTTATCTTATCACTTCTCTAGTGCACATGTTTGCAGCATCCATTTCACTAAATATGAAAGTTATCAATTGTCCAACCAACATCATGTACAAATTCCAATCCAACTGGGAACTAATCGATCTGCCACTTCGTTTTCACGGTTTCTAATTATCTAATAGGAGGGTATGTAATTATTTGGATTAAGAAAGAAAGAAAGAAAGAAACAATACAATATATTATTTAGCAATACCATGTATCTAGTCGGATTAACGTCCATCTTAAGTCTTAAGAGATAAAGACAAGCTAAGGAGCAATCATAGTAATTTGCATTGGTTGCTTTTGAAAATTATATATTAATTTCCAAAGAAGTGATTGAACCTCTCCACTAAAACAATCCAGGTCTGTTCCATTCCATTATGTTAAAGCTAAAGCATGCTATTGGATTGTGGAAGACAAGATAAAACAACCATATGGACAATGACAGGGGACGATAGTAGTAAATAGTGGTGATCAATAATCCGATAACAATAACAACTAACAATGATGATAACAAAAACAATGACAATAAATCAAAATAAATATAAGTAATGCTATATCAATAAGGCTGTGAGAACAAAAAATAAAAAAATAAAACGAAACTATAAATGGAAAGCTAGCTACTAATCATAATTTCTTGCACCCACAATGAACAAAGCTAAGTATAATACACACTTTCATTCATGCACTAACTAAAACATGTTATCAGTGATATATAAAAGAAGCAATTAAGGAGTACTCCCTAAGAAAGTAATTCAATTTCTTTTCACCGTCATCGATCCTACATCTATAAGGAGACAGGAGACTTATCTCTATAGGGCTAGCTATGAGTATGAAGCATACGTTAGGAGCAACGAGAAGGTGCAAAACAGAAACAAAATGGAGCTAGATTTTTGCGTATGATTCCACCTCCTTTGCTTTCGCTTGTATCAATTGCTTCTAACATTTCCACCACCGCATGCATTTCTGGACGCTTCTCTGGTTTAGCATCCCATCATTTTCACATGATATTTGCTAAGGCACTTGGACAACTTCTAGGAATCTCTGGTCGTAAATGCTGTGAAAGATTGCAAGAAAATGTTAATTAACTCAAGCATTGGACGAATTAACCAAGGAACTGTTAGATATAATAATATTCATGAAAGAAAACAACAATATCATGTGACATTATAATCATTCTCATTTCCAATGCTCTTTTAACACAAAAGAAATGTAGTTCAAAAGATTTTCATCTTTCGTGGTCATAATAATAGCTAAAAGTGTTTACTATAGGATGTATGTGTATGAACAAATTAATGACTAATAAATCATGCAGAGTTTAGATAAAACAGTGGGAATTTTTAAATGATCATATAATATGTATTAGGGAAGAATGTAATCAACGTGGACAAAAACGATTCATTTTATGAACTAACCTGATTAATAATGGCAAATGACCCAGCACCAAGGCTAAGCTTTGAATAAGCCATATTACATAAATAAATTTCCCACAAGCAAATGCCAAAGTTATAGACATCACATTTTCTGTTAAAACCTACAAGAGCAAGATTAAAGAGAGTTATTTTATATGTCATAAAAATAACACTTTCATATTCAACATTCATTTGAACTATATATATATATATATATATATATATATATATATATATATATATATATATAACGTTTAAATCAAGATTAATACCTTCGGTGTCATATAACCATAGGTTTCAGTTTGACCTGTCGTTTCACTTTGATTTATAGCTTCAACTCAAGCAACTTCAAAATCAACTATTTTCAAATTTTGATCGGCATCTAACAATATATTTTCAATTTTATATCGTGATGAACAATATTCTTTGGATGTAGATAACAAAGACTGTAATGGGAAGAAGAAAAAAAAGAGTTTCAGTGAGGGGAGAAAGAGTATTGATATATTGATATTAAGAATTGCAAAGGTAAGTGCAATGTGACTCACCCTCTTGAGAGGTCCAAAGCCAGCTAAATCACATCCTTATATGGAAGTTTGTTCTTTTTATTCTTAAATAAATACTATTTCAATGTCCCACCAGGAAGAAACCCAGCAATAACACAACACACCTTGGAAGGAAGAGAATTTTGACCATTGCTTGGTAAGGGAATCTTAAGATTTTAAGTGTTCAATAAAGCTCCGATGAACTATTAGAGAAATGATATATATAAACAATTACAAACTTATACCACCTTTTAAAAACTAAGCATGCTTCATGCAGATAGATAGATATTGGCAAGTAGTAGTCAGTTTATACTTTTGTGACATTTGGATAATCAAGTTTTTGCCATTCAGTAACCTCCTGCCAAAATGATGCTCGTAAAGCAACAATTTCAGTAGTAGTGGCAACACCATTCTCACCTCAGTCCAAGACTTTCACTAAAAAATTCAGTAAGACAATAATACAGTGAGAATTTCTAAAGACATGCACAGATCTAAAGAGAATACAAAAACATTTAGTATCTAATAAAAGAACAACTAAACACATTTTAATTGATTTCTTTTCTTCAGCAACAAATAACAGCAAACAATCCGTATAAGAATACAATACCTGCAATAGTTTGAGTGTCATAAGTACCCTTGTAGACAGTACCATATGCCCCGTTAGCTAAAGAATATTGTAAATCTAGTTTGGCCAAATGAATCTCCCATGCCTCTTTAGGCCTTTTGGACTCGATGCTTTTGGAAAAAATCCTGCTGAAGTGTTTTTCTAGCATCACATCCAAATTCTTCAAATCAATTTTATCTGCTCTAAAATTCATATTTTTGCTGCTAAGGTTTTCACTACTAATCATCGTTGATTTCAAAACTCCATCTTACAACCCCATCTTCGGTGTAACTGTAACCCCCGTTTCTGAATGCATCTCGATCACCCAAATTTGACAACCTCAAATTCCAAAACGAATTTGCACAACTGGGAAAATAGTCAAATTAATCAGAAAAAAGACAAATTATAATTACAACACTACATTCTTGAAATTTGATAACCTCTAAATATGGTAACTTTTACACCGTTCTGTTGCCCAGCTTGGCAAAAACTAACAGATGGGGGTAACATTGTACACTAACTAGCAAAACAGAGGATACCAAATAAACTTATAAATATAAAATAATATAAAAAATAAATATTTACATATACTTTTCATTTTAAATAATTTAATTCATTTTAAAATATTTGTTATTTTAAAAACTAAAATATTATTTTTTTTAATTATATACATTTTAAAATAATTTTAATAAATAAAATAAGATTAAAGCAACTCCAAAGATATTACAGCTATGAACTATCACAAGATGAAAAGATCACAATTAAGGTGACTTTTTAAATAAATACACTTTGATATCATTTTAGAATATGAAATTATTCTTGATTCAACCCTACAAAATTAATTTAAAGAGACAAATAAAAAAATATATGATCAAGACCTACAAGCTACAGCAAAGGAAAACAAGTATTTAAGGGGACAAATAAAAAAAATAACCAAAAAAAAATGGTACAAATCACAATGAAAAGATGGAGTGAGATTTATACACGAAAGTTCCTCTGGGACTCGATATTTTTTTAAGAATTTTAGCTAATTATTATTTGATCAATAATTGAATGAGTTTAAACACGTGAAGAAAGAGACAAAAGAGATTCTAAACAGAAAAATACCAAAACCCTCACACTTTTGAAGATATCGTAAAAAAAAATCGCAAAACCCTCTCACTTTCAATCAATTCTAACTGTTAGGTAAAGATCAAATTCTTCACATTTTATCTAGTAAATCAGACTTAAAATCCACATTCGATGTTTAAATCGTTTGATCCTGAGTCAAAGGCTCCACTGAATGCGTTAACTATAGAGAATATGAGAAAATCCCACAAAACAGAGCACATAAGACCAAAACCCCACAACGCAAGAAAAAATAGACAAGAGGAAGAGAAACAAACTATACACGGTAAATTCGCATTTTTAACGTTAAAAGAGAATGTAGTTTATGAAGGGCAGGGTAGGGTACCTTGTACTTTGTAGCGATAGCGGTTCTGAGAGTCAAAGGCTTTGGCTTTTGAAGCAAAAGTCAATGCAAGCAATACAGAGGAGGTTGTGAATTGTGATCGTCTACGTTCACTGTATGAAATTGAAAGAACAAAAAAACGCAGCTACGCTTGTATGTGTAGGTTTTCCTTTAAACATGGCAGATATTAGAAATTACAGTTACACATTCCGTTTTATTAAGATAAGAAAGATAGGAAAATTTTATTTTATTTACTACATCCTAATCTCTTTTTTTTTTTAAGTTAATCTATTTTAGTTGATAATGATAAAAAAAATTTAATTATTAAAAAAGAATACGAAGTTATCAAATCATCATAAATTTGAATATTTATCTTTAAATGAGACAAAATTTAAGAATTCTTTTGCAAGATAAACGGGATTTTGATAATATTATAACCTTTAATTACTCCAAATTTGAATTTAGTTGTTAAATTTTGAATTTTAAGACATTGTATTTTTTTTTTGGTGTTAATTTTAAGACATTATATAGTGATAATTTAGCTTCGTTCAAACAATTTATTTCCTTAAGTTTTACAATAATTATTAGATTAGAATTAGCTATCTAATCTGGAAAGTAAAGAAAAGATGAGGTGACTTAATGTAAGTGGACCGGCCCACTTAGCTAGCAAAAAAACTGACTGGGCTAGTAATCCAATAGTTGGCCTACTACTTAATGGTTTTTACTATTTACATTTCCTCTTTGCTAAAGACACTCTTCTTAATTTTATGCAGGTTAACCTAATTTGAATATACATTAGTCGTTAATCTAAACAGTTGGATATTAGCTAGACATAAAAAAACAACTTTTTTTGTAAATAAAGAAAGAGCAGATTAAAATACTACATGTTATTAGGATTGAAAAAGATATTGTTTAAAATGTAAATCCTTTGGTACCTAAACAAATCAGAAAATGGAATACAGAAGGAGACAGATTATCTTGGAAAGTTCATTAGTAACGTGACACCGAGAAAGGAAAAAAGGAAAGGACTCAAAAAACATATAGGTTCACACATACCATAGTCCATAGAGAACTGTTACGTTAACCAGGTACCACTATTTTTTTTCTCTAGTTCTGACATTTCCCTCTGTAATGTTCACCTTTCCTTTTGTCCACTTGCAAGTTTTCAAGAGCATCGTCATAGATTGCACATAACAAAGTTAAAAAAGAAAGACTTTGGGTTACATGCATGTAGTAAACTATTCCTAGTTACAGGGTCAATTCATCCTCCACATTTCAAAACAGACATCCTTTTTAACAACAAAAAAATGGTTTTGTAAGCCTTATTAGACTGATTTAAGACTAGAATGTGGTATAATATATAATTAACTCACAATTCATAGATACATTGCTAACCTCGAAACTTGATCATTTCTCTTTTGTCATCATCATACCTATCGAGAAAATCCCCCTCTTTAGTAAAAAAAAAACAACAACCCATTCAATGTTTAGCGATAAAAAAAAAAGTTTTTAAGACAGTTGATATACTGAAATCAGTGAAATGGTAGTATAAAACAATGGTAACTTTAACATTGGCTCTTAACACATTTCTTAGAAGAAAAAGAAATCTTGTGCAGATGCCACTGTTTCTATATATAAACAACGATGAAAACTGTAAAGCTTAAAAAAAAGATAAGGAAATCCGATTTATTTTTCTTCTGTAAGGTGCTCTAATAATGTGTAGAAAATTGATAGAATCATGTTTCACGGTGTATAACGTTGTCCCCTAGCTAGACCATAGTTATACTTATAGCTATGCAGACGCATTATTTGTGGGCATCAAATTCCAATCATATACAACATAAGATTCATAACTCGATATGAGATACTACCAATACCCATATACCAGTAAATAATGAGAGTTTATCAAAATTCATAGTGAATCTTATTATTCCGATTAAGAACCTTTTTCGTTTTCCCTCTCATTGCTTACTTCAATTAAAATAAATAAAAAGCGCATAGGAATCCCTTAAATCACCGTTCCTTCTCTAAGCAATCATTCCTGCACATACTGCTGCACCAACATATAGGTTGATGATTTGTATTTATTGTTTTCATAATTATAACTATTTAAATATAATACTAGTAGTTATTTATTTATTTATACCTATTGTTTTCTCACTATAAAATTATTCGTGGATAAAAAATCACAATAATTTATTTTGGTTGAACAGGTTAGGTTAGGTGAATATGATAAACTTCTATGATATCATATTCACTTCTTATTAATAAACAAAAAAAAAAATCACCACAGTCTATGCGTGGAACAAATTAAGCATCCTCTTTCCAAATGTTCATACACGAAACTTCTCTGGGAAACATCCATGAAAAAGGACAAAAGTACTGAAGTAGAAAAACAAAATTAAAATGGCTTAAGGTTACTTTTAATATATTAAATTTTACATTTTTTTACATTTTAATACATAATATTTTTAAAATTTTATTTTGGTATTTTAAAATATGTTTTTGTTATATTTTGATACAATATTTTAGTCACAAATATAAACAAAAACAAATCAATAACTTTGAAATGTATTAAAATATGTCTAAAACATAATTTAAAGTACTAAAATATAACTAAAATATAATTTAAAGTACTAAAATAAAATTTTTAAAATACTATATACCAAAATATAATTAAAATATAATTTAAAGTAACAAAATAAAACTTTTAAAATATGTGTACCATTAAAAAAATGTTAAAATTAATTGATAACACATGTAATTATAATACTTAAAAGATCTAGATGATGTAAATTCCCAATTGATTATATTCATATTCCCCTGGTGGAGACTTAATTAACTACTACTATATCACAAATTCACAACCTAGGACACTTAACCCTTCTTGGTCTTTGATATTTTTCATTATAGTTTATGAGAGTTTCGATCTTTCTTTTTTTATTAGTTATTTAATGATTAATTGTTGAGGCTTTCGGTCTTTCTCTTGGCTGTATCCATGTAAGAAACAGCATCCAGGAATTAAGAAACGATGAACCAAATAATCTCCATTATAATATTTAGTCAACTGCGTTGTATTTTGTTAGTCTTAGAGTCTCTGACACACTTCACCCGAAAACCTCTCTAACACTTGGCTTATTAGTTTGTTTTTCTAATCAAATATCCCAAATCAGTGATCCTAGTTCAATATTTTATTATACACACAAAAAAGAACATGTATTACATATACACTCGTATTTATACATGTAGAGCCTACGAGATTAAGTTCAAGTTGATACATTATTTGTCGGTCCAAAAAGACCAAGAATCATGAAACCAGTGGGAATGTGTATAAAAAGTGAGAGCCATACAGCACGTGACAGAAAAAGCACCCATGTTATTCAAATAGAAGACACTATGATTTCGCATGAGCTTCACCTCACAGAGAATGTGGGAGGAGCTTGGAAATTAAAAGGAACCAAATTACAAGACACACCACACCATGCTGGCATGCTTTGACTTCACAATTTCATCATTATTTCACCCTTTTTTTCTCTTATATTAATGGGGTGGGATGAGTCACGTGACCTATATATAACACGTCCCTTTAATGACTTTACTGGCTAGAGGGAGGGAGATCCTGTTTGGTTGGTACCCGAACTTGGAAAAGCTGGTAATGGTGGTGGATTCAGAGAAGTACATAGACACACATCAGGGACACAAACGTCTTAACTTTTGCACCTCTTCCCTTGCATAAATGTAGGTTTTATGGTGATCATCATGAAGATGTGATGTGATTGCCGTTTCTTGAATTCTTACAATTCTATTATTATGTTTGTTTAGAAAATCATTAATTGACCATCATTAATCTTTTTTTTTTTTCGGTTTATAATATTTAAAATTAACGCAACTACTTAATTTTATTAGAAATAAGGATGATAAAATGGGTTGATTCGACGTGTTTCCATTTCGTAAAAAATGGATTGGGTTGACTGGTCCGTCCATGATCAGAATGGGTTAGAAGTTCTGGCCCGTCCCACTAATAGTGGATTGGCGGATTGATCCGCTAGTCTTTGAAAAAAAAAATTATATAAAAAAGAATTATTACATAAAAAAAAATTTTGTCAACTGCATCAATATTTTTTTGGTATAGTTTAAATTTTAATTTTATAATTTGTAAAATTGTAATCTACAAGATATGAAGATAGATGGACGATGATTTTGTCTTGAATATCTATTTTAAAAAAAAAATATTTTGAGACAAATAATCAAAACCTTAACCATCGCAAACATAACAAAATTAGAAAGATTAATTAATTACTTACTCATCCCTAAAAAAAAAAAAACTAACTACTTACACTAAACAAGCTGACCTCATGTGGGCTGCAAGCTGAGGGTGGAACAAGCCAAGTGAACTAACGAGTTAGCACCATCACCCCTTTTATGGGTTGACAGGTGAGCCCGACGAACAAAAATTTGTTTTACCATCTTTAATTAGAAACTAAGTCATTTTTTTAATTCGTTTAATTAAAAATTAATTAATATGTTTGTGATGTGTGATTTAGTTAAATTATAAATTATAAAATTTTAGATCATGCAAAAATTAAACACCTATTCTCCACTCCATATACTAATTTAATTTAAGATACAAATTAACAAAATATGCTAATTAAACATTAATTATAAACTGAAAAATTAATACTAACAAAAAGAAATTGAAGTCGGTTTTAATAATATGTTAAAAATTTAGCTATTAAGTATCTACTTGACACACTACTCTATAAGGATTTTTAGAAGAGAAAAATATAAAGAAAAAATGAAATTAGTTTATTTATAAGTTAAAATTATTTTTTTCAATAGCTAATTTGTAAAAATCTCACATCTTTTAGACTAAAGAGCTTCCATTAATTGACTATTGAAAAAGATAATTTTAACTTTTAAAGAAATTAATTTCATTTTTTCTTTATATTTTTTTTTTCTATAAATAATTATGGAATAGTGTGTCCAAGCAAATCCTAAGTAAACATCTAAGTTAAGATTATTTTCATATCCTAACAGAATATTGAAAAATTGAAGTGAAAGCACAAGCATAATAATAATTTTTACTTTAATCGAATACGGGTAATATTTGATTATGAAAATTGGGTATGGGGACGAGAATGAGGATGTATATATCCATCTCGTCCCGTACACGTATCCATATCCGATACATATCTTTATATATTTATATAATTATTTTTATTTTATATTATATATTTTACTTAATAATTTTTAAATATTAACACTTATTTTATGATTTACAATTTATACTTACTAAATTATTATTTTAAATTATTTTTATATAGTTTAAAAAAATGATATAATTTTATTAGATAATAAATAATTATAAAATTATTATTAACATATTATTAGTTTGTTATGAAGTTTTTTTGTTATGAGACTTTTAATTTATTATAATTTTGAGTAATTATAAAAATTATTTTTTAAAAAATTTATTATAACTCAAAATTATTTTTTTATATTTTTTTAATTATAAATGAATACAGGTAGAAAATAAATATAAAAATAAAAATAAAAATATATACCCAATAAAAACAGGACAAATATAAGGATATACGGGGTCGGAGACGGAAATGACAAATCCGTCTCCGCCCCGGTTGCATGCCTGTTGACAACTACTTCGTCATTCAATACAAATAGCCCAGTAATTATGTAATCACGAATTCCGAATCCCATGGTCAACGACGTGATTTTAACATCAACTCCTACTCATGATAGATAGATATCACTTCATCATTTAGTGGGTATTGAGTAATCATCTTTAGTAAGAGAAATGTAAATATCATCGGAGTGGATGACATATAAAAATATAAATCTCTTTTATCACGTCAAATTTTGAAAGCAATTAAAATTCCTTCTAGGAATGTTTTATATAAATTACAAATCTAATCTTATACGCAACTAGCAAGTAAAAATAGAGTGATAATATTTATAAATAAAATGGAGATATAAAATGATAAAAAAATAATAAATAAATAAATAGATATTAATCTGATATTTGTAAATAAAAAGTGTTTTTTTTTATCATTTAAGTGTTTATTATTACTCTAAAGTCTAAAATTAATTTGTTTTTTTTTTAAGTCTAAAACTAAATTCTCAAGTCCGTTTGATTCGTTGAAACTATGGTGCAAAAACTAAATTTTATATTAATAGAGAAAAATTATGATAATTTTTTTTTTGTTTCAGTTATAAAATATTCAAAAGGCATGCATATGGTTAACTACATTTAAATTCACATTTTGATAGTTACGATAATATGAAATGTATTTTCAATTAGTTAGCAACAACTTTACAATTTCATGTATTTTAAATTTCATGTATTTTAAATTTGAATTCACGTTATTTATTAACTAACCTAATTATATAACTTAATTAGTTTAGTAGTTTAGTGATTGATATATAAAATAAATTAATTTATAGTGTAATATATAATATATGTTAAACATTTAAATATATTATAATTAAGATTATTTAAATATAACATTTATGAAATGTGCTAAATATATTAATGTGAGTGTGGATGTTTTACCCTTATTTATATAAATCAATTATTTTTAACTGAAAAAGAAATTGAAATTGTAAAAATATAAAAGGATTAATGAAGATTTAAGAGGAGATCAAAATTGGTGACGTTTTAATGATTAAGTATATCTAGAGGAATAACGTAGTTTCATCCATATTTTTACTATTAAAACATGTTTTAAATGAAAGCGATCATCAACTTCCTCTATATATATATATATATATATATATAATCAGCATTGTCGCGGGGGCATGTGTATTCACATTTATATTGTATTGGTATTTAATTTCAATAATGCATATATTAATTTTAATGTGATTATTTTTAATTTATTTATAACATGTAATTTTTTCATTCTCTAATTATATTTATAACTAAAACTCTATCAACTTATATAGTTATTGGATACAACCAAAAATAAGATTAAAACAATAAAAAAAATTAATATCTTAGAAATTTTATTGTTTTTTTAAACTTGATTGAATATTTTGAATCCTTAACAATTTGTTTCTATTTTTTAAAATAAATAATTGTTATTTTAATAATAAAAAATATTTTATTTTATTTTAAAACTATTCAAAATAATCTTGGCTTGTTTTCTTTCATATTACTTTTTTATTTCAAAATATCAAAAACATTTTCTAATAAGTTATTTATTTTTTATTTTCTCATGGGTGGACCACTTTGTGCCATCAACAACAACCAATTAAAAGCACACACATTACCAATAGACTAGAAGCTAATCAGTAATATATTAGTAACAAATATGATATTTATATATTTAATGAATTTAATCAAATAAAACAATAACAATAGTGATAAAATAAAACTAGAACCTAATACTTAAAGTATGTGCAAATGAAATATTAACCACTATATCAAATATTATTAACAAATTCATACTAATAAATATAATATTTATCTATATATTATTTATGAATTATATATAATTACTTATATTATGATAATATCGAGTCATACGATTTAATTAGTAACTCACTCGTTTGATCATTAATCCAATGATCTAATGCCTTAATTAATTTGATCACCAGTTTGATTTTTAAAACTATATTTTAAGCAATATCATTCTTCCTATTATAAATAATGGTATTGTTTAAAATATTTTTTTGAAAATCAAATTGGTGATCAAATCAATTAAAATATTGGATTACTAGGTTAATGGTCAAATTAGTGGATCATTAATTAAACCGCATGACTCGATATTATCCTAATATAAGTAATTATATATAATTTATAAAGATTTTTTTATTTAAATTACTAATATGGTTTATTGAAAATAATATATAAAAAACAATAAATGTAATCCTAAAAGAAATAAAATCAAACTAACAAATATTATATTCATAAAATAATTATAATAATAATAACTTTAAAATATTATAAAATAATAACAATTAATAAATTTAAAAATTAACTTTTATTTAAATTATAAGGTAATATTTGTTAACAATAATATAAAAAATAATTGTATTCTAAATGAAATGAAATGGAAACTCAAGATTGAATATATTATAAAAAAATTAATTCTCTTCAAAAATCGAAAAAAAATTATGATACAATTTTTTATTTCGGTTACAAAATATTTAAAAGACATGCATATTTTTAAGTGCATTTGCAAGGCGGGGTGGGAGTGTCAACCCGTCTCATCTTAAGCTCGTGGCCAGCCAAGTGAGGACATATCTAGAACGTAAAATCCCAAACACTCAAAATAGAAACACTCTTCTCACCCGCATTCTCCCTTTCCGCCACGAACCTCGCCGAGACAACGGGATCTTGATCTACTTTTCCTTCGCGTGATCTTCCTCGAGCGCGACACTACCACAAACTCGCCACCAAGATGCCTTGACCTCATCGGGATAGCGGGACCTCGATTTGCTTCTCCCTCGTGCGATCTTCCTCGAGCGCGACCTCGTCACCAGGATGCGGGGACCCCGCCTCAACCTCCCTCGCTTGTTGTCCTGATTTGTGCGATCTGCTTCTCGCAGTCCCTTTCTCACGTCAATCTCCTCTCCCTTTCCTAAGAGTTTTTTGAATTTTTTTTAAAATTTTGGCAGGTCAACCCACCAGCTAGCGGAGTGAGTTAGGATATCTATCTTGTGTTGGCCATGGGTGAGCCAGCTTGGCCCGACCCGCTGGTAAGTCAGACCCAAACAAACAGACTAACCTACTTTACCATGACTATGAACTATAAAATGTATTTTCAGTTAGTTAGCAACAACTTCAAAATTTTATGTATTTTAAATTTGAATTCACATTATTTATTAACTAACTTAATTATATACAAGTTATATTTTGAATTCACGTTGTATTAAGATGATTAATATTAAAAATTATACTACTATTTTAATAAATTTATATATTTTTTTGTGTTGAGATTGTTCATCAAATAATAATATATAGGTTTAATTGTAATTTAAATTTTCTTAATTTATTAAATTCATGATTTTGATTTTTAATTTTGAATTGATAATTTTGATCCTTTAATTTTAAAAATTAGTAATTTTGATCCCTTAATAAATTATTAACTTATAATTATGATTAATAAAGTTATTGAATTAATTAAAAATTAATTTAAAACTATTATAAAAACTGTAATATTTTTTACATGAGTAAAAAATAATTAAAAAATAAAATAAAATCATTTTTAACATTAAAAAATTGTTAATTATCTATCATTAAAAAAATATTTTTAATATTAAAAAATAATAAAAATTAAAAAAAACACTTTTAATCCCTTTGAATAAATAGTAATTTTTATTTGATTTATAATTAACTTAATAATTCTATTAATCATAATTATTAACTAATAATTAATTAGGAGATCAAAATGATCCATTTTTAAAATTAGATGAACTAAAATTATCAATTTAAAACTAGGGACCATGATTATAAATTTGAAAAATAAGGAAAAATTTGTAATTTAGCCTAATATATATATATATATATATATAAAAGATTACAAATTGTCCTTATTTGTGCTAATTTTGTTACCATAATGAGTATCAAACGTAGCCTTGCTGTAAATCTGTAATACACTAAACTGCCGACGTTTTTTTTCTTTTATAAACACATACTGTATATGATTATCATTTAATGCGGTCACGACTATCATGTGATAATTGAAATTTGATGCCTTTATGAGTTCTATACACTAAACCAGAAAAATCTACCCAGCAAGCATTGAGAATAATAATAAAAAAATTACAATAAATTTTTTTTATACTACAATAACATTTTTTATGCGCAACATATATAATAATTAGTAACGAAAAGAAAATAAGAAATGATATGTTACACTATTACAGCAGCGAAAAAGAAGAAGAGAGGCAGCATAATTTGAGGGTATCCGTTTTATATTTACCAAGTTGTGTCAATCTTAAGTAATTCATTTTTTTTCTTTAATGATTATTTTTATTAACAAATTATTTAACTTACAAATGATTTTCATACAGGGTGTGTAGTTACATTTTCAACCACGATTTTTTTTATTAATATTTAATTTATTTAATTATATAAACATATGACAGATACTACAGTTTTAAACCATTCAAAATCACATTACTAGTGTAACGCATCAAAATTATTTTTTTATTAACAATTTCCGTTGTAAATGTTATACGTAAAAAGTAGACAGTCAAAGTGTTAACACTGGTAACATTGCAAAAAAACAATCTCATGATTAAAACAGTTCAAGTCAATGATATCAATAATCAATATTCAATAGTATAATGATACCATAATACTGTTTTCACTTCTCTCATAAATAATATGAACAAATAATACATGCTGTAATATGCACTAGGACGAATAGTAGTAGAAATTTGAATACTATACACAAGTTAATTTGTTTTTAATTAAACATATTAAACTTGAGTAGTATTATTATTTCTTTGGCTAAATAGTTATGTACGTAATTTTATTTATTTTTCGTGTTCAATTAAATTCTTTTATTATTTTGTTATTTAATTTTTTTAATATTTTTTTTATTCAATTAAGTCATATTATTTATAAAAATTATCAATTTGAATAATTTTATTTATAAAAAATATTCAATTATATATTTTCATTCATTAAAGTTAATCATGTATACAAATTTTAGACAGAAATAAGAAATTAATTTTTATAAATAAAATAATTTAATTGAATACCTAAATAAATAATAAGATAATTGAATTGAACCTCGAAAATACATACAATTAACTATTTTACTATTAAGCCTATTTATTTATATCGAGTAGTGCATTTTTTCCATCTCTAACGAAACGACCCCACAAGTGGTAGGAACTAATAGAAGGGGGAAGTGGGGTGGTAGGGCCGGGTCGGGGGAGAGAAAATCGCTTCTCCCGCCTCTCCAATTCTTGAATCCGCTGAAAGCGAAACAGTAAAGTAAGTTACCAAATCCCTCATTTTTCACACACAACACAACACAACAACACTCTCGCAGTCGCATGTTGTTGATGTTTCCTCGCTCGCTCTCTCCAAAGTCCAAATAATGGACACGCCAGATAGGAGCAAGATCACCACCCCTCTTTCCCAATTTGAGGTTTCCTTCATCATCTACTTCCTTATTTGCATGTGCCTTCACCACTTTTTTTTTTTCTCAATTTTTTGACTATCTTTTCTATTTTAGGTTAAAAATTGTTCTTTTAGTGTTCATGTTGAAGTGCTAGTAAATGTCCCAACTTCTGTGCCGTAGATCAGTCCCCACGTTCAATTATTCAACGCTTTGTAACCAAATTGGGAAATTTCTTATTTTTCTTCGCTTCATTTTTCTGCTTGCTTCTTAGAGTACAAGCCAGTAAGGCAAGTTAATTTTCTAACCCCAGTTTCGATTGGTTCTGAAGATTTGAAGTTGATTTTTTTTTTTACCAAATTTGTTAAAAAAAAAGTCGCATTTTGGTCTTCATTCTAAGTTTTGTTTTCCTATCTTCTGCTTTGAGGTCAACGGTCAGTTCTCCTGTAGGTTTTGTGCTTGAAAATTTGTATGCTTTCATTGTTTTAAAGTATAACGAAAGAAATCCATCTGTGATCCGGTTTGTTAACCGAATATCTTGTAAACTATTTTCTGATTTGCCCTTGTCTTTCTTAATGCAACATTTTTCATGATGTTAGTGCATAAAATTTCCTTTTACTTCACCACTTTAACCATGTTTTTATGTTTGGTGATATGCAGGATTCGCCTGTATTTAACTATATCAGTAATCTATCTCCTATAGAACCCGTTAAATCTCTCCACGTTACTCAGACATTCAACTCCTATAGCTTTTCATCCCCTCCATCTGTTTTCGCATCACCCCATGTCAACTGTCACAAGGAATCCAGATTCCTCAGGAGGTAATTGTGAATCCTTATTCTTTTTCTTCTTTTTTTTCCGGTTTGTTCTTGAAGATTGTGAGTGACACTGGTCTATATAGAATTTTAGATGTTTCAGTGACATTTTTTCACTGTTCTCTATTTTTTCAGGCATAACCTTTTGGAGACATCCAAACCTAAGGTTTCATCTGAAGATGTAAATAATGTTTATTCATGTGAAAAGACTCCTGCAGATTCAACTCGAGCATGTCATGAATCAAGTGAGCTACAGGAAAATACTGCTCAAAAGATTTCCATAGGAGATGCCTCAATTGAGCCATGTAGTGGAAACCCAAATATCTCAATTGAGCTTCCACAAGTCTTAAAATATAATTTGGGTAGCCCTGGGTATGAACCTCTGCTCTGTGGTGATGAGGCTAACTCTCTTTTGCAATTGTCTGGCAAGCCAGCATCAGATGTTGCCTATGTTCCAGAAGGCTCTGAGAAAGATTCCATTGAGGGTGAAATACATCTTCCGGGATTATGTAAGATTAAGGAGGCTAAAATGGAAAGCCCGGATTGTGGTGTGGATGGTTTAATTACTGAAGCCTCGGATCTGTTGATGTTTAGCCCCCAAAATGTGACAGAAGCTTTTAAGGGTTTAAATAAACAATTAAATCCTTCAATAGACCTTAGCAATTACATGACTGTGTTGCCACAATCTGCCACCAATGATGGTCGACAAATGCACATTGGTAATGCAGCAGTTGCTTCTGGTTCACAACATGAAATTGAAGATCATCCTTCTGAATCAGCGGCAGCCACAGCAACAGGTCAGAAACAGGACAATCTTGCCAATGTTGCTTTGGTGGCTAGCAATCCAAGTGAGAAAATGGATGATAAGGTAAGAAAATAAAGTCTGTTTGACTTGCAGTGAATTGTGGGTTTCATCAGAGCTTTTCTTGCATGTAGTTGGATGTTTCATTAGTTTATGTCAAAGGATTGAATCTTGATTTCTAGATTATTTTTCATATTCACTATCACATGCTTAATTATATTTGTTACTTATTCCTGCATTGCTTATATATATGAAATTTTAAATTCTAGGAAAATGCTGTATGACTTTGGGTTGTCAATCATTACTTTCAAAGCACATCTTACAAAAATGTATCATTTTTTCTGCATTTTGCATTACCTAACAAATTTCATAATAGAGTGACACAAATGTTTATATATTTTGTCATGGTTTATAAATTTATGATCATACTTGAATATCTTTTTTCCCTCTCTACCTGTGTCATTGTGTTTACTGTTGAACACATCAATCAATCTAAAAGTACTTTTATCTTTGTATTTAGCTTATTTATGTGACACACCGTGGTATACGGAGACGCTGTCTAGATTTTGAGATGGTCAGTGTGCAAAGGAAGAACTCAGCTGATAATTCAAACACCAACCCAAGTGCAGCAAAATCTGATATTGGTAATGAAAAGCAACTGCTTCCCACAAAACACAGCGGGGATTCACGGAGGTGTGTTTTGCCAGGAATTGGTTTGCACTTGAATGCACTTGCAAGCTTAAATGATTGCAAAAACATAAAAATTGAAAAGTTGTCATCTGGAAGGCAACCTAATCTGCCCAGCTCTCCTTCATCTGTGCAACTCTTTGCAAGCCAAGAAAATCAACTATCATTGGTACCTGCATCAGTGGAAAGAGATTTGGAGCCTTTAGAGAATGAGGTTCAGCCTGGTGAAGATTGTACCCAGTCATTGGTTCAGATGGCTGGTGAAGATTCCCTGCAGAATAGCCCGAAAAAGAAAAGGCAAGTACAATTGCTGATTATCTATTTTGCTTGATAATTTTCATTCCATTATATTTTAGCTTTTCTTTTCTTCATTAGCCTGAGACCAAAACTCGATTTTACAGGCGCAAGGTGGAACCAGCTGGGGAAGGGGAGTCTTGCAAACGTTGTAATTGTAAGAAATCAAAATGTTTGAAGCTGTAAGTTCAAAGAAACACTCCCCTTTTGCTTTTGGGTTGGAATACTATCATATGTTGCAATGACCTTTGATTTTTATAATTTTTGTTGAATCAATTAAGTCAGCTAGATATGCATTTACACCTAGAAATATAGTGTGAAACCCTGCAATCCACAAAGCAAGGCATGTTGCTTTACATTGCTATTTAAGCCTTTTTCCATGTTAAATCTAATCTGAAATCACTCAAGTGACTTCCAAGGACTTGGGGAGTATTAACAGCCTAAATATGGAGGGATAGTGTTGTTAAAAGGATCAGTCGGTGTGCATACATACAATGGTTGTTCTAGGAACTGCTGCATATAATGGTCAGTCCTGGTAATTTCATGCCTATGAATATTGCTAGCTGGTAGAGTGGTAGTTAACTTGAAAATCTTGGTAATTTCATGTCTATATTTTGTGACGTGAAACTGGTGAAAGCTTGAGAAGAAATTGGGCTTTATTATCTTTCTAATTAATCTTTTTTTTATTATTTTTTTTACCAGTTATTGTGAGTGTTTTGCTGCTGGAGTCTACTGCATAGAACCTTGTGCATGTCAGGATTGCTTCAATAAGCCTATTCATGTTGATACTGTTCTTCAAACTCGCCAGCAGATTGAGTCTCGTAATCCACTTGCATTTGCTCCTAAAGTCATTCGAAGTTCTGATTCTGTATCTGAAATTGGGGTCAGCAAATTAATATTTAACTTTATTTTTCACTTTCAAATTAAACAATGTTTTTTCATATATTAATTATTTTTTTCTTGCAGGATGACCCTAACAAAACTCCAGCTTCAGCACGACACAAAAGAGGATGTAATTGCAAGAAATCAAGCTGCCTAAAGAAATATTGTGAATGTTATCAGGTTTTCTCCCCGCTCTTATAGCATGTATGCCTCCAGTTTTTCAGTTTTAACTTGAATTAATAACATTTCCTTTTTTTTTTTTTGAAGGGTGGTGTTGGTTGCTCCGTAGGCTGTAGATGTGAAGGATGCAAGAACACATATGGTCGAAAGGATGGTAAGTCTCTCTTTTATGTTGCAATAATTGGAGTTAGACATTGCCCATTAAAACAATCAACTTTGCTTTTTTAAATCCCTATTCTCTATATTACTCTTCTAAAAGTTGTTTGCTGTTAGAGGGGACATTTTATTTATGGCAATTTCTCTTTTATGTTCAGGTTCTGTTCCTTCTGGATTAGAAGCCGAGCCCGAAGAACAAGCAGAAGCATGTGAAAAGGGTGTGGTGGAAAATGCTTCCCTGAAAACTGAAACTCAGAATATTGAAGACCATCCAGACCAATCTCTTGCTACAACACCATTACCGCTTTCCAGGTTTGATATTTTGTCAGCTGAGATGATAAAATTAATGTCCATTTATTTATCTTGGTTCATTTTATGTAACAGATCATTGCTCCCATTAGTACCCTTTTCATCGAAGGGTAAGCCACCAAGATCTTTTGTTACTACCATCTCCAGTTCTGGATTGTTTGTCAGCCAAAAGCTTGGGAAATCAACTGCTCCGCCGCCTCAACCGATATGTGAAAAGCCTTTGCAAACTGTTCCAGATGATGACACTCCTGTCACCTGCATCAAAACTTCTTCTCCCAATGGCAAGAGGATCTCCTCTCCTAATTGTGATAACATGGGATCATCACCTACTACTCGCAGAGGTGGGAGGAAGTTGATATTACAATCTATCTCTTCATTTCCTTCTCTCACCCCTCACCATTAGAATGAGGATCTTCTTCAGCTTAAGTTAGCCTACCCCCCACCCCCTCTTCCCTTGGTTCGCATTTTCAGTTTGTTGCAGTTGGAGCTGTATGCTTAGGTGAATGTACATGATTGAGCTTCGTTTCACTTTCGTAATAATTTGTTGCGTTCATTTCATAATGTACAACTTAAGTTCAGTTGTATAATATCTTAACTTGGTTATCATGACTCCATAGAGTACTTGGATAATGATTTGTTATTAAGTCCCTATTGGTCATGTTGGATTATTCCTTTTTTTTAAAAAGCAATTTGATTTGTTACATTTAGTAAATGTGGTTGCCGCTGTGGTGGCAGTGAAATCGATCGAATTTAAGCATATTGGTTCCGAAATTTGTAAAAGATGGCAAGTTGCTAGCAACATAGCAGCACTTAATTGCTTGAGTAGAAGTTACTTAGAGTAACCGCTAATCATTCTTAATTGGCTTTCTAATCAAATACTAGTATTTTTGTTTTCCTAGACGAATCAATGACTTGAGAGAGGACATCGGAGTCAGTTACAAGGAAGAAGAAAATGGGCGAGGTAAGCGGACACCAATGACTTCTTTCATGACAACGATGAATAAACAATGTATTTGGGATATCCGTGATTAATTACAAAAAAACAATGTATTTGGTAAGGTGAAACAAGTGAATTATTATCAGCTAATAAGAAAGAGTGAATGCTTCCTTTCTTGTTCGGTTTCATCAAGAAATAGGGGGCACACAAAATTACTTGTTTACGTCCAAGAACAAGAAGTAGAGGGCGAAAAAATAAATGAATTTTTTGTATTTTCATTAGTGCTTACTAAACAGGGAATAATCTTGATCTGCCTTCTAGGATAAATTACATCCAATAGTTTCAACTAATTGCTCTATCATATCTTTCTTATAAATCCACATTTATCAAATGAAATCCTAATTCTATAATCTCTCAATACCCTGACCCTTAACTCCCATCCACCCCCTTGCGTGCTGCTATCGTAAAACCACTGTCGTCCCCCACGGTCCCACTACTATTGCTACCCCCACGCCCCCACCTATTTGTCAAACTTGAAACCAGACCCTGCAACTTCATTAATACTTTGACACGACTAAGTTAGTTTAGAGTTTATTTGATTAGTTTGTTTTACCAAATAAGTTTATTTAATAAACCAACTTATTTCACTCGCTTATAAACTTATATTGCGTGTTTGGGGGCTGAAGGAAATTCATTGTTGTTGCGGAAAAAAATCACTTTTTGCGTGGTTATAATAGAGCCACCACATTTTATTATACAATTGAATACGTATAACTGTATAAGATTAATATTTGCTTCAATATTAACAATGTCTTTGTTCCGATTTATGAATTATCTAAAAAGAGTGAGAATGAGTTAGATTATATATGAATAATTTTTTTCTTAAATATTAAAGAAAACTATATTTTTTCATACGTCACTTTTTTTTTTGGCGCCCTAAGTCCCTAACCATTACAAATGAATTCCACTTATATTTACCCTTATAATGCACAATATACGTGTAAACCATTTTTCATTCTTTAATTCAAAGTAGTACCTCTCAAATTATAATAAGAGTTAAACTCAATTTTCGCTAAACCTTTACATCGAAAATTAATTCCTTGGTGATGAAAAGAAATGGAAATCTAGAGTTCCTTTTTGTTGTTAATTAATTCCTCCCTTTACAGTATATATATGCCATTAATTTTATATATAGTGCATATATATGATCCAAAATGTTAGCATCATCGATCGTCCCCAACATCCCCCTCCACTTTTTTTCCTTTAATTCCCCGAACTTTTAGCACGATAATTGAAGAAGTAGATTTGATTTTGATCAGTTTATGGAAACTTTCAGAATCTTTGAGGGAGGGATGGGGTGTCCACGCCTAGCACAACTACTAAGAAACGAAAAAATAATATGATTCATATCTTTTTTTATGAAATAGCTATGGATGGGACCATTTTGCCACCTTTCTATGTAATTCAAAGACAAATTGCACCTCTAAATAGTTGGTGGGAGGTTGTGCGTGCTAGCTATAGTAAGTGATCCGTGTGAATTAAGAGAGCTAGGTAGATAAAGTTTTCCACTAGAAAATCAACATATAGTATGTGTGTGTGTGGACTAATTTATACACGTCTCATTCATCTTTTTCTTTTTCTTTTTCACGACCAATAATGTTAGAGAGAGGGGGGGAAATTGTGGAGAAAAATCACATCATGTGGGTCGGTAATGATGTGCAATCTCTGCCAAGTGCTGTCTTAAAAGAATGGTAGGTTTGTTTGGAGTAACATCTTAAAGAAAAAGAAAGAAGAGTGCTTAGATCGATCAGATTTGTCTACTTTGCTGCTCTCCACCCTCCAACTATATAGGAAGCCTATGTTAATGTTATGTTGTTACTCATGGTAGCTTGTGTAGGAAATGAAGAGTTTAAACTTGTGAGATTTATGACTCACTTAAATATATATATAGATTAAAGTGATATGAATTATTTATCTATGTTTGGAATGAATGAATTATTTATCTAAGTTTGGAAAGAAAATGAGTGAAAACGCGCGTGAAAGAATAGCCACCCATATATTTAAAAACATGTACTATATATATTTATTAATAATTGAGTGTGTGTTTGAAATTGATAGAAAGAAAACTCATTTGCATCATTTTCATTAAGAATAAGTGTTTATATATTTAAGGGGTTACCACTTACCATAATAAACTGTTAAAATATTTCAAAAAAACATTGTAAAAATAAATAAAGGAGAATAGAATTTTGCTTCATTTTATAAATTATATTTTTATTTTGAAACAAATAACAATACTACTTTTTCAGCAAAAATCTCGAAAACCAAAAGTCTAAAAGGAGCCATGTGAGTAGTGTGCCCCACACTTGTGCATGATTGTAAATTAAAAAATATCATATTTATGTATTTGTTTTTCTTCACCTATTTTATTATTGTAGTATATATAATGAATATTACTTATCAGAAATAAAAACGCTAGGTCATGATCTGCGTAGATAATAGCAAGTGGCATGTGCTGCTTATTAAATCAACGATGTTTCGAAGGACACATAGGGGTGCCCCACCTGTATTACGCTCACATGCAAAATGTTTGACCGTTCAAACTTCAAACCCCTACTTAATTCAGTTTTTACGTGCCCCTTTTTTAAATTTTGGATTATTTGTGACACTTTATCTTTTGAAAGAAAGAATATTACTTAATAATTAATACAATATTATTTTGTATGATAAAAATAAAATATGTAAAATATCTGATTTAATGATAATTGATAAAAATATTTCAATTGTATATTATTTACTATAAATTATTTTAATAATAATTTTAAATATTTTATCATTATTTAATATTTATTAAAAATTAAGTAGTAATTAAATAAATTAAGAAAAGTACAAATATATTTTTATTCAATAACTAATTAAGATAAGATACTAATTTATAAGAAATAAAATATCTAATAAAGGGGATATTAAAAAAAATATACATAAGATATTAAAATAACAAAAACATTGTAATTGTATTATAAATCATAATCATAATATTATACATTTTTATATGAGTCTGGGTATTTAAACACTTCATTTTACTGTACACCTATTAAATACTTTTTTTTTTCTATCTCTTTCCTTTTATTTAATCATATCACCTTTCATATCTACATTTCTCCTTTTCTCTCAAGGTGTATATTAACATTGGATGTCCATGGATGTTTTATTCTTTTTATATATAAAAAAATATGTATATTTTTTTTTTTGAAAAAAAGGACCAGATCATTAAGATCACCCACACTTGTCCCCTCTAAATCCGTTTGTCAATATTCCTTTTTTTTTTTTTTACACATTTAGTACATGCTATTTTTCTAAAGTGCTTTTTATAAATAAATAAAAAATGAATAACATGAGTATATAAATGAAAGTTAATCTGAATAGCATTTATTAAAAATTGGTTGAATAGTATGTTTTTTCTTTCTTTTTGAGTTTTGACAGCTGGTTGAATAGTATGTTGAAATTATAGAAGGTAATACAAATATATATATATATATATATATATATATATATATATATATATATACCTTTGAAAAGTTACGATTTCCACCTGTTTTTTTAATAGTAGCTTGTCTTAACTACAGTGTAATATACTACTGTACTTAATTTCTATACTATCGTGTTTGAAATTGATTTGGTTGAAAAATATATGAGATACACAAAACATTTTCATTTAAAATGTCGATATTTGATCTTATATAATTTTTTTTTGTGAGGATCTTATTTAATTTCTAAAAGACGAGTAGTTATTTATTTATTTGCTGAGGAACTTGTTTTGTTATTATAGACTCTAAAGTCAAACATATACTATATCTTTGATTTATTTTTCAATTGTTTTGGGGGTGTAGCTCTCTAATTGCATTTATTGTGATTTTAAATTGTGCCAAATCTCAATGATAATTGACGGCAAAAGGTTGGCTACCCTCACCCCAAACCCAAATGACCCACCACCAATAGTACATTATTAGTACTTCCTTAAAGGCACCTTCACTTTCTAACTAAACACCTTTTGGCCATTATCTCGCGTGTGTGTTCATGTTCAATATTACTAATATAGGAAAGGATCTAAATATTAATATTAATAATACACAATGATCAGAATGTTATGTGTAACGTATGTCATGAAGACAAACATTAAGATTTTCACTTTGCTTAATTCAGCTGTTGCAAAGAAAAAAATTGATTAATACTGATACTAAGTTATGAAAATAAATTATCTCCGCATATTAATATTATAACTGATCTTATATAAAGTTTGAAATTGAATATGTAATATTATACTACTCTTCAAATTATTTCAGTCATTTTCTTCGTGAAAGTGACATTACTTGTGCATGATGGAAAGGAGTAGATATGTAAAACAAGACAACTTTTTAATTAAATTACAAATATGATATTTGATTTGATATGCTCTCCTTTTTTCACACAACACCGCGCCCATATTGTCGGTTTTGTAAAAAGTTTATGCACGAAGGTGGGCATATGCACGAACCAAGTTAACAATTATTCTATACTTTTTCTTTAAAAAAAAAAACAAATATTTTTTTCTAGACTTTTAAGTTTTAACAACATTCAATTCAAGATGCATAAAATAAAAACAGTAATCAAATTATAATTCTGTAACTTGTACTAGTACTTAACGGTACAGAAATTTAATATTTTCATTTCCATTTACTTTTCAAACCCATATCATTAATGATAAATATATTGTAATCACTTTGTTTTTAATCTGTTATCTTCAAAGGTCCACTCATTGATTGAAAAGTAAGTGGTTTTTAGCTGAGCAAAGTAATTAATTTTATGAATGATATGGCATAATGAACTTTCTGAAAAAAAAAAAGATTAATTAATTTTAAAAAGAGTTAAACTACGATAATTATATTTAATTAATTTAAGTGATATTTTTGGATTATTTACTCTATGTTTTGGACGCTTTAATTTAAGTGATTATGTAAATTGTAAAAAAAGAAAAAAAAAGTGGTCAGAAAAATCATTATAAATTTGATTTTTTTTAGGAATTATAAATTTGGCTAAAAGCTTAAGAAAAATGTTATTTCATGACCACGAGAAAACAAATTATCACTGCTTTGCTTTTAATAAAGCAAAACATATTAAAAAAGTATAAAAGAACAATGTTATTCATATGATAATTTTTTACAATAATTTTGATGTAGTATTTTTTTTTGTCACTCTTCGTTATATTACATATATTTTAATTTTTTAGGATTTAATTTAATTGATTGAGTAACACGTGGGGAGTATTATAAATATTAGGATAATATGTCATTTCTATAAATAAATAAAAAATATTACGTGTTTTCTTCCCTATTTTTATGATAGAAAAGATTGATGTATACTCCCATTGCATGCATTATCAGTAATAAAGAATTTTACACTATCAAATCATCCGTTATACTATGTACATTCTCACAAAATCTCATTGGAGTCAGTAATTTACTCAGTAATTTAACACATCGGATAGAGAGAGGAGAATTAACGGGTAGAAGAAAGTAGAAACTCGAGGGTAGGTTAGTCATTTTAGTTTCCTGAATTAAACTCATATTTTGAAAATAACGATGAAAGACAGCGAAAAACCTGAGGAATACGTTTCTATTCCGCAAACAATAAAAAAATAATTTACGTTTGACTCAAACATAGTAATTATTATTATGGCATTTAAGTTCATAATCCCATTAATTCGTCATTGGTGAATCACATTGCCCACAGATTCCTCTATTTCCAAACAAGAGAGAGTGTATATGTGTTGTGTTGCCTTCTCTCTCATCTCTGAAGACTTGTCCTTTTTACAGTTAAGGACTCATTGGAGTGTCAGAACCTGCATGCCCAGAGCAGAGCCCATTACATAGAGAGAGAGAAAGAAAAAGTGCGACTTTATTTATGCCTTACAGATGTAGAGAGAGAAAATGGGGTAAGGTGTTCTGTTCTGTTACTACCATAGCTTCATACGAGGTTCCCACTTCCCATTGCCAGATTCCATGTTTTGGGCTTGTGAGTGATGTGAAATGGATTAAAGTTCGGTGCTTTTTGTGGTTAACTGCGTCCCCATTTGCTTAGTTTTGTGTTTTCGTCTCATTTGTGTGGTCAGTGACTCGGTGGAGTTGGGGTAGCTCATCATCAAGTTCGTATCACTAGGCAAGTTCTTGATCTCGTATGTGTTTCAGTTTTTTGCTGAGGTTATCCGCTGTTTTTGATCCTGACATAACTCACGAACGACCAATGTCTTTTCTTCCTTTTGATGTCACTCACTGTTTCTCGCTTTTCCGTGTTTGTAGCCTCTCTCTCTCTCTCTCCATGGTTTGATGTCACTCACTGGTTTGATCAGTAACCATTTTGTGTTAGATTCTACCCACGCTTGAGGTAGAGTTTTTTTCTGCTGATTAACTTATGCCTTTTGGTCATTTGGTGTGAGTTTTGCTGTCCCTCTTCAGGATCTCTTGTTTTCTTCTGCTTATTCTGTCCCCCCCAAAAATGTAGAAAAATGAGATTGGTGTTTAGTGTATGTTCGTATGTTCTTTGATTCGGATAAACATGTTCTACATTTTTTTGAATCTCTTTCTGGTATTTATTTATTTATTTATTTATGATTTTGACAGTTGCCGTGATTTTGAATTGTGGGGGTTGCTGAAGCAAGAAATTCTATAGCAATAAAGTTCTTGAGGTGTACTCAATTAAGCAGGTAATACAAGTAAAATATCCTCGGGGAAAGAGTATCCAATTTTCTTATAGATTAAACCATATAAGTAAGGTTGGACTTCATGAATATGAGCTATTCTTGTTGAATTAACTATGTGGTCATTTATTTGATGTCAGGTAAAATAAGAGGCAAAGCAGACCTAAAGAAGAGTCTGAAATTATATAAACATTGGTAGTGGAAATCTATAAGCTGGTAGTCTGGCCTGGAACCCATATCAAGCTTTAGCCAACTCAAATCCAGCTTTACTGCTGTTCTTTGCTGGAGTTATGGCAACCTTGTTACATTCTGAGTCCAGGCGCTTATATTCTTGGTGGTGGGACAGCCACATTAGCCCTAAGAATTCTAAATGGCTTCAGGAGAACCTTACAGGTTTGTCTTTCTTTTTCCTCTATATCTTTAATTTTCATAGAAGAATCTGAATATACTATATTTCTTGGCAAACTTTTCTCATAGAAAACCCTGTAAACGTGTAAATTGTCATTTAGTTTTGGAAAATATTTTCTGGAACTGAAAATTTGAGACCACAATGGCATAGTCCTTACATTTCACTTTGCCATGCACACTATCCTGTGGCTCATTTTCTTGAGCCAAATTTCATCAAAATACAGTGATTTACTGCACGAACAAAATTCATAAAAAATCATGCTTTGGTAATCTTAAAAAGTGGTGTTATTAAGTGTTTATACTTTATGCAGACATGGATGCCAAAGTAAAAGCAATGATCAAGCTTATTGAGGAGGATGCGGACTCATTTGCAAGGAGGGCAGAGATGTACTATAAGAAGCGGCCAGAACTCATGAAATTAGTTGAGGAATTCTACCGAGCATACCGTGCATTAGCAGAGAGGTACGATCACGCGACAGGGGAGCTACGCCAGGCCCATAAAACCATGGCAGAAGCATTCCCCAACTTGCTGACTGATGATTCACCATGTAGTTCTTCAGGCACTGGAGCTGAGCCACACACACCAGAAATGCCACATCCAATTCGTGCATTATTAGAGTCTGTTGATCTACAGAAAGATCCATTTGGAGAGAGTTTAGAAGAATCCTCTTCAAATGGTCTAAGCAGCAGCCGAAAGGGTCTAAAGCAGCTAAATGAGATTTTTGGGCTGTCTCAATTATCAGGTGAAAAACAGAATGTGAAGGCCCAGAACCATGCTGGGTCTGAGCGTGCACAGAAAGCAGAAAGTGAAGTTCAAAACTTGAAGAAAGCACTGGAGGATATACAGTCTGATAAGGATTCTATCCTTCTTCAATATCAGACGAGTTTGGAGAAGTTATCTGAAATGGAAGGAGAGCTTAATAAGGCACAAAAAGATGCTGGAGGCCTTGATGAACGAGCAAGCAAAGCTGAAATAGAAATCAAAGTATTGAAGGAAGCCCTAGCAGAGCTTAAATATGAGAAGGATGCCGGTATCATTCAGTACAAGCAGTGTGTGGAGAGGATAGCTAGTCTGGAGACTATGTTATCTCTGTCCCAGATGGATGCAAAGGGAAATGATGAAAGGGCTGCTAAAGCGGAAACCGAAACTAAAAATCTCAAAGAAGAACTCGTCACATTGGAGGCGGAGAAGGATGCTGCTCATCTTCAACATAAACAATGTCTTGAAAAGATATCTGTTTTGGAGGCTAAGATCACCCTTGCTGAGGAGAATTCCAGGAAGCTAAATGAGCAAATTGAAAGAACAGAGCTGGAAGTTAAATCATTGAGGAAAAATATTGCTGAACTGAACGAAGAGAAAGAATTTGTAACTATCTTGTATAAGCAGTGCTTGCAGAAAATATCTACATTGGAGAGTGAAATTTTGCATGCCCAAGAAATTTCTGAAAGACTAAATAGAGAAATTGAGATTGGGGTTGAAAAGCTGAAGACTGCTGAAAAACATTGTGATATGTTGGAGAAATCAAATCGATCTCTTCAGCTAGAGGCTGATGTTCTATTGCAGAAGATTTCTATGAAGGATGAAAGGCTTTTGGAGAAGTATACTGAGTTAGAGAGACTGCAGAGTCTAATGCATGAGGAGCAGTCTCGTTTTCTTCAAATTGAATCTACTCTGCATACCCTACAGAAGTCATACTCTCAATCACAAGAGGAGCAAAGATCTCTTGCTTTGGAGCTTAAACATGGCCTTCAGCTATTGGAGGACTTGGAGCTTTCCAAACAAGGTTTTAAGGAAGAAATGCAACAGATTGTGGAAGAAAACAGGACTTTGCATGAACTTAACTTCTCTTCCACTAGGTCATTTGAAAATCAGCAAATGGAAATTTCTGAGCTGAAGAAGATCAAAGAGAAACTGGAACGAGAGTTCGCTGTGAAAGTTGAAGAAAGTAATGTCCTCCAACAGGAATCTCATCAAATAAAGGATGAAATACAGGGCTTGAATAATAGATACCAGGCTATACTGGAAGAACTAGGCTCTGTAGGTATGAGTCCTAAATCTTTTGCAGCATCTGTGAAGGATTTACAGAAGGAGACCACAATGCTAAAGGAGGCATGCAAAATGGAGCAAGATGAGAAAGAAGTTCTGCGTGAAAAGTCAAAGGATATGGATAAGCTTTTGAGTGAAAATGCCTTTATGGAATCTTCCCTGTCAAATTTGAATGACGAGCTGGATGGATTAAGGGATACAGTGAAGAAATTTCAAGAATCCTGTGGTGTTTTGCAGGAAGAAAAATCCGTTCTTGTTGCTGAAAAATCATCTTTACTTTCACAGCTACAAATCATCACTGAAAGTATGCAGAATCTATTGGAAAAGAATACCTTGTTGGAGATGTCCCTTTCTGATGCAAAAATTGAGCTTGAAGGTTTAAGGGCTAAATCAAGTAGCTTGGAGGAATTTTGCAATTTACTGAATAATGAAAAGCACGATCTTCTGAATGAAAGAAGTGCCCTGGTATCTCAATTGGAGAGTGTTGAAGCAAAACTAGGTAACCTGGAAAAAAGGTTTACAAAGTTAGAAGAAAAATATTCTGATATCGAGAAAGACAAAGAAAGCCGAGTCAGTCAAGTAAAAGAACTTCATGCTTTGCTTTTGGCCCAAAAAGAAAAGCATGCTAATCATAAACATTCAAGTGAATCTCGAATGGCCAATTTGGAGAATCTCGTTATTCGGTTACAGGAAGAACGCCAGTTGGGGAAGATAGAATTTGAAGAGGAACTTGATAAAGCTGTAAATGCTCAGGTTGAGATGTTTATTTTGCAAAAGTGTGTTGAAGACTTGGAGCAGAAGAACATTGGTTTATTAATTGAATGTCAAAAACACATGGAGGCATCAAAATTTTCTGATACAGTTATCTCTGAGTTGGAGAGTGAAAACCTTATGCAACAGATGGAGCTAGAGTTCTTGTTAGACGAAATCAGAAAGTTTAAAATGGGGATTCATCAAGTGCTTGCAGCTATTCAGGTTGATTCAGGTGGGAAAGGGATCAAGCAAGAGGAGATGCCTATATCGCATATTTTGAATAACATTGAGGGCTTGAAAGGCTCTCTTGTGAAAACTCAAGAGGAGAAGCTGCAGCTACTTGTAGAGAATTCTGTCCTCCTAACTGTACTTTCGCAACAAGAATCTGAGGGAGAAGAACTGGTGTCAGAGAAAAGAATCCTAGAGAAAGAGTTTGAAAATACAAGAGAGCAGCATGCAATGTTGCAGAAGGTTAAGCTTGAACTTCTGGAGATGAACATGCAACTTAGGTCTGAAGTGACCAAGGGAGAAGAAAAGGAGAGTGAATTACAGTCCAAATTGGAAGCTCTTCATGTGGAGTTGATAGATTTGCAAAGAACTAATCTAATGTTTGAAAAAGAAAATTGTAAGCTAGTTGAGGAGAAAAATTTACTACTTGGTAATGTTTTGGACCTCAATGATGCTAAGTCTGCTGTTGAACAAGATAATAGTGTAATCCTCCATGAGGCACTGGCTCTAAAAAACCTTAGTTTGGTTTATGAGAGTTTTTTCACTGAAAAGGTCTTGGAACAACGTGCACTTGCTGAACATCTTGGTGATCTTCACTCTGTCAACAGTGACCTTAAATGGGAGCTTGGTCTGTTAAGGGAGAAGTTTGAGCTGAAAGAAGCTGAGAATGTTTATTTGAAGGAGTCAGTTGAGAGGATGGACAAAGATCTTTATGAAGCCAAAACTGAAAAGGACCATCTAAATGGTCAAATTGAAAGTTCAGAGAATCTTCTTGAGAAGAAGAACGTGGAACTGTTAGAAATGGAGGAAAGGCTAAAGGCTGCAGAAATGTTGAGTGCAGAGTTTTGCAGAGACATTGAGAAGCTGAAGATGGAGAAACAACAATCAAGACTGATCAACGAAAATCTCGAAAGGCAGATTCTTGAACTATCAGAAGGTTGCATGAATCACAAAAAAGAGATTGAGCACCTTAACGAAGCAAACCGAAGTTTACTGTCAGAGATGAGATCCTTACGTCAAGAAGTTGAACAACAGAGGGCTAGGGAGAAAACATTGAGTTCAGAGCTGCTGGATAAAACAAACGAATTTCAACTTTGGGAGGCTGAGGCTGCTACATTCTATTTTGATCTTCAGATTTCGTCCATTAGTGAGGCGTTGTTGGAAAATAAGGTCAACGAGCTTACTGGAGTGTGCTTGAGACTTGGAGATGAAAGTGATGCAAAAAGCTTGGAGATTAAACAAATGACAGAAAGAGTCACTCTACTGGAAAGTGAAATTGGAGGACTGAAAGGGCAGTTATTTGCATATACTCCGGTCGTTACTTCTTTGAAAGAGGATTTTGCTTCTTTAGAACACACTGCCCTAGTTCGGATAAACAAAATGCCTGCTTTATGCAATCAAGAACAAAAGGTATCTATCACCTTTAAACTCATATTCCATTGACTTGTTACCCTGTACTTCTGTTTTGTTTTTTATTCTTTCTTATTAAAAGAGGCATTGAGCATATGCATGAAACATGAATTCTACTTATCATGAATGTTTTTTTTTTTGTCCAGGATGCTGCAGTAATTGAAACTTGTCTCCAAGAATATGGCTATCAAAGTTCAACAGATAACAAAAGCAGCACTTTGATGATACCAGATGGGGTTTCAGATTTGCTGAGCGTGAAGGCAAGGATTAGAGCGGTTGAAAAGTCAATGGTGGAAGAAATTGAGAGACATGTGAAGGAGGAAGAAAATCTAACCACTAAAGCTAATAATAATCCAGGAGCTCTGATGACAAAGGTGCCAAATGTGAAAGTTTCACCATATGATGAGAGCACACGTGATGATGTGAATTCTTGGAGAACAAAAACTGAAAACGGGTCATTGATGAAAGACATTCAACTTGATCACATCTCAGACAATTCAGCCTCCAAAAGCTGCAGAAGAGAGAACAGTGGGACTGATGATCAGATGCTTGAGTTATGGGAAACTGCAGAGGAAGACTGCTATGACAGTGAAGCAATGAAACAAAGCTCTGTTCCAACAACAGAGGATGTCATTGCATACCATCAGTCAGATAATTCAGGTAAATTCCAAAACACCTCTTCAGAGTTGGATGTGGAGAAGGAATTGGGTGTTGACAGGCTTCAGTTGTCAAGAAGTATAAAAGAGAGAACCCAAGATGGTGGCAAGAGGAGAAAGATTCTGGAGAGGCTTGCCTCCGATTCGCAGAAACTAACGGTTCTCAAGACAGCCGTGCAAGATATGAAACAGAAAATGGAGACGAAGAAAAGAACCAAGAAGGGAGGAGCTGACACTGAATATGAAACTGTCAAAAGACAAATAGATGAAGTTGAGGGAGCTGTTGTGAAGTTAGCAGATACTAATGATCAACTGACAAAGGATCTCGAAGAGAGCGCGCCGTCGCTTAACAGGCAGAATTCAGTTGAGTTGGAAAAGAGCAGACATGTTCAGAGAAAAAGAGTAACCGAGCAGGCGCGAAAAGGTTCTGAACAAATAGGGAGGTTGCAGTTTGAGGTGCAGAACATTCAGTACACTTTGCTCAAGTTTACTGATGAAAAGAGCAAAGGGAAGAGCAGATTCACTGGGAAAACAGTGGTGTTGCTTAGGGACTTTATTCACAGTGGCAAGAGAAGTAGTAAAAAACGGAGCAAGGGTTTATGTGGATGCTCAAGGCCTTCAACTAATGAGGATTAAGTGAGAAAATTTAGAATCTCATTTTGTTGTAAGTACTTGGTTTACTTGGTAATATGTGTCCTTAATTTAGCACAATAATTTTTAATTTTAGCTGGTAAAGATCGCTGTTAGGCTTTTTCTGATGATCACAGTAACTTATGTCAGATATCTGTAAGGAGTTGCGCTGTCATCATGTTTGACAATGTTACTTTAAGCTTAAGCTGTGAAAGCACAGAGCAGAAAATAAACTCTTTCTTCAATGTCTAGCTTTGCTAAACTTTAAGGCAATCTAAAATCAAGTTTATTAACAGTGTGTTTGGTTTTGCGGTGATTCAAGAAAACCACGATGTTCCATCACGTTTTTCCACGATACAAGTTCAATTGACGTGGCTTGTAAACTGTGGAGCCTTTTTTAAAGGAGCGCTTTGGTTTTAAATTAAAAATAATAAATATATGATAGTGCTTTTAATAATATCCACACACACGTGATATTCGTGATTTATCCAGTTTGTACTTTGTAGTCGATTCCGAAATTAATAATTTCAATTTTCACCCAGTAATGAAATTCGAACACCTATAACCTATCAATAATCAATTCATGGCGGCTAGCAACTATATTGTAATTTAGCGCATAGTTTTTCTTGGTCCCTACTCCAAGCATATCATTCCTCCACGTCAATTTCTTTATGCATTGGTTTTTTAAGTGCCAAAGCTCAAAGCATCTTCCCAAGCAACATACACTATTTTTAAGTTGGTCACATATATGATATAACCAAGCCAAGATGATGGAGGGAGCTGCTATTTGTTCCACAACAGATGCCAGAGAAGAGGGTGTTGGTGTTGATTTGACCCAAATCTCTCTTCGACCCATTAGTCTTGATGATCTCATGTTATGGACAACTGATGAAAAAGTGGCCAGGTATTGCACTTGGGAACCTTACACTACCAAAGAGGATGGCATCAACTTCATTCAAAACATAGCAGACAAAGCTCTATGGTTCAGAGCAATTTGCCTCAATAATCGTGCAATTGGGTGTATTAATTTGTTCTCATGTGAGGGCCAGGGTAGAAACAGGCACAAATCTGTTGAACTTGCATACGCTTTAGCCTCCAGATACTGGGGTAAAGGGATTGCAACACATGCTGTGAAACAAGTTGTTAAAGGTGTATTCAGCGAGTTTCCATACTTTGAGAGGCTTCAAGCTCGAGTTGATGTGGAAAATGTGGCTTCTCAGAGGGTGCTGGAGAAGGCTGCTTTTCAAAGGGAGGGAGTTCTCAGAAAGTATGTGGTCATTAAAGGAAAAAGCATAGATATTGTTATGTTTAGTGTTCTTCCCAACGATCCTCTTTAAGTTAATTTGTTTGAAGCATGTCTCAACTGTAGTGATGTGTAGATGAATGGATGCTATATAGCGTCCCTATACTAGTTTGCAAATTTCGCCAATAATCTCAACTTTAGTTTGATGACGACAGGATGTCTTTTAAGTTAAGTAATTCTAAGAACAAATGTTTTATTGATCCACAATGAACACAACCTTTGAGAAAACTTACTCTACACAACCAATAAATCAAAGTATCAAACATCAAATCTCTATTTTTCAAAAGAGCAAAATTGGTGAATTTTCTGCTTAGATTGTGGCCTTGTCTTTACCACTTGTTAACATGAAATGAATCAAGATTTCAAAAATCATAATAGTATCACTCCCTATTTCATAAGTTCATTTTTTTTTTGGTTAAATAAGTATGAAAACTTGATATTTCATATGTTAAAATAAATAATTTTACAATTTACACAACACGCACTTAAATTCACATAACAAAATTAACAAGTCAATAATGTAATTAAAAAAAATACATAATAACAACAATATATATACCAATATCGATGTGAGCAAGCAAATCTGATTTTGGGTTCAGAACTAAACCCAGATATATATTACGAGCCAAAAATGTCTTCTGATCGTCAACAAAACTGGGTCAATCGGCTTACACAGAAACATTGGACTGAAGTTTGTAACTTAATTTTGAATAATAACAAAAACAGAAAACCTAGAACAAAGTGAATGCATTATCACTAAATCAAGCTCCAACAATTTCGGTGGGTTCCTCCACTATATCCTCAGCAGGTCTGTCTACCTTTGCACCAACATCTTCTGAGTAATCTCCATGAACCTAAAAGGGCCAAAAAGCAAAGGCATCAATCAAAAACAATCCACTAAACAAGGGAGCAAGTGAAAACAGCATTACTTGGAAACACGTGTTAATTGGGAATGATGATTAGATAGAAACTAAGTGAGGTAAATTTCTGTTTCAGTTTACATCATAACACATGGATAAGGAAATTGGTTTTATCTTCAACGAGCCAAACATATAAATAGTATAACTAAAAACAAAACATCAACTGAAATCAGATGATCAATCTATTCAAGCAAAGAATGCATGAACCTAGTACATCAGTATGAATAACTAAGAGTGTATTTGTTTTACCATTAACACAATGCTAGCACATGCAACTGGAAAAGTAATAATTACTTATTTCTCAAAAAACAAGCATGAGGTTATCTCCTAATTGGAAAACCAAACACAGACTAGACAACAAAGTTTGGGTAAAGGAAATTACAAAATATTTTTCATGAGGCATGATCAAGAAAACATTGAAGAGAAATTTATTATTAAAAATTACCTCCATCAGTTTGCCAAGATCAAACTTAGGAGCTTTAAGGATCTTGACTTTTCGAACAAACACATTCTGCAGAGGATAAATACTAGAAGTTGCCTTCTCAATCTCTTTTCCAATAATCTCAGGAATAAACTTGCGGACCAACTCCTTCAAATCACATGCTGCTGCCTGGTTGACCATGATCTCCCTCATCTTCCTACGAATCTGAAAAGATAAAGGTGTAATTCTAATTACTAATATGAAATATTACATTATAAAAGAAGACAAACATACTCTTATAGTTCAAACCCAGTAATTTCTTCTAGTTATATATATGCATTTCATTTAAAGAAGTGAAACCAGTAGCATGTGTTGTGGATACCAATACCACATTGAATGTGTACCATAACTTTCCAAATTAAAAATGAAGGAGATTGATAGTGAACAGAAGTAGCATCTAACTACCAAACATCAGTGTATATACTATATACCTGTCTAATCTGGCTTGATTGTGCGTAACAGGTTCTCTTCACCTGGTTAGCTCTTCTCTTGGTAAATCCAATGCAAAACATCCTCAATGTGTAACCATCAGTTGTCTTCACATCCACATGGGATTCAATTAGAGTTTGCCATTTTCGCACCAATGACCTCAGCTTGTCAGTTGTGAAATCCATACCCTGAAAGTATAAAAAATATATGATAAGAATATTGCAATACAATATTACAATCAAAAGAAGCTTCAGACACCTATCATACCCAAAAATTTGTCAGAACGTTCTTCCCTTGCACATCTTCAGCTCTCAACCTAATCTTCCTGAATGAATGATCCTCATCCCCTTGAAGATCAGCCAAGGAGACCTCAAACACTCTATGTTTGAGTCCTTCAGAAGCAATCTGTTATGTGAAACAATCACGGTCTACATAAGCATACAAAGTTCATTCACACCATAGTAAGACACGGTCATACAAGATTCATAAACTCTCGCTCTACCATAGAAACAAAATGCAATAAGCACACACTTCAAACCAATATTATTTCCCCCCAAAATCCCATGGACATCTATACGAGAACTAAAAACCCCAGACGAGGGAGCTACTTTAACTGCTCTAAGTTCACTCAGTAAATCTGAAACTTAAAAAACCAGTCATCCGATGAAATGCACCAAAACAAAAGAGAAACAAAGTCCCTTAGAAAAATGAAAGCATACATTAATAATAGATCCAACTCAACAATCAGCACACAAGTCCAAGCAATATCAAAACAAATTTCTGATTCTGAAGACCTATACAACTGACCCACAACACAAACCCAACAAAATTTTCAATTAAAAAGGAAAATCCCAATTCTCCGTTGGATATTCGAAAAGCAATACCTTGGTACCCTGAGTACGAGAGACGAGGGTTTTGCCAACATTCTTCACTTGAAAAACAGAAGGAGCCTTGATGTCATACCAATCCTTCTTGGCAAAGGGATCAGCTCTGCAGATTCATAAACAAACCAAAAACCATCATTGACATTTGAATATTAACGCAAAAACAGAAATATGAAACAGAGAATAGAGGGATAAAAATGGAAGATACTAACGCCTTCTTCTTGCCACCCTTCTTCCCCTTGGAGATGCGCTTGTTCTTTCCGACGGCCATGGCTCACTGTTTGCTTTGTGGTGCGAATAATAGCAGCTGCGGATGGTAACAAGCAACAATGGCAACCAGAAAACCCCAAACCCTAACCTCTTATATATCTCCCTTATTATCTTCAACGTCGTCAATAATTTAGGGTTTTTCTGATGCCCAACATTGCATGGGCTTGGGTTCTTTAGTATTAGCCTGACGTGGGCTTTAAGTCATGGACCTCGTCTGAAGATTCAAGATTGAAAGGCCCGTTTGGGAAAGCCTTTTTCATTGTTTCGAGAATTACAAGAAGCCATACTCATTCTGGGTTCTTAACCATTATTATTTTTACTAGAAATACAGGCGCCTATGTGTCTGCACTTTTTATATCATTATTGTCTGAATTAATTGATTGTTGTATTGATGTTAATTTTATTGTATTTTAACAAAGGTATATTTGTGGAAGCTACAAAAGGTAAAATTAGTATATTATTGACATTTCAATTGTTCTACAAATATAATAATTATTTTAAAAAAAAAGTTAAATTACATATCTGCACTTGTTTTCCTCTTTCTCTCGTTTGTTGGTAATTTGCTCGCCTTTTAGATAATTTTTGTTTTCTTTGCTCCATGCTCAATCTGGTCACTCTATTTCTATAATTTTGTCTCTATCTTTGTCGTTGTTATTCTATTGATTGTATACTTGAATTTTGCATATTGTTATATACCAGTTAATTGTCATATTGTTCCATGATCATAATAAACACATTAAATATACAAATGTTAAAATTGAAATATGTAAAGGAGTATTCTAATCTATAACATATATATTATTATATTATAAAATAAATGAGACTTTTATATATATTTATTAAAAAAAATTTAAATGGTAATTGGTTTATTTTTAGCATAATTTTTCAAAAATCATACTTATCATGATTTCTTGAAAATTAAACTCATTAAATATTTTATTAAAGATAAATTAAAGCAAATAATAACTAAACGGCTAGATATTTATGAAATGGAAAGAATAACATAACAACATTTCTTAATAAAAAAAATGTACACAATTTACCAATTTAAATTACAATCTTTAAAAGTAGCACTTACATGTTGAATGTAATTTTATGATAACCATTTTAAGATTACATGATATAAACAATATATCAATAGTTATAATTTGAAGAGAATTGATATGAGAGAGAGGGATCTTGTAAAATTATAATATTCAACTATTCACATGCATTTTAAATTTTGACTCATTGATTTAAATTGATTTAAATGAATAATAAATTTACGTATTTATATACTTAATTTAAATGTGAAATAATATTGTGATTTATAATGTGAATATTGAATAAAATTAGCTTATTTGGTTGAATTTGAATGTAAAAAAAAATTCAAATTCTTTTTTTTATTATATTAATTTTAGAAGTGTATTATTTCCATTTTCATAAATATTTTATGTTGTTATATTTTTATGTATTAAAACTAATATAAATTTTATGATATTTTATTATATATATTAAGATATAAATTAATTTTATTAATTTATTTGGTTCTATTTTTTTAATTGTTACATATAGTTGATTTATTGGTTGATTATTTGTCTAGATAACATATTTTATAATTTTTACAGGTTATTTTTTATTTTCAAATTTATAATTGATGTTTTTAATTTTTGTACATGATATTTATAAAATCTATTTCATATTTTAAATATTTATCATATTAGTATATAACTTCTTATAATTATTTTTATTTTTTTACTATTGTACTCGAATAAAATTGTGGATATTTTTTTTATTAATGTTCAATTATAAATATTGTAGGCATATATGAAAATCTTTTACTCAAACAAAATTCGTATTTTTTTATTATGTTTACCACTCACTGTGAATATTTATTAAATATATATAAAATAATAAATTAAAAAGTAATATTATTTATAATCTTTATCATAAAGTTGATTGAAAAAAAAATTACTATAATCATGAAATTCTGAAAGATTATAACTTTTTTCTTTCTTCCTTTATGTGGAACTTTATTCCTTCTTCATCATATTTTGTAATAAGTCAGTCCAAAGGTAAATTTGATGAGAAAATACTATCTTCCTTTTCATTTCTCGTTTACTATTTGTTTTTTTTTAATAAAACTTACCAAAAAAGTTTGTTTGTTTTGTTTTCTCTCCAATTTATTGTTACTTGCATTAAATTGCTGATAATTTGTTGTCTGAACTAATTGTCGTATTGATGTTAATCTCATTGTATTTAACAAATGTGCATTTATGGAAGATACAAAAGGTAAAATTAATGTATTATTTGACATTTTAATCGTTTTACAAATATAATAATTATTTGAAAAAAAAGAAGTTAAATTACATTATGTTTACACTTATTTTCCCTTTTCTCTCATTTGTTGGTAATCTGCTCGTCTTCTAAACAAATCTTGTTCTCTTTGCTCCATGCTCAATCTATTCACTTTGTGTTTATAGTTTTGCCTCTATCTTTGTCATTGTTGTTCTGTTGATTGTTGACTTGAATTTTGTATATTGTTATACATCTGTTGATTGTCATATTATTCAATGATCATAATACACACATTAAAGTACCAAATGTTAAAATTGAAACATGTATATGAGTATTCTAATAAATATATATTAAAAAATGTTAAATGGTAATTGGTAATTGGTTTATTTTTAACATAATTTTTCAAAAGTCATACTTACCATGATTTCTTAGAAATTAAACTCATTAAATATTTTATTTAAAATGTACACAATTTACTAATTTAAATGAGAGTCTTTAAAAGTGACTTACATGTTGAATATAATTTTATGATAACCATTTTAAGATTACATGATACAAATAATATATCAATGTGAAATATAATTTAGTCAATAATTATAATTTGAAGAAGATGGATGAGAGAGAGGAATCTTATAATATAAAATTATAATCTTCAACGATTCACGCATATTTTAAATTTTGACTCATTGATTTAAATGAATAATAATTTTACGTATTTATATACCTAATTCAAATGTGTAATAATATTGTGATTTATAATGTGAACATTAAATAAAATTAACTTGCTAAACATAATAATTTGATTGAATTTGAATGTAAAAAAAATATTCAAATTCTTTTTTTATTATATTAATTTTAGAAGTGTATTATTTTCATTTTCATAATTATTTTACGTTGTTATATTTTTATATATTAAAATTAACATATATTTTATGATATTTTATTTATTTTATTATAAATATTAACATATAAATTAATTTTGTTAATTAATTTAATTCTAATTTTTTTTATTGATTTTTATGGTTGATTTAATAGTTAATTATTTTATAGTTAAAATATTTTATAATATTTTTTGTTTTCAAATTTATAATTGGTTTTTTATTTTTGTACATGACATTTATAAAATCTACTTCATATTTTAAATATTTACCATATTGTTATCTAGCTTCTTATAATCATTTTTATTAGTCCAACTTATACAAATAATAATCATAGATGATAGTTAACAATATCTTATAAAATTAATAGAAAGTTGAATATTACAATGATTACATTGAAAACAACTTAGGTAGTGAACAAACAAATCTCTATAAGAGAGTGGATAATTACAACTCTAAAACACACTTACTTTTTTCTAATTTATAATTTTTTTTATTTCATTTTATTTTATTAGTGAAGTAGTAGATTAACTTTCTGTGTGTATTTTTATTTTTATTTTATTTTATTTTTTTTATTTTATCCTTTGATAAAAATATCAAATGAAAGAAATTCAATATTATTTAAGGATAAAACTATCTAATAAAAGTAGAAAAGAAAAAATGGTTACCAAAAGTGGTAATAGATTCACTTTTTTTTATTTGACTAAATGTCTTTTTTTTTAATTCTCAATTATTTTTAATATTTAATTAAACATTTTTTTTATAATATGTCCAACAAAATATTTTTATATTTAATATTTTGTATCCAAAAAAAATATTATCCGTAAAAAAACGTGAAAGACTAACTAAAAATCTACTAAAACTGTAATTGTGGCGAAATTAAAATTAAATAATATTAATTTTATTTAACTTATTTTTATCATGAGAGAATATGACATTGTTATTTGTAGATTGCTTAAATTTATATAAAATTATAAGAAAAAATACATTAAATTATAACATATTTGAATCAGTTGCTTAAATATATATAAATGAAATGTTCCAAAAAAAAAATCATATATATATATAAATAAAAGAAACATTGACAATTACTAGTGATAAACTGAAAAGGATTCCCCATCCGACATTTATAATATAAAGATAAATAAATCATTGTCATTGACTGGTCAACGGATGAATTTGTTTTGAATAGAAAAACAATATATTACTATTTAGCACAAAGAAATATTCCTGCATGAAATATATAGTCACTTGTTATTGGACAAATAAGAACCCAGACCTAGCTAGTTTCTTCGTCAAACTTATTTCGTTTAAATCTTTTCATACTATAAATCAATTTCCACAGCAAAAATATTGTTAGTTTTTTACCTCTAAAATGATGGTTTTGGAGATCACAATCACGAATGGCCGTTCCTCCTCACGTCGTTTTCAATAATTTTCCTTTGATATTTATTATTACAGCGACGAACAAACATGAAAAGGTAACCTACTAACTTCAATAGTATTGATGATAGTCCCTTTTCTTAAAAAAAAACTATTTTTCGTTAGTAACCAGAGAATATCATAACAACCCAAATGTTCTCAAACCAAACTAAACCTCCTTAAACAAGTTTCAAATGAACAGTGGAAATAGCTAAATTTCCATACTTTTTATTTTTTTAATTATTTATTTTTACAAGGTAAACTTATAACCAAAAATGAAAACTAATTGTAACCGAGCTAATCTTCAGATCCCAAAAAACAAAGCAACAAAATCAGAAAAAAGAAGTAAATTAAACATTACAAACTTATATATATTTCTGCCATGCCTCCTTACGGATAGTGGTGGTAAGATGGTGGTGGCGGTGGAGGAGGAGTAGGTGGTGGTGGCGGAGGAGGAGGAGGAGGAGGCGGCGATGCACAACCAAAGTCACTACAATGTACAGGATGTGCATAAAAAGCCTTACACTCATGAGGTGACCTTTGCAATGGCCTATAAGGAATACAATTCTTGGCATCATCCTCAGCCTTCAACTTGAGACAAACCGGTGACTCACTGCAGAAGTAGTTATAAGAGTACGTGAAATTCTCCAACCTCGGCAACATGCAAACACTCTCAGGAATATCACCAGACAACATATTATGCGCCACATTCAGCTGCTCCAACCTCTTCATTCTCCCCAACGACTCAGGCAATTCCCCAACCAACTTATTAAAACTCACATCAAACACAGTCACATTCTCCAATTCCCCAATCCCACTAGGCAAACAACCCGTCAAGCCACTGTTGGTGATTATAATCTCGTTAAGGGTACCCTTCATTTGAACCAAACTCGAAGGAAGACACCCTCTAAGGTCATTATTCGCGAACACGACAACAGAGGCAGTGCTGTTCCCGAAACTCTCGGGCAACGAGAACGAGAAGTTGTTGTTGTTGATGAAGAGGGCATCGAGTTTGAGTGCTTCGAAGAGGCGCGAGGGAACGCTGCCGTGGAAGCTGTTGAATCTGATGTCCAAGAACTTCAACGAAGGGATGCAAAGAACAACCTCGGGGAATGGACCCGAGAATTGGTTGTTGCTGATGTCTAGTTCGTGGAGGAGCTGAAGTTTCTCGAAGCTGTTGGGAAGAGAACCACAGAAGCGGTTGGAGTTTATGTGGAGAAGTGCTAGGTCGGTTAAGAGACCAAGTTCTTCAGGCAATGAACCTGATATGGTTGCGTGGTTTAGGTCAATTCCAGCAACGGTGTAGATGTGAGGATCGTCTGGGGCTGGTGCACAGAATATGCCAGTGTAGTTGCAAACATTGGGGCCACACCAGTTTAGGGTGAAGTTTTTTGGGTCTGAGGTGATTTTGTGTTTCCATGCTTGGAGTGCAGTGTAGGCTTTGGTGAGTCTTGGGTTTAGAGAGGGTAGAGGGGAAGAAGAGTACTCATCTTGGTGTGAGGGGTTGATGATGGAGATGAAAATTATGGCAATGAATAGTAGTACAATATTAAGATAAGGGCCTTCTCCTCTATTGGGAGAATGAGAGGCCATTAAGGTTCAGGAGTTTGGTTTTTTTCTTGTTTTACTAGCTAGTGATAATAGCTATGTCATGGGATATATGGAACTTGGATTTGTATTTATATATATGAAGGTGTTGGGGAAATTTCGGAAGTTTGGTGAGATGCAAATTGACATTGCTCTCATAAAATAATGGGACATTGTTTTGGTTGGACATTTACATGGACTACTACATTACATCTAAATTCTAAACAGCTTTTCATAATTATGACTTTTATACTGGGATAATGAGGAGTTTGACTTAGACAAAGACATTATTGTTGCTTTCTATAATTAGTTTCTTCTATATATATATATATATATCCCCTTATTTCTAGGTACATTATTTTTTTACTTTTTATATATTAAAAGTTTGTTATTTCCTAATGCTTATAATCTTCTTTATATTCAACTCCATCAAATTATTCCTAAAAATTAGGTTCAAAAGGCTGCAATATTCATCAGTGACAGAAATCCTGTTCAGTTTGACTCTTCAAAAAAATGTTCAAAAGGCCGGCTTCTGTTAGTTTCTACCTCTTTCATGAAAGGTCTCAAATTCATCGTGATCCATTTTTACTGTTATGTTTGTTCGTTTTTTCGTTCTTTCAAATTTATTGGATGTCGGAAGCGATTCGCTAATATGGAATAAAACCAGTACTATATGTTGGTATGACTTTTTCAATGCACTCATGCATAAATTAGTATGATTATAGTCCTAGTTCAAGTTGCTAGATTAATTAATCAAAGTATTACTGTGCTCCTTTCTTATTCTGTATACATTTTTTTAGTAGGTTCATCATGGCAATGAACTGGCATGCATTGTAAACAATAGCAAATGCTGATGTTTGATGATGGCTGGAAGTAATTTGGTGGCTGATGTCACCCAAAACACGTTTTTACCATATTTGAGTATTTTTTTTATAAGCAAATGTATGTTTATAGAGAAGGTATCAAATGATACCAAATTATATAAAAATTAAATATCAATAAGAAATTCACATAATGATTTATATTTTAGGATAATACAATTTTGATATATATAAATAAGATATTAAATTATTTTTTATTAATATAAAATTTTAAAAATATGATTTACATTATAATAAACTTTCAATTCGACGTAAGATAAAATTAGTTATTTAAAAGTTATAGACATTTAATATAAGTTACACATATATCAAATGTGTTCCATGAAACTTATTAGCAAATTTATTTCCTTTTTCACATTGGCTGTGAGATATTATTGTTAAATTTTCGATTAAGTTAAATTATAATTATAACCAATATTATTGTTATGTTATCTGGAGTTTAAATCATTAGTTAAAGTGTAAACATTTTAGTTTAGATTCTAAATTCAAAGCCCATGTATAACAACAACAACAACTTGCTTCACAAAATTAGCAATAGTTGATTAATTATATTCCTGTTATAAATAAATAGGCCTATATGGCTATATATGAGGCTAAGAAAATGTTAGCCAAAGGACAGCTAAACTTAAAATTAAAGAAGCGCTATCTAAAAAACCATTCCTTATAAAGTACTCTTAAAAATGTCATTTTGTTATTCCATTTAACTAAAATAATCGAAATTAAGTTTTTTCAAGGTGAGAAGATGTGTAAATATAAATAAGTTCTCACATTCTCACGTTACTCGTAATCTCATTTTAGAAAAATCAAATTAAAAAAAACAAGGTTTTTTTAGCGATAAAGACATTCTTAATGGTCATTATATTTTGTGTAGATGAAGAATGATATATCTGATATAGAACCCCATGATACAGAGAATGTGTACCAAAAAGTCAACAAATGTTTATGCTGTGTCTGAAAGCAAAGCTATGAGAGGTTGATAGGTTGGAACTGATTAGATCGTTTTTACGTTCAATTAACACTTCAATTTCATATGTCCCTATTGTTCAAGTATCTTTCAGTCTTTTCATTTCTTCCTTCAGCAAATATTTAGAGCAATACTTTGTTGCCTTGTTATATTCAGTGTGACCACTTCATGTAATTCAAGTGACATAAATAGAGGTGTCGTTTACTAAATTTTATAGGTAATTCAATTTCTTTCAAAATCACAGTGAAATTAATGAAACCAATTAGTCTTCATAATGAGTTAGACTTAAGACGGTAGAGTAGGTATTAAGATTTCAAGATCAGAATAAACTTAGCTATATGGTCTATTCCAGCATGCTTGAAATTTAAGAAAAAAATAATAATCTATAAGGAAATCATTTTCTTGTGATATGAAGCCCGTTTAATTAATTTTATCCCACTTGTAATATGAAACTTATCATAAAGGTTGTAGAGCCGATCAAAGTCAAACAACACAAGATAGTCAAGGAAGATATATCACTCCTCATAGTTTTATTTTATTAAAAATAAAGGGGAGTAGACAAAAATATAAGATAAACACTAATGAACCAACTACAATATTAGTACATCATACTGACATTTATATAATAGTAATTTGTACTATAGGAAAATTGCACTGCTATATACATATCTTAAATTGCCGTCCATATATATATAATCTCAAATAATATTGTTCTCCTTTAAAAAAAAAAAAATCTTAAGTATATTTTTTATCATTAAAAATACAACACCCTTTTAATCCCTATAAAATTTGTTTTCTTAAGTTCTTAAACTTAAATTTTTTAATGTGATTTTTTACACTCTCTAGGGCACATTTTTTAAGTGTATGATAAGAAAAGATGCCAGTAGTGTATAAAGCGTAACCATTTTATTGTTCAGTGAAACTCAGATATCAGGGTAAGTAAACTATATACTGATCATAAAGTATTTGTATTGTTTGCACAAAAGAAGAGAAAATTACAAGGGCGATAATAGAAAAGCTGGCGTATAGTGCCGTAGGATTTCTAGAATGTCGCTTCCCTGAAGTCAATGTACCATAACTATAACAGAACTACTTGGATTAAGTAAAACACAAACAACACGAATCCACGATGCCAGCTATATCATTAAAGTCTTGTTTTTAAAATGTCCAATTAAAAACATGTCACTAAACAATTATAAGTGAAAGAATTTTATAAAAGCATGCTAAAGGGTATGGAAGTCTGAGGCAGATTGATACACGGGTTCGGTAAATATAAAGTTGTCGTTGTTGTCCGATCGAGTAGGTGAAAAATTGAATAAGACAAGCGAAAACTAAGATGGGAAGTGAACAGGGTAGGACGAAAAGGCTTCGATCATACACACTCTTACTTGTTAGTTTTCTTTCTTTCTTTTGACTTAGTTTTTATACATTAATATTTAGTTGGTGGATGGCATAAGAATAATCTTTCAACTCACTTTTATTTTAGGCTTAATTGCGTTTTGATTCTCTATTTTTCTAAATCTTTGATATCTTAATTTAAAATTTTGATCTTTTTGAATTTAATTTTTAAATGTTAGAATAACTATTCGACCAAATGATCTAATTAATAATTATCATGAAATATTTATATATATAAATCTTTCACATAATTTTTATTTATTCATATATTTATTTATTATTTTTTATATTCTCAACAATAATTTAATATTTTGAATAAAATTAAAATAAAAAAAATGATTTATTAAATAAAAGTAAAATATATAAAAAAAAAAATTACCACTGCTAATAAAAGATGTTAAAAAATAAACAAGAAAGTGTCATCAAAATCTTCAGAGATGGGTATATACAAACTTAAGCTGCACTGCATTAACAACTTACATAGCGTTTTTGTTATATAATTAAGAAAAGTTGCCCCTAGAATAATCCGACATATATAATTGATGGGCCACATGGGATGGGTTTAGGCGATAGATCGAATATATCTGTTTTGGAATGGTCATGGTCACAAGATTATAGGTTCTTGTTCTTTGATTTGAGACAATGAAAGGGATAGGAAGATCAGTTCAGATCAGCAAGAAACATAACATTTTCTAATGTTCCACGCTCATGCGTTTCATGCCACTTGCCATTATATACGTGATTCCACATTTTCCTAAACCTTACAAAATTATATTCATGTAGTGCGAGACAGGGTCTCTTAATCTTTATTTATTTATTTATTTAAGATGGGAACTCTCATCTGATTGAGTCTTTTTACAATCTTGCTTCGTAATTTCAATCTTGATTACATTTTCCAATTTGTCTAATGCGTAATCAGATTGATTATGAGCTTCTTTTATGCCTTTCTTGAAAGATGACGTGCTCATATTTTTATTTTATGAATATGTTATGTACATGTAAATTAGGCTTCTACATTTGATTCAACCATGATGTCATTGATCAATGGTCTCAGAGACTCAGACTCTCAATCAGCATTTTTCATGACTTCATCAAGCATGTTGGTACCACTTGTATCAACTATCGATGCAATTAATGGCTAAGATGTTGTTTTTGTATTTGTTAGTAGTAGTTACCCACCACTATGCAGAGTGAGGATTAAAATAAAGAGCAATCAAGATGGAAAATAGATACATAACTATCTGGGTTATCAGTTATCACGAGTATCATTACTCACTACAGAGTACAAAAATATAAAATATTATTATTGTTTTGCCAAAAAAAAAAAAAATCACGATTACTCACATTGGTGATATCTCACTAGGTAAATTTTATACAGACCATAAACCGTTACAATATTTTATTACAAAGCAATCCACAAACATGGCAGACAATGAATAGAAGCAGAAACTCTACAATCATTGGACTTCAATATATCTCTCGCAACAACTCTATATTGTAAAAACAGAGTTATTATTCTGTTTTGGAATCTAAAAGGAGAAAAACTCAGCAAACTGAAACTCTCAACTCTAGACTTTGGTGTTCTTGCAAAGTGGCTACTATTTGGTGTAGCACAAGGTGCACTCTCACAAGTCAGTACCTATCTCCACGTGGCTGCAGTCAAAGCAAGCAACGAAAAAACATTGGTCAGACCCAATAAACAACAATGTTACTAAGTGATATGAAGACTATACACAAGTATATATACTATTAAACAATAGTAAACATGTTACTCTTAATTATTGTTCTTGTTCATCCCTAGTATTCAACTTTTTTGATAAAAAGAACTTGTGGTATGAGAGATGGTAATTGGTAAGTACTCACGTCATATGCAACAAGAGATCTGCAATAATTATTGTTAGTGAGCACTGTACTTGTAGAGCCACACTCACTATCTTTGAGTGAAACTGCTGATCTATCAAGCTTGATTGACCAAGGATAATGGTAGTTATGGGCAGTGGCACCCACATGTGAAGATGATCTCTGCATCCTCATTGGCCTTGGGACATTTCTTCCCTCAACCGAAGCTCTTCGCCGGCTCGGTTGCCTCTCAAATGAATCTGGCCTTTGTTTAGGTGCACTGTGTGATCTGACTTTGGCCCTTGATGATTCAGTGTTAGCCATGTAATTTGGGAACAAAGGGTAGTCATAGGACATAGATTCTGCATAAGCTGCTGACCTAGGGAAAGCAAAAGGGTGCTGCTTTGAATCTTCTGATCTTGACACTGCAGAGTAGAACTGAGGGTGAGGGCTGCTTTGTGCTGTGCTGAAAGAGTCCTCAAAATGGCCACTGCAGGCTCTTGGACTCAACTCTGTCAATGCTGATGGAGCTGGTGATACCTTGTAGTTTTCTTCTTTTGTGTAGGAACCATTTATTGAATAATGTGTGGGAAATCTGTTGTCATATTGTTCTTGATGTCCATGATGATATTGATATACACTGCTGCTTCTGCTTCTGGAGTTGCCTTTTGATTCACAAACATCCATCTCTACAATCTTGATGTTGTCTTCCAAGCCTCTGTCCATTTCCTAGAAGCACAAAACGTCCCATATTCCATATCAATGACACCATATTCCACATAACAATATTTCCTAGAGTGCTTTAAGATATAATTTAAAATGATATTTATTACTTCCTTTCCCTATAAAATTTCTTTATCATGCTGAAAGATACTGCAAATAAACAAAGAATTTCACATCATCATGTATTATGTATATTATCTATCACATCAATGCTAGAAATTTCATTTTCAACTATCATGTTACCATCAAAAGATAATTGAGAGAAGTTATATATGAAACTGACATTATATATATGCCTGAGCAAATCATCTTCTGCAGCATTTCTGTGCTTTTGGTTGGGTTTTCCTTCTGACCCTATTAGGATCCTCTGAGCACGAGCTCTGGCTTGTGCTGTCACCAAAGCCTGCATGCATCTCAGTGTTGCCTTGGCCTGTTTTCTCACCAAGTGACCCCTTACAAGTGCCTGCAACTTAACTATTCCTCTAAGAGCACACAATGCTTTCCTTGCCTGTCATAGAATTAGAAACATTGACACATATATCATATCACTCTTGAGAATGAAAAGACAAAATTCTAGATTCCTTAAAAGTGAAATACCAAGTGAGAGCGAAAGGCAGATTGGATTTTAATGGCAGCAGGCTCTTCAAAGCTTTTAGATGTTCCATTGGAAGCAGAAGTCAAACGGATCACGGCAGCTACAGCCTGAGCAGCTGCCACTGCAGCATCAGCTGCTGCTGCAGTGGCAGCAGCCACAGCCATGGCATGCTTCCTCTGCTGATCATTCTGAATATCTGTGTCAGTTTGCACTGTCTGTGAAGCAGTCACATTTTGTTCTACAAAATTCAATTCCTTGGAAGTTGATGTTGGTGTGGCTGTGGCTGAGGCTGATGACCTTCTAAAACTCCATCTCTTTTTCTCCTTTGGGGTTGTGGAAGTTGTTGGAGTGGTTGAGTTTTCTGTTCCATTTGAAGAAGAATTCAGGTTGGTTGTAGATTTCTCCTTCTCCTTTTCCTTGTCTCTCTTACCTGTCAACAAGTTTCTAAGCCATTTGCCTGTCTTCCCCATCTCTTTCAAACACCTAGTAAGCTAATATTGGAAACTAGCTAGTAAGTAGCAACAACTTAAAAGAAAGTAACAAAAAATGATTTGTGTGTAGATCTCTTCATGTCTACATTTGTTAAGTTGCATTCAACACCATGGCCCCCCTTATTAAAAATAGATAACGCTATTTGACAGCCTAAACTCACTGTCTCATCACATCTTCTTCGTACAAAATACTAACCACCATTTTGAGAATATGTTACTTTGGGGGATCTCTACTCTATGCCATGTAATGTAACAGGTAAGGCTTGGTTGTTGTGTGAAATAAAGCAAAGAGCACTACGTAATAAGATTAAGATAATAAGATTCCTTACCCTCCAAAGTCTAAAGTGAAAAAGAATTTTCAGTTCCCATGCTGTCCCTACAGGTAAGTAACCCTCTTCAGTGGATATCAAGGGTGCTTTGGTGATTTCAATGTCGGTTAATATGGGATGGGATGGATCAGAAACCATGTGATAATAGATCAAGAACATGCAGCATCCGTGTAAAATACTCATATTTGGGTAGGAGAGGGTCCATTACAAGGGTCATGAACTAAAGAAAGTTAAAAGACCTTGCAGGATCCAATAATAAATGATTGAGTAGGGGTCCTGAGGATGTGCACGTGCCCATCTTATCCGTGTAGTTAAGACATAGAGTTACTAATTCTAGTGTTTGCTTTTTGTTAACCTCTTTTTCTACTTAACATTTTGTTTGTTTTTTTTCCTAGGTTTTTGTCCTGATACCAAGCCCTTGCGAGAAGTCATGTAACTTTTACAATCTCCTATAACCTTCCGAGAGTTTTCATGGTAAGTGTTGAGCAGAATGTGTTAATGGTTCCCTGCAAGACTGTTTAATGAATTGGAGAACTACATAAATGAACATAAACAAGCACTGTTACAGATTTTAAGTAGTCAAATCAAATTATTTTACAATTTCAGACTATGCATGGGAGTAGTCATGAGTCAGAGGGCCACTGACACCAACGTTTATTAAGCAACTGAATTGGTTGGCTTAGGTGGTGACTAAATGTTTGATCCATGTGTCAAAACTCTGTTGAGTAAGAAACTATACTCTTATAGCTTATAATGAGTGAATTTTTCATATTTAGAAATTGATATAAGAAAGTGAAAATTCCATGTTATTATCCGCATCTTACTTAGCTACTGACATACTATATGCAGTAAATGAATGAATAGTTGAATACAATTATGATTAATGTATGATAAATTGCATGCGAATAATGTATTCCAGCAAAGGGTATCCAGTGGCTGCTTATAATGCTTACACATATACATGAATATGAAATTAATAGGACTATGCCCCATCTTATCCATCATAGACTGGTGATTTGCATTGTTTTGATGACATCTTTTCATAAACAAACAACGAGTTGGCAGTCACATGGCATGTTTATATGCTCCCCATTTGACTAGGTGTTCTGTTAGGGGAAACAACGCCTTGGGATTTGGCTCATTTCCTTCTCTAATTCTCGACTTGATTCCGTAATCAGCGTTTTAGTTGATTGCATCAACAACTGATAAGCCATGTATTTTTGTATTTTTTTTATAACAATCAAAAGATTGTTCTAATAGAGTATTTGTAATATGCAAATGACTCTAACTGAAACAAGGTAAAAAAATACGGAATAATATCAGTAACTTCAGCAAATATGGTCCTAGGCGATTCAGCTTAATCAAATATCATGCTATTAATTTATATAAGACGGAGGAGACAAAAACAGAACACAATAATTTGATTGGTGATAAGTTAGTGAAGAAGGTTATCTTTTTATGGATTAAAATATTAATCAATAATGATTCAACGAATCCAACCCAAAACCATAAAGTGATGCACTTGATCATAGGACATAGGACTGGAATGATGTATTTTCTTGGAAAGTTCTTACATTATCTGATGAAGGAAAATATATAAGTTTCCGGAGTTGACATAAAACATGTCAAGACACGTTTACAACATCAATATCAAAAAAAATTAATTAATATGATCTCTGATGTAGGAGATCCTCTAGGTGGGGCCTATAGGAGTGTCTATAGTTTTCAGTTCTCTTCTCCATGATTGCTCCACATGTGGAACACAGTCCACATCCCTTCAATGTTATTCATCACGTAATACTTGATTCATAACAAAATGGAAGAAAACACAGATTAGAAGCTTGTTTTTTCAGCTGAGGTTGAGGGCTTCTCAACCAAAAACAGAGCATAGCCTAATAGTACAAAATTACGAGGTAGAAACATTGAAGAGAATATCTTAGTGGTTCTAATGCTGTTCACATGGATTGATTCCTTCAACTTTTTGCTCATATTTATGGTCCTTGTACTACTGCCAGCGCATGCTTCACTTTTTTGTTATTCTTTGCCCACGAGAAACTACCAAGTAATGTGCTTCATTGATAAACTTTGTCAAAGGGAAGAAGGATAGAGAACAGGAAAAGAAAACAGAAAATAACAGTTTGTTGTTTAGACCTGTTACCTACCTAACTTGACTATGTGACAAAATTGGAGAAGTATAACCAAAGAAAGCATGATTGTCTTCTGGGCTCTAAGCAAAACAAAATGAAAACATTTAGTACATTCAGAATGGTGAGATGTCAATCAATGTCTTTAACTTGAATTCCTTTTTTTGTTGTCAATGCTCTAAGATTATGTTGGATTCACTCCATTTATGAATCCATTTTTTGTCAATATGGAGTAGGCATGTTAAACCTTAGCTCTTGCCTCTTTAAATGGAGTATCTAGCAATACTGATACGGTCTCATACTGAGTTATGAGTTGTATTCAATTTAATCAAAATTAATAACTTCTCGTAAATTTTAACAAATCAATAGAAAGAAAGTGTTAGCACTCCTCTTGGGAAGATAAGGCTGGTTTAAAAGCCCATCAATCTATGACCACATTGTAGCAACAACAGCAACCTTGATGGGCCAGTGAAATAGAAGAAGTCCACGGCTTTCATTTTCTTCATGGCTCAATAGCTGTCACGATCTAACCGTTCGTATAGCAGCACGTACAATTACATTGGTGACATATTCATGTAATTTATGTTAGAGAATAGAGACAACTCACTCTCATCAAAATTCAAAAGTTATATCAACAAACAACAAAACATAACATTTCAAGCTATTTCTCTGCCACCAATTGCATCTTTCATGGTTGATGCTGGAATATCCTCTATTTTAATACATGTTCCGTATCTATGCGTCTAACTTGAGCACAGAAAAGAACAACACCACACACAAGGTCCTGTCAATTTAGGATATTTTCATGTATTACAATATTTTAAATATAGAGAACCCTTTGAATGTGGTACTTTTTTTATCGATAAAAAAAAAAAAAAGCATTTTTCTAAGGTTTGCGAAACAAATTCGTATTCGTATGTAGGGTGTGACCTGTGCGGACTGAGAGCCTTTTTTTTTTGAGTGTCAACAAACTTAGACCATAGTGCTTCAAAACATAAAAAGAAGTCCTAAAATAAACATTAAAAAAATTTAAACTGGGCCTCCAAAAGAAGAGAAGACATGTGGGCTCAATTGAAAATACAGCATACATGGGCCTCCTACTTCCATTCTGTTCTAATTTTTGGACTCGATTTTTTTTAATAATTGCACAAACTATTTAAAATTTCTACCATTTTACACCTAGATGATGAAATTTGAGGATTTTTTAAAAGAAAAAAAAATTGTATACAAGAAAACTTGATACGTAATTACGTTAACAGAAATAAAAAAAATTGTTAACAAAACATTATTTCCACGTTAAATAGGAACTTAGTAAGATGAACAACGGACAGCAGAAGCGCTTAACTTTTGAACCCAAATTTAATTAGGCACCAGGCAGTGATTAAAAAAATTGTTTGATTATTTTTTCTTAACTATAATAAATAAAAACAATTTCATTTGAAATATACAATGTTGTAAATTTTGACGTGTCAACAGAAAATTCAAAGTTAATCGAAGGTTATGGTGAAAGTATTTCTTTATGCGTTGCAAGTTCCCTTACATGGCAGGACGGGTCTGACTTGTATTATTGTGAATCTCCCGAATGAAGTAATGATGCAAGTCGAGTTGGGAAAACAATGTGTGTCCGTTTGAGTTTAGATTCCGGAACCACGTGTTTGATTTGTGGACACTAAAAATCCTCTTCACGATCTATGAATGATTGAAAGCAGTAAAACTCCTCTGCAGAGTAATTACGAAATTGCCACAGCAATCATTAGAAACCGTTGGGTGGCTAGCTAGAGTGATGAGAAATGAGCGGGGCCCTCAAAGTTTTGATATTTAGGAAGAGGTAACAAAATCTAATTCATGAAATAGAGATAAGAATAAGAATTAGAAGCAGGAAGAGTTAATGGCTGGTAGGTTGCCTGGTGTTGGGTTGCTTGCAAGGAAGAGAACAGAACAGAACCATAGTAGATATCAACACCAACACCAACACCAACACCAACACCAACACTTCTCCTTTAATAATAATAATAGAGATTCATCATCACTCACTGTCTCTGTCTCTGTCTTAGATGAAACTGCTCTCAAGGCCAGACAAAGGCTTCACAAGAAGCTTGGACACTTCTTTTCTTCATACAGGTTTTCTTTATACGACTTGCCTTCATTTTAATTAAGGAACTTGTTTTTTTCTTCTATACGTGGTGTCCTTCCTTTTGATAAAAAAAACATTTACTTTCTATATTTGGTAGCTAAGTATAACCTTAATTAAGAATAGGCCATTGCTCTGCTGCTTGTGTTGAGTGTGTGCGTACTAATGAATTAATGAAGCCAGTTGCTTAATACATACAGGTCAAATGAGAATCCAAGAAAAGAAGAAGGAAAAGTAAGCGAAAGCAGGTACCAGATCCAGAAGAAGGATGTAGGAGGAGTAGGTCGAAAGTTATTAGAGAGTTCATGGTTATTGCGTGGCAACAACAAGTTTAAGTCAAAGTTGAAGAAAGAGAATAAAGTGTGTGCTGTTTGCCTAGAGGATTTCGGACAAGAAGAGCAACATGCGGCGGTTATGAACCTGTCATGCTCCCATAAGTACCATTCTGCATGCCTTCTTCCCTGGCTTGCAGCCCATCCCCATTGCCCCTATTGTCGAACCCCAGTCATTCTCAACACTTGACTGTATGGTGCCTTCCTTGTAGAAAGGACAGATAGATACCTAGTATAGTAGTATTGCACATTTATTTGAGCAACTTTGTCTTATTATTCATTATTGCCTAGGATATTTGCTTCTTCTCTTCAACTATAGCTGAATTTTCCCTTCTGTGGAGTAAAACATGTATTCATTGTTTACCATATGATATTGTGAGATCAATCAAAAATCTAAGACAGAGAGCTACATTTTTATGTCCATGAGCTTTGGTTAATTCTAATAGATTCAAGGAGAAAAGAAGCCACAAAGTTGAAGACTTTATTCTAGTTGCAAATTTCACATAGGTGCGATATTTTAAAAGTATCTTGAGTTTCAGAGGTTTGATCGACATACGATTGGTGCCTAAATTTCAAGGACAAATTGTCTACAAATTTTATGAAGGCATATCCATATCTAGTTATGTCTTAATTAAACTACTGTTTTACGTAATTTTTAAATCATAGTTTAAAATTGAAGTAAGAAAAATGTTTTCCCTCCATTGATTTAAATAATGGTTTGACAGCTCTAAGCCAAGCACTAAATATCATGATTTGCGTAAACGTCTTGTTAAGTCATTTTGGTGCAGCCGCAGCAACCTTACGCAGCGTATAATCATTTTTTTTTTCTTTGGAAGATGGGTATACAACGCAAACGTTAGTTCTTTAATTAGTAGCCAATCATTGATAAAAATAAAAATAAAAATTAGTAGCCAGTCTTTAAAACTATCAAGAGTTTGTAAATTGTATTCATTTTTTTTAACAAAAGTTAATCACTTTGTAATGCGCTTTTCAATTATTGAAAATATTTTTTTTTTGTGTTACTTTTCTATCATCGTTAATTAATGAATACAATAACACTTAATTCAAATATAATATATATTCCAAATAATTTCTTAAAAAACAAAGAAACTTTTCATAATTTTTTTTTTATCATTATCATCTAAATCTAATCATATAGTATATACTAGTAGATCATTAGATGGAAATACCCATCCAATTTAAATCTGGGATGTACTTTGTACTTGAGCAAAATTTAAAAGCCAACGTTGATGGAGAATGTAGTTGTTTTCTTAGATTGGACCGCAATCAACGTTTTTTGTCCCTCAAAGACTATTGACTTTCCAGCATTCGTAGGTTCAAACGGTTAACTGTTAGATAGCCGCGATCTTAGTGCTATTTTGATTATTCCGATGTCAGTGTCACCACTCGTGTCGCTTGTTTGTAGATGAAATACTCCATTTTGATACCAAGTGACAAGAATCTTGACCAAAAAAAGTTAGCTATTGTAGTTGGAGAGCACTAACGCCTTATATAATTGGATCATCTCTCTCTCTCTCTCTCTCTCTTATCTTCCGAGTTAAAGATGGCCTTCGCAAGTGTCATTGCTTTTCTTCTTCTTCTGCAAACTCTTTCATCAGCTACAAGTGATTTCCTATCTCCTCTCATCGCTCCATTATATAGTTTGTGAATGAGACCTTTTTTCTTTTAGCTACTTTTTTTTTTCATTATTACTATATATTGGGATTCTGTGTTTCTCGCTTTTGATTCACGGGCTTCAGCTTCCATGACTTTTCTTCTTATGGGTCTTCTCAAGTTCCTTTATTTTTTAATTGATTTGTATTAGACTTCTCATTTGACTTACTGTTGTGTTTTTTATTTGAGTTCAGAGGATGTGTGCAAAGAAGTGGAATGTGGAAAAGGAACTTGCAGGCCTTCTCAGAATAGCACTCTCTTCTTTGAATGTGAATGCGATCCAGGTTGGAGGAAAACTCTTTCTGCTCATCATCAGGGCTTCAAGTTTCTTCCTTGCATAGTTCCTAATTGTAAGAACTCTATTATTTTCTTATGGGCTGTTCTCTGCTTCATTTAATCTTAAAACTGTAAATTTTAGGAAGCATGAATTATGTAGTACGTTTGTTTGTTCTGGTGACTATTTTTTTGGCTGCATGTGGTAGAAAAAGTCTGGTATTTGGTGAAATTATTTGCTACGTTACAATGTGGAAGTGTCTAAGTCACACAGTTTTGAATCAATTGACTTGCAACAAAGAAAGATAGTAAGATAACTTGTGGAAACTGGAAACTTACTAAAATGCATTTCTTGCTTAAAGGGTATAGATTTTCTTCGCATGCATGGAACCTATCAAAGTTTATTCCTTGGATTAAGATGCTGAAGTAATATGAAAGCTAAGGATTAAGGCATCGTATGACATGACACTCAAGAATTGCTTAAATTTAGAGATAATAAATCTTAAGTTAGTAACACAGTGTAGTTCCATTATAAAGTTGTAAACTGGAGTACTACTACTATTAGGTGATGGTATGTCCAACATTTTAATTTGCCTTAAGAGGGAACCAACTGAGACCATTAAGTCGAAATGCAGAATAACAGCAAACATACTACATAAGAAGATGAAATAATGATTTCAAGTTGGTGATCAGTACAAATCACTTAAACCTGCTATGTGATGCTTTTGGCAGATTGTTTTGAAGTATAATCTTTTAACCTTTAGCAAGTGTCAAAGGAAGCAGTTTTAGCTTACCAATAAGCCAAAAAAATGGTGTTGAAATTGCAACTTTATTAGTTGATAAAAACTTTGACACGGATTAAGATTTGAATTGTGATTGTTTAGAACAATTCTAAGGTTTTCTGGATGACTATTGAGTGTTGAAAATACTTTTTATTTTAACAGATGCTGAAAGATTTGCATGATCCCCGATGTAGGTACTCTAAACAGCTCTTGCTCCAATGCTCCTGCTCCTGCTCAGCAAAAAGAAAGAAAAGCAAACGAATCAATATTTGATGGTAATTGACAGATATAATCATTGGCAGCTCATGTAGTCATGCTTCAGCTTTTTTTTTTTGGTCCTGATAGGTTGTAACATGTAACATTTTGCTCATATGTTTATGTAGCTTGCCACTGGGTTGATTGTGGAGGTGGCTCGTGCAACAAGACATCCTTATTTTCTTATAGTTGCAACTGTGATGCTGACTATTACAATCTTCTCAATGTCACTGCTTTGCCTTGCTTCAGAGAATGTAAGAACATAAAACCTCAGATATTAAATCCATTTGTTTGGAGGGAGTCATATGCTTAATCATTGGTTTGGAAGGGGAAAATTTGTTTACTGTAATTTCATTGTTCCCAAATTAATCCAAAATAACTGGAGATTTTAAAATTTTCTTCAAGGTGCTATTGGTTTTGGTTGCTCTAACCTTGGAATATCAATGACAAACTCATCCACCGCTTCACCACCGCCATTGAATGAGAATGGTAAGAATAACTGTATGATTAGATCTGAATTTGGGTTTTGCTGAAAAAAAATTCTCATCCAAAGGATGAGCACAGTAGAACTTGTATGATTTGGCCTTTATTTGTACCTTGCTTATATAGTTTTCTTTCTAAATGTTTTTCAAATCTCAAGAGAAACTGAACACAGTTAGGTGCATCAGTATTACAGTTGGAAAATCAAAGTCTAGTATGTGACTTTTTTGACAGAAATATGGTCCAATTGTTAGAATCAAACGGCTCATTTTGTCTCGATACATATTATTTCCAAGTTAAATCTGAGCATTAAGCAGCATGGTTAGCTATTTATTTGTACATTGTCTATGCGTTTTATGACTATAATCCTTTTTTCTTTCTTTGGATTCTCAGCTAGTTTGATTCTACAAGGAAGTTCCCCGTGGCTACTCATGCTGATTATATTCATAGTCAATGTACAGTTGCAGTAGGAAATATGGCTCATGACTTTTGCAATATTGAACTATACGCTGGTTTTAGTGAGAACTGAATACTGAATGTTCCTAGCCATATCTATAGAGCAGCAGAGAGTACAGTCGCATCACAATTAAACATTATATGGCAAAGAAGAGAGACTATAAGTTTTGACACTTGTAACTTGTTTTATCTTGGTACTTCATTGTCTCTGTACAATTTATTAAAGAAAACATACTTATGTTTCTTTCTATGATCAGAGGCAGAATAAAGTTAATGATCGATGGCTTTATCTTTCTCCTCCACTAACTTTATACTTGCTCTTTATTTTTATTTTGGGAACTAGTACTTTTTAAGGGGGGGCTAATGTGGGAAAAAATAAAACAAAGTCGTCCAACAAAAACTTGTTTTTCCCTGTATATGCATATGGAGAGCCAAAAGAAACAAAGTAGCCATGCAGGAAAAGTTTGGCTGATCCTCATCCCACAACAAAAGATGTGGTCAAAAGTCAGTTGTCATGGCTACATGACCTGAGTGCTTTCTGTAGATCTGTTCAGTGTGCCTCACATGACCCAATTTCTTAAAACAACTCGGTTTAAAGTTTGAATATAAGAACTACTAATGAGTTTGATGGTCTCAATTTGTATGTGGATTGTGTATGATGTGAAACCTTAAATTTGATCAATGTATATATATACATTAAATAAACGATCCATTTAAGTCAATAGTTAAAGCCAATTGTAAAAGCGTTTCAATATACATCTGGAGCTTCAAATCACATGACACATGATTTGAGCCTAGCCCACTAACAGAAGTTGATGAGGTTGCACCTTGTCCTGTTGGATTGCTCCATGGAAAAAATGCAATCGCAGTAAAGGAAAGGAAGGAACAATAAACATTGTCAAAGGATTAATTTTGAATATGTGCCAAATCTAATTTTCAATCTTATTTCCGTGTCTCAACTAATTAATACATGACTCAAATTATACAGTCACTTTTTTTCTAATAAACTGTGTAGTACAAAATTGTATTTTGAGGACAGTGGCATGGTATGGGTGAGAAGATAAATGGGGTCGACACAAAAGGCAAGTGGAATTGATTCTTTGACCTTGTGGCCCAAAGCCAGACGTATGGGGTATCCTTGCAAATTGCAATCAAGTAATCAATCTGCTTCCTTGGTATTCATACTGTTGAGAATGATAAGCATGAACAAATATGTGATCTCTTTTCGACAGCTAAGCAAACAAGACATGTTTTTAATTAATTCCAATCATAATAAAACTATTGATGTGTGGGGTGCTTATCATTTAATTAATGTGATACATTCATTACTCATCATTTACTCATTACAATAACAGTTTAATTTTGAGCGTTGTTGTGTATGCTGATTGTCTAATAATTGCAGGAAACAATATTGAAGAGGTCATTGGGGGAATTCAAATAGTATATCTTACTAATTGTTTTTAGAACATGAAAGACCTTAGGACTTCAAGGTATTGAGATTGCGAGAAGGCTCAAAGAAAATATTGGCAGCTTGTCTGATAGTAGTAATATGAGATGATATATTTACTGTGATTGTGATTTAGCAAGTTGTCCTCTTACACATTGTTGGTTAATAGGCTATTTTGTATTATTGGATTCTCCTATATCTTGGAAGACAAAAAAAAAAAGGAAGCTATTGGTTCTCATTTGTCTGTAGAGGCCAAGTATCCATCTATCATCTATGGCTATATACAAGATGGTAGGTACTATTGTTTCATTTGAGATGAAACAAGAGTTGCACTTGCAGGAAGCAATGAGATTTAATTCTATAGAAGAAGATGGGCTAGCACTTTGAAATTAAATGGGTGGTAGCACAGGCCCATCTACCACAGTAACGGTAATAACAATGGAAGATGTATAGTGTAGAATGTTGGGCCATAGTGTAAAAGAAAGAAATAGTTTGTTGGAAGAAGTAAAGAAAGTGTCCCATCGAGAAACACAGGCTGGTTGTTTGGAATTATTAGAGGGTATTTAATGTGTTTGGTGGCCTCTATCTGGATCATCTTCAAATTCAGATCACAGAATCCTCCCATCTTGCCTGTCCCTGTCCCATCTCCTCCCCTTCCCTTCATTTTCACCTTCTTTCTTTCACTCATTTCTGGATGGATAACCAACCAGTATCAATCAGATCTATATTACTATTATTCAAATATTAAGTAATTCTGTAAGAACTAAGAACTTAAACATATTAAGAAGAAAGTTGAATCCAAAAATGACTAGTTTATTAAATTAAATAGCACGATCCTATGACATAATAAGAAGAGATATTTTGGCCTTTCAACTTTTTATTTGTGCAGTCAGCAGTGCATGTTTCCTGGCCTAGTCCATGTAATCCGGCACTAGAACTAGGTACAACTTATAAGGAAATGTATTTAGTGGCCTCAGTAAAACATTTATGTCAACTCTATCAACAATTTGTTGTTTTTAATTATTTATATTTTTTCAAAAGTTATATATATAAATAAAAAGTTAGTTTATTTTCTTTGCACTCGAGTAAATATTCATTATAAATTTAATAATAAAAACATCATTTTCATACTATTATTAAAAATTGTTAAAATGAAAAAGGAAAGGCACTCTTACATGGTGAATCCCCTCAACAGAGAACAAGGTACTCTTCAGTCTTCCCTGGTCTCATTGCACTGGCATAGCTGAGTCCTTTTCTATGAACACATTGATTTCAATCACTCAGCCCCCAATCAATCCATCAGAACTTTCTGAGAGGAAAAAAAGAAATCTGAAATCTGAATACCAATTCCCATCACCATCACCAGGTAGCTACTAAGCTAACCTAAGCTAAAACAACAGGTCTATTTCTGTCCCATCTCATAAATAAATTAAATTTCTCTGAACTAAAAAAGCTGCAACTGCTAACACCCTCCACCGCCACAACCCAATGTACGGTGCTTCCTCTCTCGGCGGCAAATACGTCCTAAAATCAATTATCAATTATTATTATTATTATATGATAGTAATGTATGTAGGAAAAAAGCAACATGAATTAGACCCTCTAGGCTCTACAAATTTCTCTTAGTCAATTTCACTTGCCAAAAGATGAATTTGTGGTGTCGAGTACTTTCTGCTCTTTACTTCTCCTGTACAATCGGGTTTCTCGATGCTACTATCTTCGAATTTCGTGTATGAAATTATTGCTGCCTCTCCAAAGACCCAGGCTTTTTCAATGCACAATCGGGTTTCGCTGCCCTAAACACTACCCTTTGTTTGCGTCAAGTTTTCTCTTTCTCCTAATAATAACAAATTCCCAATGTGTAAGAGGAAGATTGGGAATATCATTACATCTCTTATCCAATTAAGATAGAGAGAGAAAATTAACATGAAAAAAAAAATTATTAATAAAGTATTTATATTCATGGGTTCTCAAAATAAGTTTTTAGGGTATGAATTATTCTTTTAAGAAACTTTATTATAGAATTTTTTAAGTTTTTCACTTTGAAAAATTATTTTTTTTAATTTTTAAGAATCTCTCCACACTTTAAAAAAAAAAATTTAAGAAAAAGAAAAAAATAGAAAAAAAAAATAAAATCCACAAATATTAACTTAAAAATCTAAGTTAAATTTTATCACTAAAATAAATTAAAATACAAATTCTTAATACTTAAATGGCATCCTAAAATCCAATAAAAAAAATTTAAAATTCAAAATATTGCTACAAAATGGCCTTAGCGTGCCTCAACTTCAGACCATCAACACCCCTACGCCCTACCTATGAAAGGATCAAAATGGCCTCTTCAGAATTTGACTTGTATTTAAAATTTTGATTCAATCATACTTTATATATCATGGTCTATTCTAATTCAATAATTAACCACTCCATATTTTGTTTTTTATATTAAGTTGCATTTATATGCTAAAAAAATCAAAAGACTTAAAGATAGTAAATATTAATAAAGACAAGGTGGTAGTTTTATATTTAAAAAGTAAAAACAGAAAATGAAAAATAAAATTGTAACCAAACATCCCTTAGTTTCTGCTTTTCTGTTTTGTATTCCTTCCCTACCAAAAGAAAGCCTATTAGGATGATTACCTCCTAATGAAATAAATCATCAAATTTTTAACTCAGTTTAATTATTGTAGCCCCAAACTACACTTTTGTTCAGTGGAATTCATTGGTTCAAGACTTTCCAAATCCTATATTTAAAATTCAATCAACCCAAATTTTGCAAAGATATGTGGATGGGTCCAAAGTTACTTATTTCTAAATATAATATTGTAAATTTGTAAATATCTTTTATGATAAATATTCTGCTCAGGAAACTTATTTAAAAAGAAATGACCTCTTGATCCGATAACACTACTATTTCTGTTTTGACGTTTCCTTGTGAAGTTTTCTATTTAAAGATACGATAGGATATCTTAATCTGGTAATAAGATCGTGCCTCCTCCTTTTTGTTTTTTTAATTGGTTTGGCAAGATGAAAGAAAATATATACACGGGTGGTATATATAGGCCCACTGCATCATAGATCAAATAGTGATGCAGAGTATTTGATTGAAGACTAATCCTAGATTACCCATGAATGTGCCACAATAATTATATCAAGACTTTTTTTTTTTATTGCCTAAATCGAATCTTTTGCTAGCAATTGATTACACTCGTGGGTGCAACGGTGTCATCAACTATCTATATATCAACGGCACAGTAACGTATCCTATATATAATAATTAGGGTCATATTTATCATTTGGTGTGATGGAATTATTTTTTATAATTAGATTATTATAACAAGATGAAAACTCAGTATTTATAAATTACGAGGGCAATTCATTTTCCGTCACCTTTCTTCAAACTAAAATGAAGATAGAAAGTTCCCTCTTCATTCCCTTCTATGGCTTTTCTTCCCCATTATTGTAACAAATAAAGTCCCGCACGCATTGTGTTAAAGTTGGATCACGTTTGATGCAAAATTTGGAAACGGATAGAAGGCCACTTTAGGGTCAATAAACTCTGTGATTGATGTGTCATCTTCAAGTTCCGCAGTGTGTAGCGTTGGTGGTCTTAATCAAATATTCCACTAAAATCTTGTTTGAAACAATAACCATATTGCGAATCTCTTGTATATATAGCCGTTTCATCACTACTTGTTAGTACATATTTGGGTTAAAGGTGGTTTTTTCTTAAATCATAATTTTATCTAACAGATCAACACTTATTTATGTTTTTATGGTATTTTTATTTATTAAGTTTGTATTAAAACACGTATGTAACATTTTTAATTTCAAAACAATTACGCACTTAAATAGTAGGCCTACATGACCTCCACGAAGTAAGTTTCCAATTCTTATCCCACCCTATATATCCTTTCCTTTGCTTAACTATTCAGTTTCTGTTGTAAAGCATGCAATAACAAGTGGCACGATCTTAATTGTAGCTTTGACCCATAAAAAAAATGGGGTGAGTTCAAAAGGAAATTCAATACGGATATAGCACAATTTTGGAAGAATTTCCCCTTTTGTCAAATTTACAAAAGAGCTAGATATGTGTTTATAAAGTTAAAAGTGTAAATTTTATTCTAGCCGGAAGCAATATATACAGAATGGTCAATTTCTGAACTTATTTAAGGCACAACTTTTGCTTTTTGGAATTAATATTGGACAAAGCAATTTGCAAGTTGCAACCTATACTAGCTAACAACTGAAGCAATTGGTGATTAATCGTAGTATCCCATTGTTGATTTTCTTTCTTTTTCGCTGATAATGTATAATTGCGGGGTGGCTATCAATCTTTCTACTAAATTCTTGCTCAGTTGATGCAGTTCTGTCCCATCTCATTATGTCCCTTCCTGTCCTTCATTTCTCGCATTGCTATGTATAAATTAATTAATTGTACCACTGACCCACATGGAAAAATATGATAATTTGATGTGTAAGCATAGCCGTGACCAGGAACATTTTAATCAAGGTTATCTGATGATGGAGTTTTGACTTATGAGCAAGGGCATTCATTGATTCAACGATATATATGTAAACCAAGGGCGTTCCAGAGCTCAAAGTTAAACACAGAATTGGGTATTGGGAAGAACTAATACTCTGGTTACCAAATGGAACAAGTAGTGTCCAAGAGCTACATAATTCTTTGCTCGGTATCAAGTTTTTCTTTCCTTTTTATTTTTATTTTCTTTCTTTCGAAATACCCAAATTAAGAAGCATGACGTTAAGGTTTAATTTGTTTTGTATCGAAAAAGAACGAAAAATAACAATAAATAAAGTGAGACTTATACTTTTTACACTCTAATTTAAATTTTTCATCTTATTTCAGTTTTTTTTTTTTTAAGGAATAACAACTGGGTCCTTGTCACATAGGACCAAGCTATAAACGTACACCATTTAATGAGATTAATCTGATGTTTGTCACATAGCATAGCATCTCTGACTCGACCGGTGACTGTTGTGTAGTAGTAGTAGTAGCTGTTGATAATTTAGTGGCACTCCATTTTGTTGAAAAAATTCTGTAATCGACCTATATTCCAATTTGAGCCCTGGCCTCAATTATGGTACTTTTGTTTTCATGTTCAAAGACCAACAAAGGGACTCAAGTCCTGTACCATGTTTGTCCGTGCATATTATACAGAATTCCCGGGTGGAATAACCTAATCGGAACAAAACTTTATTTAATAACCGTGCATGCATGAATTGAATTACAATTACTGCCTAGTAAATATGGTTAGTCATCAATTAATACTTTGTACGATAAGATAATAAATTATGAACAGAAAAATGAAAGAAACTCTTTTGGGTCCATTGGCATTAATATTGGCACTGATTAAATGAATTGATATTGTTCAGTTGTTGCCTGTCTATTTTTCTCATCTGATCTGATGCGTGGAATTCACAATGTATTAGAGATTCGATAAGTGGTAGCATTGAACGTGAACAAAAAATATCTCAATCTATCAAATTCAAATTTATTATATATATATATATATATATATATATATATATATATATCTTTCAACAAAAAGATGATTTACGTACGTACAGAGTCTTTTCTGAATTCATTTATTATTTATGCACACTAAAATAATGCGTTAAATCTGAGGCATGTAAAATATAGAGAAAATGTGCAGTGATATAATTCAAATCTATTTTTATGGTAAAGTTTTCTATTTAAATTTATTCCAAATTATGTCTACAGTGTGAAAATGAATTAATAGATTTTGGGTTGAATTATCTATTTATTTGAAAACACCTTAATACTTTAACTCAAAATTACAAATAGTATAAAATAGTATAACTATTTTCAACTAAAACAATTATAAACAACTCTTATTAGAGAGAGGCTCTAAGTTGTAATTAACAACAAAGACAAAAAAAAAAACGAAAAGATTCTATTCGTATAAAAATTAAAACGAGTAATTTCTAGAAAGTAGAAATTAACTAAAACATAAATAAATAACTAAACAACTCCAACTAAAGATTCAACTCTATGTTATAGAGACTACTAAAACGTGAAAAATTTACTTATATATTATAAGGACAAAAATGAGTACGTAGCTTCTTGTAGAAACTAAAACATAATAATTATGTAGGTATAAGAACCAAATAAACAATGAAGCCTTTTAAATTTGATTCTTATTAGGAAAATTTGCAGCTATAGTATTTGATAGAGAATTCGTAGGTACCACCGCAAACACCAGGTTGAATCAGTGTGTAACAATTTTGGCACTTTGGGGTATGAATCCGTAAGCTTTTTATTACTAACTTCACTTGGCAACATTTATAGAAACTAATGATCAACCCCTACTCGTCCTAACATTATGGTCTACCACTCATTTTCAACCACAGAAATTTCATGACCCAATTCAACAATATCATGACATATACCAATAACACATATGCTACATAAATGCATGAATTCCGTTTAAAAATTCCAACCATATGTTAGTGGGCTACTATAGTACCCGCGTGCACAGTAAAACGGATCACAATCACATGCTCTCTTTATTACAGTACATGGCTTGATATTCTGTCTACAATTATATGATAAGAAATATCCATTAGGCCAAAACAAAATGAAGTTTCATCAAACAATGAAATACTTGTTGACTGTGGACAAATTAAAGCTAGCTAGCACTTGTTATATGGTGTAAGTCCCAAAAATGTTGGTAATAAACGAAGTACAGACATTCTCCAGTTATTTCACCATTCACACTAGCTGTGTACAACCCCACATACAAACATTCCTTGCCATTTCTTTCGTTTTTACACTAACTTTAACATTTTTTTTTTCAATATTTATACAAGGTCTTTTCATCAAATACCAAATTTAAGTACAATACTTATAGTGTCATTTTCTCTCTTATGTTATAATCTGTATTTATTATTTCTGATCCCACACATTTCCTGCGTTCTAAATATTATCAAGGAAATCTTTTGTAAAAAAAATAAATAAAATGTCGGTGTCATTTTATTTTATAAAGAAAGAAATTTGAAATGAAGAAGATAAAAAGAAGGGGAGAGTAAGAGTGAGAGACAGATAAAAAAAAAAAAGCAAAGTGCAGTGCAGTGCTGCAATTGAAAGCTTTTGGGTGTGGGTGTGTGAGATGGAATGAGGAAGATGATGACGTAGCCAGGCACGCCAACACGCGCAATTTTCAGAAGCACTCCCTAGAGTGAGTCGAGGTTAAGAAGAATCGCCGATCACGTGATTGTTTTCAATAAAATGAAACTCCCAAAGCAGACCAAAAACACAATACAGACACTGCTGCCACTGTTTAAATAGTTTTACTCGACAAAGTAACCAATAAGTAATTAAAAAATTGTAATAGTTCAAGATTCAATTAAAAGAACGAAATTTAGAAATCCAATTAAAATAGAAGTCACAGGTTAATTTAGTCATATTTTACTTATACTAAATTGTAATTTTTGGGTCTTAATATTTTTTTGAAAAATTTAAATATTTACATTTTACAAAATCCACAGTTTTAGTTCAATTTTTAATTCTATATAGTTATAATTATAATGATATTTAAAGTAACTTAATTTATAAATTTCATCGATTAGAATAAAATGAAAAGGACACGCAGTACAAAACAAAAGGTGGAGGCTGACGATTTGATAGGGGGATTGTGTCAGTGACAGTACTGTTGCTTCCTCTGAGATGAGCAATAAAACCTGGTCGACTGAGCACCCTGCCTCCGGCAACTACTGCCATCCACGTGTCACTTCTCCTTGCTCTGCTTTCCACACACACACCATTCACCGGAATTTGGCATAACCGTTTTTGATCATCATGGACTAGAAGAAAAGGATCAAATGACAAAGGACAAAATTTATATTTAGTCAAATCTTTTTAATTTTCTTTCTTTAAGTTAATACTATATTGTTTTTCTTTATAATTGTTCCGGAAAAGGATTCTTTTTGTTAGAATTATAAGTTGTCCATTATAGATTGCTCTCTTGTCTAAGTTGAAGTTATATAGATGTTCTTTAATTATGGTAAGTTTATTTTGTTTAAAAGGTTGTTGAATGTTGGAATAACTCTCTTCAGTATTAGAATTTTTCGATAAGAAAAAAAAAAGACACATGGGAATGTGTGAAGACACATGAGTGTATGTATTCACATATCCATGGATCTTTCTCTCCTACCCGTAAGATTTGCCTTCTACAGAAAACTTAGTTGTAGTATTAAAAAAAATTAAAGATATAATTTTAACTATTAAAAAAATAAAATAAAAACTAGATTAAAGATATAGTTGTTCAAATTTGATTTTTTCTTTCTTTCTTTCTTCTCTCAGTATACTCTACTCCATTAACGAAAGTATAAAAAATAAAGACTTTTTTATATTTGTAAAAGTATCAGAGTTCCATACGTGTTCCAAGGATCATGGGATTTTAGCCTTTGGTGAACTGAAGTTACTGTAGGATTATTTATTTTTACCAACACACGATTTCAGTAATATTTTAATTTAAAACTAATTACCTCCACGGCTCCAGCGAAAAGAATCAGAGAAAATCCTACAGTATTTTGTACAGTACGTGTACAATAAGTACATTAATTACTGTTAAAGTATTCATGCATGTCAGACTCAGTTGGTAAGTAGTACTAGAGACCCGCGCTGCCGCAACCCAACTTCTCACTTCTCAGTGCTGTCGGTCACAAACTGGTATATTTTATTTTATTTTATTTTTTAATGAGAATACTATCTGAAAGAGAATCACTGATTCACTGTCGCGTTTTAACTTTTATCTCTATTTTTACTTTTCTTAATAAAGTAAACAAAATATAAATAATTAATTTATAACGCAACACTATTTAAAAATTAAATTAAGGAATGTGCTGATTAAAAGTTGAAATCGCATTATTTATATATTATTATAGATTTTTAATATTATTTTTTAAGTACAAATTAAAAATAAATATAAATATATTAAACATTTAAAAAATAAAAAAAGCTTAACATATTTCATATTTATTAAGTAAAATTAATAAGAAATATAAAACAAAATTAAAAATATCCACTCTATATAATAAGAGAAAATAGAATATACACTAATAATATAAATATTTTAAACCGTTAACAAATAAAAAATTATCATATTTTCATATTGTAATAAATTTGTTAACTTAAAAAAAATATTTTAAAATTATTATATTCATGTATTATAAGATTACTAACTTTGATAATAATTATTTAAAAAGTTTTATCAAATATGATTTGTAATTAACCAGTAATAAATAATAAGTAATAATGTAAACCATCTAATTTGGATAATTTTTTGCTCATAAAAAATCTGGCATGGTGTGGAGGTGCGGGAACAAGAAAGTGAACCATGAAATTCATATGTACACATCATTCATATTTAATTTAACCAACTTAAGTATCATTAATTCTTAAATTTTTTCAATAATGCAACTTTTTAAATGTTGCTTCTAATAAATTTTAAAAATAAACTTAAATCATTTTTTTTCAAGAATAATCATTATAATTTTTTAATAATTTATTTTTACAAACTAGAAATATGTAAAATATATTTTAGTGCAATAAAAAAATATACAAATAACTAAAGTATATTTATTTAAAATGATAAAATATATTTAATCTCATAAATAAAAATATATACATAACTAAAATATATTTATTTATAATGGCTAAATTTCTATAATGGCTAATTTTTTTTTACAAATATTATATATTTAAAAAGAAAATAAAACAAAACATAATCAAAATAATTAATAAATATTCCATAATTAAAAGTTACATAATTAAAAATTAATACACAATAACAATTATATAATTAAAATCTATGTAATTATCTAAAGTTCATATTTTTCTATTATTTTCTTACATAACCTCTCATGAATTTATAACTAAATATAAGTCATAGCAATAATTTTCTTGTAAAGGATCTCTATCTCCCTCAATCTATTGCGTTCATCTTTGGAACGTGCAATGTCTAGTAATGCTTTTGCTTTGGTCTTCAAAATTTCTTCCATACGTGTGAGATCAACATCAAAAGATTTTTCCTTTTCCTTATCTTTTGATTTTGCCTTACTCTTTGCTGTTTTGGTCTTAATTAGACGTTCCATGGTAGCTAATGATGACTCGTAATCCATGGTAATTGGATTAGAAGAGGATGTGTAAGCTAATGATAACTTGTAATCCATGGTAGTTAGATTAAAAGAGAATGTGTAAACTCTAGAAGCAGGAGTTTTTTATTTCTTGCTAGATTTTTCAAATTGTGCCAACCATTTAGGTTGTTTCTTCACTATATGTCATACACTTTTTAATTTGAAACTTGTTAATTTATCTTGTGAATAAATTTGACGTGCATTACTTATAATGTCAAACTCAGAGCTACTACTCTTCTTTCTTTGACAAGCTTGTTTGTAACATGCTGAAAATTTAGCACAATTTTCATTTATCATTTGCCATCGATATCTTAACTGTGACGTTTTCCTTCGGCTTCATATATTGCTCACAATAATTATTATAGTTTTATGTAATTTTTGACCAAAAAGTTGCCTTTTTTTATTGGTTCCCACGATTGCATTTTTTTAAACATTCAACCATGAGTCACTTAGAATTTCATCTTCATTGGCAGAGAAATATGATCTTTGTTGTGTTTCGAGTGCTTCTTCTTGTTGTTCTTCTTCTTGTTCTTCATTGACTTAGGTGAAAAATAGTGGAATTTCAGATTTTAACGTGAACTCGGGAGGTGTGTGAGCTCCTCTTTTATTACATTGATTACTACTGGTACCCATTAAAGACCCTTGATTAATTTGTGGTGATTGAAACATTCAGAATTGATAAAGATGAAATGAGGGTGTAGCATATTAATAATTTGCGATATTGAAATTATTTTGTGTGTTGGATGAATATGAAGAAATTTAAAAATTTGGATTTGTGAGAGGTTGAAAATGAAAGAATTTGAGAATTTTTTAGAATGAAAATAAAAGAAATTTGAAAATTTCTATTTGTGTAAAAAAATTATTAAAATATCCTATTTAAAAAAAAGTTAAATGGCTAATAAATATTAGTTCAACAACTAATAGATCATTTAGTTTATTTAAAACTAATTATAACAATAACTTTCATAATAATAATAATAAAAACATTAAAAAGCTAGTAAATATCTATATAAAGAAGAAATCATGTGATGGGGGGATTCTTATTTGTACAAATGGTACTTCGAACTTGGAACGAGTATGAAGAAATTAACGATACTTCTTTACCCTTTGAGTTGTTCTGTTGGATCGGTCGCTCAAGACCTTTGGTCTTTACCCGGACCTGATGAAAAAAATGGGATCACATCTTATGGACTCGTTGAGAATAATTCTGATCTAGTTCATGGCCTATTAGAAGTAGAAGGCGCTCTGGTGGGATCCTCATGTACAGAAAAAGATTGTAATCAGTTTGATAAGGATCGAGTGACATTGCTTCTTCGGTCCGAACCAAGGAATCCTTTAAATATGATTCAAAATGGATCTTATTCTATCGTTGATCAGAGATTTCTCTATGAAAAATATGAATCGGAGTTTGAAGAAAGGGGGGGAGTCCTCGACCCACAACAGATAGAGGAGGATTTTTTCAATCACATTGTTTGGGCTCCTAGAATATGGCGCCCTTGGGGCTTTCTATTTGATTGTATTGAAAGGCCCAATGAATTGGGATTTCCCTATTGGGCTAGGTCATTTCGGGACAAGCGGATCATTTATGATGAAGAGGATGAGCTTCAAGAGAATGATTCGAGTTCTTGTAGGGTGGAACCATGCAATACCTGCACACGAGATAGATCTTCCAAAGAACAGGGCTTTTTTCAAATAAGCCAATTCATTTAGGACCCATCGGATCCACTCTTTTTCCTATTCAAAGATCAGCCTTTTGTCTCTGTGTTTTCACATCGACAATTCTTCTGACAGATGAAGAGATGTTAAGGGAACTTCTTACTTCCCAAACAGATCTTCCTACATCTATATATAAACACTTGGTTTATCAAGAATACGCAAGAAAAGCATTTTGAATTGTTGATTCATTGCCGAGAGATGGCTTAGAATCAATAGTTCATTATCTAATGGATTTTTCCGTTCTAATACTCTATCTGAGAGTTATCAATATTTATCAAATTTGTTCCTATCTAACGAAGCGCTATTGGATCAAATGACAAAGACATTGTTGAGAAAAAGATGGCTTTTTCCCATATGAGATGGTTGTTGCTATCTGCTCCAATAACGAATCATTGGTTTAACTGAATAACTAAAAAAAAATAAAATAGATAGACCTTTCTTTCTCTTCGTCTCAGGTCGATGGATCTTCTTAATTGAAAGATCCCCTATATCGATAATACACATTCCAGTTTGGGAATGTCCAATGCCAAAGTCATTGAATGGGTAAGTCGCTAATCTCTAAAACGGACTATTTAATGTACTTTATCCGCTCGCTGGGTTACGGGTGGGTATTTTACCAGAGGTTTTGATTGTATCAAATCTACCCCTGTATGA